>CM062296.1:421525640-421837057 GCA_031216915.1 Pictodentalium vernedei | reverse complement strand
ATGCAAAAGTTACATTGAGCCAATGCTGGGGGGGGGGGGGGGGGGGAGGGGATGCAGAAAAATTATTGGGGGGGGGGGGGGGGGTGCTGGTGTAGCTACGTCACTGACATAAATTATTTTTAGATTTGTCAGGCTTTCTTACATGTATGTACTATTTAGTTGGTTTGCTACTTTATTCTTGTCCATTGTGCTATTTTTATATGTAGATTGTGCTATGAAATTAATCAATAGTGATTTGTACAGCCATCCCTTATGTGGGCTTTCGTCCGAATGGAGGTGGGGGTGAGTGTGTTTTTTTACTCAAAGCATTCTAGTCGATGTTTCAGGCCGCCTTTTTTTAACAAAGCGGACATTTCAGTCCAGTCCAGTTGAATAAATATTTAATGGCTGTAATGTTCACTTTGCTTAAAAAGGTGGGCCGAAACGTCCGGGTCGAAAAATCCGCTGGCCGAGATGTATATATTGCAAAACGTGCACCCACATATATTGTGAAAGAAAAGAAGACTGGTGGAATTTTGTCACCACTGAATTACATATTCGGTTGTCCTGTGGCGATGACTTGTGGCACTGAATTGTGCGGGACGCTCGACTTGTACATGTACACGTGTGAACATTGTACGACGCCATTTGTTTTTAACGCTTGGGAAATATCCACAAATTATTGGCGTTTCTGTTAATAAAATCACTGTTTGTTACATGAGGATTTTGTTGTTGTTCTTTTTTAAATTTTTTTTTTATTATATTCCCACCTCATACACGGAACAAGTCGTTGAAAGCACAGAGGACTTCATTTTTCACTGTCAGTGCCGTAGGTACCACCGGAAAGTACAGAGGGTCAATCGCTATAGCACGTTAACCGAATAATGTACTGCTGTTCTATCCCAACTCACAGGGTGAAAAGTCACTGGGGATTTACTCAAAATTTCAGAGAAAATTGCGAATACGACTGGCGACAGCATTCTGTGCTTTTTCCATAACTGGTATTGATCTAACGTTCGTGCAACTTTCTCACAACTGAAAAATAAAATAGCGAGTCTGCGGCACATGTTCTCTTAAGGAACGTGGTGGTGAGATTAATAATCCAGCAACGAACACGACAGAAACCAGTAATTTATTCAGTAGCAAGTAGAGTCAGTCTAGAGACGTGAAAATCGATTATGTAACTAATCCTTTACACAGAAAAACACCGCGCGACCCAGTGATTTTTTTCTCTGACCAACACCGGGAATCCCGGTTTATCCCAGTTATTTTCTGCAATGCTATCACCGCGTTGGGAGTTAGAGACGTAATCTGCTTGTCACGTACTGTAGATGACCAAGACATAACTTGAAATCATTGCCATGCAAATCTGATAATTTCAGCACTATGGTTTCAGAAGTGGACAAAGAATTTTGACTTGATCACGAATGGTAGATGGGAATTGCTTTGGCAGTTTTTGAGAGGTTTGTTGAAATCCTGATGATGGACAAAGAGTGATCAGTTAGCTCCTGTTTCTTCTTGTGAATTGGAATGTGATCTGATTTGCTTAAGAAACTGAGACCCTGTATCTCATTCCAACAGCTGAGATGTGTGCCTGCTGTGGTCATAAGAGTGGACAAATGGGGCTTAAATTCATACAAGAATCAGAACTGATTCTCACAAATGATTTCTCATTCCAACAAAAAAAACAATGAGCATCAACTTTTATACTTGCAAAATGTTCATTTGAGTCTTGTCATGGATTCGGAAAGTATCCTTAAAGGGCTCGTGAATTTTTATTTTTTGCTCCATTGTAAGAAGTTAAACACACCTTGACTTTTCAGTGGTGTCTAGTGAAGTCTGGGCTGTCTCTGTAGGCAGCCAAGACTTCACTAGAAACTACTGCTGCCTGTGTAGCCAGCCAAGACTTCACCAGAAACCACTGCCAAGGTAGTGTAACTTACATCAGCAAGACCATCGAAAGCCTGCATGTCAGAACATGTTCTAAATGTAAGACAAGAAACCTCACCAAATTTGGAACTAGGCCCTTAAGAGCTAAACTCTCGTAAATATATAAATGTAAGGTTTATTGTTTATTATGGAATATTCACTGTTTGCACTGAAAGGGTATAATGTGCAATCAAATTAAATTATTTAATAACTCAAAATTGATTCACACAGCATGAGTTTGCAAGATCAAAACCAATTTTTGCAAATTCGGACAAATTGTAAGGGCCAATAATTTTAAATTCTCTGTCCGCTCCTTAGATCACAGTAATATATGTATCAAGTGAATATAAAGCTTATCAACCTTATTCGTAATTATGCCATTTTCTAAGACTGGCTGATTTCCAATTCATAAAAAAGTAGTTATAAAAAGGATATATGGAAATCTTTTTATTATAAAAAATATTGCAAGTACTATCTCTTAACTTCTTAAGCTAATTAGTTAATAAAATAATCATAAATGCTGATTTGTGGATTAATAAGACTGAATCTCTAAAATTACAGTACTCTGACCATAAAAGTAGTCTTTTTCCAATCAGGTTGCAATCTGATTGTGATCACATAACAAATAGCATCTCAAGATTCAATATTCTTAAATGACATTTTCAAAGGAGAGATTCTCTAATGTTGTGGGGAGGAAAGCAGACATGAAATGTAAACAAGATCGCGACCCAGTCATGATCTGGTCAAGATTCTCTGTTTCCTTTTGTGATCACAGTACTGTGTTCTCACTAGATGTACAAGTACTCACTGTGAAGATGATTTATATATTTACTCACCTTTTTAGCAACATTTGTTTCTGAGTAATCATGCCTATGCCAGTTTCTTCTTTTCTTTACTGCAAAAAAAATCCATTTGAATAAACTGTCAGAAATGAAATAGTTCTACTTAGAACAAGTTCTCACTCAAAAGTTCATTCTGTTTATGTAGGGTGTCCACTAGAGTGACCCGAGATCCCCTGAACGGCCCCATTCCATAAATTCCACTAACCGCAGATTCCATAGCTGATATAAATTGCTACAAGACGTTTGACATTGGGGGAAAACGTGAAATAAAACTCTCATGCTACCAATGCAACACATTCGACGGTAGTAATCACGGGTTACACCAAACCAGAGCAGGAAATGCCAGTGAGTGAAGGGAATGGTGAGAGATCGCTTCATGCACCATCGCTCTCGCAAAATTTGTCTTCCGTGAGTGAAAATTTGCCTGCCTGCAAGTGCTCTGCAACCGATCTTGCATGTAAGAAATCATCAATCATACAGACTTCCTGTTAGCACTGTATCAAAACTTGGAAAACAAAATATAATGTCAAAAACATGACTACCGGTGCGTATCCATTCTTTGAAAATGATAATACCTGTACATGGTTGGGTAATACAGATCGATAATTGCATTTACAAGTAAAGAAGAGAATACCATATGAAAGCACATGGAAAAAAAACACAGCCGATATACATGTACAAATAATTGGGCAAATGTCAGTACCTTTATCTTTGGATTGAAAAAGGACCATGTACAAGTCATTTCCATGCATAAGTCGCACTCCCATTGAAAATACCTTCCCTTGCTACTACAACCTTTGTAGAAGTCCCCCCACCCTCCACACAGACACCCCAAATTTGGGTTAAAAAGTGTGAAAGATACAAGAACGACAAGAGTTCCAAAAAAGAAATTGTCAGAATTAAGTGAGTTATTGAGTACATGTAATGTGAAATTTTGAGGTTTTTCTTCTTTTACAATTCCATTCCAGTCAAACTAATCTCATGTTACAAAAGATAAAAAAAATATGCTGTTGTTTACTTTGTTAATTTATTCTCTTGTGTTGAATGATGCCGTAAATCCATTTTGTTGCACAGAAAGTCAGTCATGCTGCAATGGTTGTCAAAATGAATGCTTCACAAGTAGGTCGAGAGGTCCAATAAAGGTGGAATTAGAACTTTGTAAGGCAGTGAAAAAAGTCATCTTATTTGGTTAGGATTGACACATGAACAAGTTCAACAATACAATTAATTATTCAATTCTTGGGTATCAAGCTGTCATCAACACAAAATAAAGCTCAGTATGTGTGGACCCCTATTCAAACCTAGACAGAAATTCTAAGAAAACGAAATGGAATGTGCATCTAGAGATCTACATTGTATTACCATGAGTGCTCCTACTGTCAGTATTGATAAATGGGAAATAACTGCATATTTCTTCCCAAGTGGATTTCCCCAGTTTCAGTTCTGAAAGCTTTCTAAAACATGTTTGTTCTGTGCAAAGTAGATATTTTTTTGTCTGTAAAAAGATATTAGAATGGATGATAGGTGGATTCATCTGTATAAATCTATGAGAGGGATTATTACTGAAGAAGGAGCCAACTTTGACCGGTACTTTTTAGGATTTTAATAAATTCAGTCTAAATTTATTGTTCAGGTCCCTTGAGCACCTCACATACATTTATTTCTCCAACGTAACTATTAATAACAAACACAGCTGACATATATCTTTTAATAAGCATATTGTAACTGTCAACAAAGTACAGCATTGTTCAAAATGAAATTCATTTTTTATTGAAATGTACAAACAAAAACAATCACTGCAAGTCATTAAACCACTCCATTCAGACTGTGTCAATAACCTAGGATAGCAGGATGACTTTGGAAAAATAATTTATAAACTGTCTAAATAAATAGAGCAGTTTTAGAATTTATTTTTGTGGAAAATTTAGGTGTTTCATTGCAAATAGTAACTTTAGTGTGTCAATTGGGATAAATACATAAAATCACTCTCCTGAAATTTTCACTCTCGCAAAATGAAAATAAGTGGAGTGATTTTTCACTCTCCTGCGTTTTCTTCCCTTCAGTCCCTTTTACCTGAAATGCATTGTAAAATTATACATGCATGTCAGTCATAGATCAATCAATGAGACTCTCTGAATTCGCAAAGACCATGTGCGGGTCATGCGACAGTGTATGACTGTAGCTTACCTGGAAAGCTCAGGAGAAGCTCCTGTATTCCTGGTCTCCTACTGAGCACATGAAAAAACAATAACAGGAAGTGCCCGTGCGACCTTCACCTTTTTCCCACCTTCACCTTTTTCCCACTGGTTCCATTCCACAGAATGATGAATCCTAAACTCAGCTGCTGTTGAACAAGTGTATTGTGCATGTCAACAATCCCCCTCTATTTTATAAATTGAAACTTCAACGAACATCACTGAATACAAATGAAAATAGGAAACTTCTTCCAGAAGAAATCTGAATTAACGTAATCAACATGAACATGTAATCAACAAGAACACTTGAACAAATATACATGTATATCTGCATGTTTCTGTAGATGATGGTTAAAATCCTTTGATTTGCCCCAGCTCAAGCATTCTGAGCAAGGCTAGAGCCTAAGAGGTGAAGCACCATTCTTGGTCAAGCTATCAGCGATTTCTTGTTGGGTTCCAACCCATCTGATATCCTTAATTTCACCTTTCCGGAAAAGATCCTTAATGTTTGCAATTTCAATGCGAAGTCTTTTCTCTGACACAGATTTGGCTGAATTGATGGCATCAACAAGGGAATGATTATCAGTTATACAATGAATTGGCAGAAGGCTACTGTCAGGATCACCAGTACAAAGTTCATTAAATAGACTACTCAAAAACATTCCAGTGTCAACAGCATCAGATAATGCTAACATCTCTCCTGCCAGTGTCCTTCTTACAACCCGGCGTATACGTTTTGACTGCCATGTGATGGGTGAGAAACAACCATTATCACCACACATGAATATTATATGTCCACCCTGAGACCATCCATCCGAAAGATATTCAAATGAAGCATCACTGAATATTATTAGGTGTGAAGAATCATTACTTCCCAGAACTGATATTTTAAGTTTATATCTTCTGACTTGATTCTCTTGATAATCTTATTGACAGTTATTATAGACTCAGCTGTAGCAGACTTGAGAGAACTTGCCAGATTACTCACATCAAACATTACATCTGGACGACTTTGTCCTGCAACCCAAAGAACCTGACCCAGTTTGGATCTCAACAAATCCTTTTCTGCCTGAGTTAATTTTGAATGTTTTTCTGCCTGTCTGTTCTTTTTTATTTCAATAGGAGTGAAATTTCTGATATAATCTTATTGTGATAACTTTATTTGATTGTTTTTTGTAGAAAGATCAAGTCCTATGTAACAGAAAGATATGCATGCTTCACGCCCAATATTAAAAGCTAAGCGAACCTTGTTTATGACCTGACCTGTGATTCAAATACTGCTGAACCACACCATATAAAGTCATCAACATGACATGCTAGGATCCCTTGGAGACCACTGTCATTTCTATAATAGAACACTGCTGGATCCAGTTTTGAGCACACAGCACCACTATCAATCATAACCTCATAAACTTTTTAATACCATTTTAGAGAGGCATCTGTGAGTCCATAGTCCCATTTTTTTAAATGCCAAACAGTTCCTTTAGCATTAGCTTCAGGTGGGGGTTTAATATATATATTTCTACCAATGTCAGATCCTTGCAAAAATGCTGCCTTTACATCCATTGAGGCTGGGACCCAATGCTTTTGTGCAAAAATAGCCAAACTTATGTGAAGCGAATCACTGGAACAAGAGGGAGAATCTTTAAAAAGAGACTGCTTATCAATTTCTTCAAACCCCTGGCGACTAATTGTGCTTTAGGCAGATAACCATCAGAAGTTTCTTTCAAAGTACACACCCAACGGGTCGAAATACATTTTTGACGTTCATAGGGGACCTCTTCATAAACATTATTATTCTTCCAGTTTTGAAGTTCATCATTTTTAGCATGCTCAAAAATATCATTTTCCATGATTAGACACGTTTCATCTGCAGTTGCCAATTCATGTTCATCAGCAATATCAACAGATTTTTCATTTAAACTTTTATCAGGAGATATCTGCAAATTCAGCACTCGACTCAAGTCTACAGATATCTTGGAACCTTCTAAATTATGAGGCTTATGGAAAATTAAATTAAAGCAATTTCTATTCTTAACAGTGGCTTTTCCTACCTGACCTAAAAACTCAGTTTCTATGGGTTCCTGATTGTCAGAACTAACATACGTAATTGTCTGCCCTGGTTTGAATTCAGTCAAAGAGATTGTTGTTACGTGTTCACGGCTTTGTTCAGAAAATGTGTCACAATACTCAGAAGCATCGCCTTCAAAAGAAACAATATCAGAATCATCCAAATCTTCTGATAAAGTATCTGCAGGAGGCAATAAATCTGGACAATGAAGCTCAATATCACTATCAGACTGAAAGGAATCGACTTCCATTCCATTGAAATCAGCTACTGTTTGTGACCTACGCAAACAATTATTACTGTCAATACTATTAATACTGGGACAACTGCGGATTTGGGCATCAACACCCACATCAGGGTGAAACACTACAGGTTGATTTTCCAATATGTCTTTCTGTAAGCGGGAGACATGAACTCGTACATAAGTTCCTCCATGCCTCACAAAAACAACAGCCCCATCCCTGCCAATCACTATCCCTGGACCTTTCCATTCATTTTTTAATGGGCTCCTATAATATACCTTATCACCAGTCAAATAATTCTCAGAATAGTTTTGAGTGGGTTTTTGTAGAGCTCATCTTAACTGACTAGAGCAGTTAGCTTTCATAGACGCCTGACAAGCAGCTTGCAGTGACATCATTTGTTCACCAACACATTTACTATTTGTGGTACCTTCAAGAGCAGGTAACTTATCTATCAGTACTGATGGCAGTTTAGGATTAGACCCATACACTAACTGGTAAGGACTGTATCCCCCAACATTGGATAAAGTATTTTTTGCCATTACTGCCCACGACAAAGCAGTTTGCCAATTACAATTCACATCTCTTTTAACTTTATGCAAAATTTCTGTGAGATATTTATTGTGGCGTTCACATATCCCATTACTGAAAGGACTGTAACCAGCAGTTGTCTTCATTTCTATATTGAAATTCTCAGCCATATCCCTGACTTCACTGTTGTTAAATTCTCCACCATTGTCACTAAACAATTTAGACAGTGCGCCATGAACAGAAATCCAATACTTGAGAAATTTGTCAACAAACACAGTTGCGGACTAAGATGGAACAATACAGACAGCACTAAACTTAGTGAATAAATCAATTATGTGCAAGTACCACAGACTCGGTTCTAGCTGATGAAGATCAACAGCAACTGTTTCATTTATTTATTTATTTATTTATTTATTGATGTTTAAGGTCATATATTTATGCACAATGGCTAATCATGACCGTGACAGTTTTACGGGTGGAGGAAGCCAGAGTACCCGGAGAGAACCACCGAGCAACGATGAGCAGCTGCCAGCTCCCCAACATCATAACTCCGCACTGCAGCACAGGCAGGGTTAGATTGGTTGAAGACATGCGTACCATCGACGTGCAGTACACCTTAGTACACGGCGTCATCGTGCCCCCACGCGGGCAATGGGGATGAAGTGTCTTGCCCAAACTGTTTCATTAAAATTTGTAGCCAAAGGTAAACTTACCACAGGATGTGGAAGTGGTTGACGAAATTTTTGACAAGTTGCACACTTACTTATCACATGACGTAGTGTCTGAAAAAGATCTTTATCATTTACCCCAGACTTTCGGAGAAGTGATGATAGTTTGAAACATGGGCAAACTGTTTATGAAGTTTCGTCAAACACTTTATTTGTGAAGTTTTGTCAAGAGATACAAAATCACACATCAGAACTATTTCCTCTTGAAATGGATTGTCATTGCCCCGATTCATCAAATCAATGCAGTACTGAAAGTAAAATCTATCTGAACCGGTTTACCAAACATTACAGCTTTGTCATTTCTCAGATCAAGTTGTGTATTTGAACGTTTGAGTGAAGCTTTGCTCAAAAGTAACGGGATGTTTGCATTTACAATTTCAGTATCAATATACCACTTAGTTTGTCCAATAGTTGCAGGAAAAACAACTCTTTTCTGGGAGAACACTCTATTTCCATCCCTGAATTTAAAAGGTCTCTGGCTAGAATATGTTTGAACTAAATCCATGTCTTGTGGTGATAAAGACTGTAAATAATTATCAAACCATCTCTGGCTGCAAACGGTGCGTGTGTATGCTGTATCCAAGACAGCCGATCCCATTGCTTCAACCAAACTAGAGGATGGCCACCAAAGGGTGGCTGATTCCCCCCCAAAAAAGCCTGGATAGCCATTCCAACCTTATTCGTGACACACCCTCTGGTTGTGGGCAATAATAATACCAAGTATCATTAATATCCTTGAAGGCTGTAAGAAGTTATGGAGCAGACACGAATTCCGTCTACGCCCAGACGGACAGACAGACAGATGGACGACGTCACGACCTGATTCCCCCAAATTTTTTTTCGGGGGAATAAAAAATATCAAGATCTGAATCTACATGTAGGTCCGAGTTCAGTAAAGTTATGTTGCAAGTTTCTGTTAAACATTTAGAATGTTCTGAACAATCCGGTTGAGAGATATTAACTGACTGATCACGGTGAGGGCATAATTTCATTCACATACACAGCTTCCTATTTCACCATGATTCCAGTTGAGTGAGTAGAAGACGTAACACTAGAACCACCATCCAAAATACGTTTCAATGCAGACTTCATAGAAGCAAATGTCAAGTCAGTGCAAGCAGTAAATGCCATTTGTCGATCTGATAAGTCAAGTTGAGAACTATCAAGTAACTTGAACGCTAATATGGCGTCCGGTAAATCCATGTCGAACTTGCGTGCCTTACTGTATGCATTCTCAAACCCCACAATGAAGTCGCTCATAATGCATGAACTTGCGCGACGAAATCTGGCGAAATTGATATATGCCTCGTAAGCAGAGTCAATACGATCTTTCTTAAAGATAGAATCTAACGTTCCTAGTAAAGTTTCAACACCATCCTCTTTATTCAATGAAGATGCAGGAATGTTTAGAGCCAATTAGCATGCCTGCCCTTTGAGCGAGAGTGTAATTGCCAAAGCTTGTTTTTCTTCTGGTAAATCTGTGACCAAACGCCAAATTTCTAGTTCGTTGCGCCATTGTTTATAGGATTTTTCATCAGAAAAGTCTGGTGGTATCTTATAGTTAGCCAATGCCATTGGATCTGAGCTCTGCTACCAATGTAGCTTACCTGGAAAGCTCGTGAGAAGCTCCTGTATTCCTTGTCTCCTACTGAGCACATGAAAACAATAACAGGAAGTGCCCGTGCGACCTTCACCTTTTTCCCACCTTCACCTTTTTCCCACTGGTTCCATTCCACAGAATGATGAGTACTAAACACAGCTGCTGTTGAACAAGTGTATTGTGCATGTCAACATGACAGCGTTGGCAAATTTCAAGTCAATCAGTGACTGATGTCACAACTGCACACGTTTTGATTTCTGCGTGATCATTTCTGAGTAAACTGTTGCAACATATAACAGTTGTTGACACCCCCTGTACACGCTATCAATCTTGAACTGGATCATCCATGCCACCATGGACTGGTATTGTCGGTAAGTACTGTAATCTGTATGAATGATTTTTCACCTGAATTTCTCCTCATTGGTCCTTATTCTTCTGCAATTACCTGTTCTTGGAATGTGAAAACCTACATAAAGATCACTGTAAAAAACCTCAAAATATTCCTCAAATGCAATGAAATGGGGGTTTTGGGACTCCAGAAATTAAAATTTTCCTACCACGGTCAGACCATGGTAGCAACGATTCTTGGTTGACCCATTTTCCCCAAATTATCAGCCCCAACATTTTCACCCTTGTGGAAACCCTGGTTTATCGGCAAACAACAGATCAGGTACTCCCAACACAAATGATTTCCTTCATTTTTTTTTTATTCCTGTCATAATTAATTTCAAGTACGTTCACAAAATATTACCCATATAACAATTAAATATGTTATTTATATGTGCTTCCTTCCTGCTCAGAAATATACATGCATATTCTATCTTGTAAAATTGAGAAATTGACTGTGCATGTCCGGTGGAAATTGGACTATTTATTTATTTATTGATGTTTAAGGTCACATATTTATGCACAATGGCTAATCATGACCGTGACAGTTTTACGGGTGGAGGAAGCCGGAGTACCCGGAGAGAACCACCGAGCAACGACGAGCAGCTGCCAGCTCCCCAACATCGTAACTCCGGGAAATTGGACTATGGGTGACTGTTCTATTCAGTTATTCAGAGCACCAGGTTAAGATCACCATGCACTTTGGGTCCCTGGTTAGTCTGCTGCAGTCTGTATTTATCATTTTGACTTTTTCAGGTTCTAATCTTCTCCAAGGGATTTTTTCCACAGAAAACCTTCAAAATATGATAAATTTTAAGTAATTTGTATATTTTTTATACTTACCAATGGCCCAGACTAGCTGGTGCTAACTCAAATTAATCCAAGGCAAAACATAAATTTTGCCCCCTAATCCCCAAAAACTGCATGCAAAACCGAAAAAATCAAGTCCTAGATGGTCCTCCATACTTTTTAGATCTGGGCATGCGCAGTATCCAGGAAAGTACCAAAATTGGCGCCAACCATCATTCTTTCTACAGATTGCCTGTTAAATGTTATAAACAGCGGGGAGGTATGAGTGCCCACTAATGGGAGGGCCATACCCATCTCGGCCATTGGTAAGTATAACAAGAGGCCCCACGTGGCCTTAATCGCTCACCTGACAAAGTGACTCTAAGAAGTATTTTAGGTCACCTTCACCATGTCATGCCTCATCAACATTAACTGGTTGAGTGATAGATTTTGTTTGAAGTTCAACATTTGTTACCTAAAATTAGTTTTATTTAAAATCATTGGTGTGTGGCCAATCTCCAATGATTTTTAATAAAGCAAATTTATCTCTGCAGACAAACTGGTTTAGCATGAAGCACAAACAAGGAATGTGAAGAGATAGCCTTGGACATCTCTCCCCAACTGTGGATATCTTCCATGTGCTACATGTATATATTTGCATGCAAGAAAACAAAAATTTTCACAAATTTTATTTTTTTTTATCATCATTGGAACAAGCTCAAACAGCTTATTCCAATAGGGGTATGGGAAGATCAGGTATATTTTTGAGACAGAAATGTGAATATATAAATAATGGTGTTTTTTTGTGAATGATGCTGGAGAATTTTGCGTAAAGATATGGTAAATGGTTTGTTCTAGATACAGAATGATGCAAAAGTATTTAAATTTGATTAGGCAAGTTGTTCCTATAATGCATTTAAAAATTGAAGTAACTGTTTTTTTGCTGACGAACTTTTAGGTGTGTGTGTCTGTGTTTGTGTGTGTGTGTGTGTGTTTGTGTGTGTGTGTTTGTGTGGGGGGGGGGGGGGGGGGGGGTAAGAGTGTTCTTGCAAACAAAATTCCTGAATAAATGGAAAATTTTATTTTTTGTGTGAAAGACATAGTGCGTGAATGTTGATTGGAACAAGCTTAGAGAGCTCATTTTAATGTGAAGTCATAAAGCTGTGTTTTACGTACGAAATTCTGGAATAACTAAAAAAATTGCTTTTTTGACTCAAAAAGCATGGTGTGCGACCTCTCATTGGAATGAGCTCAAAAAGCTCATTCCAATGGGGTATTTACAAGCGATAAGTACATGTATGTTTAAGAGACAAAAATTAAAATTTGAATAGCGATTTTTGCGAAGAATGCTGACAAGTTTTGGCAGTTATGCTGGTAAAAAGGTAAGATATGCAAAGTGGTTGTTTTTTAGAGGCGACATTTAATTAAGGGGAATTAACCCTTGATTACTGAGGTAACTTCTAAAAGTACTGAAATTTCATGAAGCAATGTGAATAACAGACAACAGTTGCCTAAAAATTTCATGAATAACTAAAATTTTTATTCCTTTGTCTCGAAAACATGGCATATGACCTTTGTTGGAATGAGCTGAATGCGTGTGTTCCAATGAGGGGTCATAAAATTTGAACGAAGATTTGTGTGAATAATGCATTAGTACTGCTAGATTTGGGTAAACGGTTCACCCTGGATACCACCCCCTTCTATAGTAGATCTTTTCTGCAAATTTTGTCTAAGATTCTATCAACTTTACAAATAAATACGTTCATGAATCACAATCAGATCCACCCTACAATGTTGCATACCAAATATCAAAAGATTCTGCCTGCTGGATCTGGAGAAGAAGATTTTTTAAGAAATATGCCTGAAACGCACTAAGTTAAAATTTGGGCTCCTATACGGAGCCCAAATATAAACCCAGGGGGCCGATTTGAACAAACTTGAATCAGATCCACCCCACAATGTTGCTTACCAAATATGAAAAGATTCTGAAGCTGGATCTGGAGAAGAAGATTTTTTAAGAAATTTGCCTGAAATGCACTAAGTTCGAATTCGAGCTTCTATAGTGAGCCCAAATATGAAACTAGGAAGCCGATTTGAACAAACTTGAATCAGATCCACCCCACAATGTTGCATACCAAATATCAAAAGATTCTGCCTGCTGGATCTGGAGAAGAAGATTTTTTAATAAATTTGCCCGAAATGCACTAAGTGCGAATTCGGGCTTCTATATTAAGCCCAAATATGAATCCAGGGGGCCAATTTGAACAAACTTGAATCAGATCCACCCCTCAATGTTGCATACCAAATATCAAAAGATTCTGCCTGCTGGATCTGGAGAAGAAGATTTTTGAAGAAATTTGCCTGAAATGCACTAAGTGCGAATTCGGGCTTCTATATTAAGCCCAAATATGAATCCAGGGGGCCGATTTGAACAAACTTGAATCAGATCCACCCCGCAATGTTGCATACCAAATATCAAAAGATTCTGCCTGCTGGATCTGGAGAAGAAGATTTTTGAAGAAATTTGCCCGAAATGCACTAAGTTTGAATTCGAGCTTCTATAGTGAGCCCAAATATGAATCCAGGGGGCCGATTTGAACAAACTTGAATCAGATCCACCCCGCAATGTTGCATACCAAATATCAAAAGATTCTGCCTGCTGGATCTGGAGAAGATGATTTTTTAAGAAATTTGCCTGAAATGCACTAAGTTCGAATTCGAGCTTCTATAGTGAGCCCAAATATGAATCTAGGAAGCCGATTTGAACAAACTTGAATCAGATCCACCCCACAATGTTGCATACCAAATATCAAAAGATTCTGCCTGCTGGATCTGGAGAAGAAGATTTTGTAATAAATTTGCTTGAAATGCACTAAGTTCAAATTTGGGCTCCTATACTGAGCCCAAATATAAACCCAGGGGGCCGATTTGAACAAACTTGAATCAGATCCACCCCACAATGTTGCTTACCAAATATGAAAAGATTCTGCCTGCTGGATCTGGAGAAGAAGATTTTTTAAGAAATTTGCATGAAATGCACTAAGTTCAAATTCGAGCTTCTATAGTGAGCCCAAATATGAATCTAGGAAGCCGATTTGAACAAACTTGAATCAGATCCACCCCACAATGTTGCATACCAAATATCAAAAGATTCTGCCTTCTGGATCTGGAGAAGAAGATTTTTTAAGAAATTTGCCTAAATGCACTAAGTTCGAAATCGGGCTCCTATACTGAGCCCAAATATGAACCCAGGGGGCCGATTTGAACAAACTTGAATCAGATCCACCCTACAATGTTGCATACCAAATATCAAAAGATTCTGCCTGCTGGATCTGGAGAAGAAGATTTTTTAAGAAATTTGCCTGAAATGCACTAAGTTCGAAATCGGGCTCCTATACTGAGCCCAAATATTAACCCAGGGGGCCGATTTGAACAATCTTGAATCAGATCCACCCCGCAATGTTGCTTACCAAACATGAAAAGATTCTGCCTGCTGGATCTGGAGAAGAAGATTTTTTAAGAAATTTGCCTGAAATGCACTAAGTTCGAATTCGGGCTTCTATAGTAAGCCCAAATATGTATCCAGGGGGCCGATTTGAACAAACTTGAATCAGATCTACCCCGCAACATTGCATACCAAATATCAAAAGATTCTGCCTGCTGGATCTGGAGAAGAAGATTTTTGAAGAAATTTGCCTGAAATGCACTAAATTCGAATTCGAGCTCCTATAGTGAGCCCAAATATGAATCTAGGGAGCCGATTTGAACAAACTTGAATCAGATCCACCCTACAATGTTGCATACCAAATATCAAAAGATTCTGCCTGCTGGATCTGGAGAAGAAGATTTTCAAAGAAATTTGCCTGAAATGCAGTAAGTTCAAATTTGGGCTCCTATACTGAACCCAAATATAAACCCAGGGGGCCGATTTGAACAAACTTGAATCAGATCCACCCCACAATGTTGCATACCAAATATCAAAAGATTCTGCCTGCTGGATCTGGAGAAGAAGATTTTTTAAGAAATTTGCCTGAAATGCACTAAGTTCGAAATCGGGCTCCTATACTGAGCCCAAATATGAACCCAGGGGGCCGATTTGAACAAACTTGAATCAGATCCACCCTACAATGTTGCATACCAAATATCAAAAGATTCTGCCTGCTGGATCTGGAGAAGAAGATTTTTTAATGTTTTTCCCATTGCCTACAGTGTTAAAAAGTGCTGACTCAGCACTTTTTCAAAGTCCCGAAACTGTACCCTATGATAAAACCGATGGCAATTTTTTTTTACCAATCCTTTCTGTTGGTCCTAAGGAAGCTGCACACCAAATAAAAATTCTCAGTGCCGTGCAGTTTTGGAGATATGGGCGTTTTAAATTTTTTCTATTTTTAGCTCCTGCGGTTCCCACGGGGCTGCGGGAAAATTTTTTTTTGCATAAATCAAGTACTCATGACCCAATAAGCCCTCACATAAAATTTGGTTCAAATCAGCCTCTCGGTTTGGAAAATAGAAATTTTGGGCGGGGCAAAAAATTTTGCCCCTCTCATAACAACGTCAAGTATAGCCCCACAAACTTCTCTTGAACAAATCTGAGTCTACACCTCAAAAGGAAGCTGCACACCAAATATCAAGTCTCTGCTACTGCTGGTTCATGAGAAGAAGATTTACAAAGATTTTGGTGCCCCTTGGGGGTGTGGCACCACCCAGGAGGAGGGGCAACTTCATTTGAACAAATCTGAATTGGCATTAGGTAATAAACATTTAGCCAACATTTGAATAAAATTGGGCTAGTGGTTTAGGAGGAGAAGTCGATAATGTAAAGTTAACGCCGGACGGACGACGACGGACGACGGACGACGGACGACGGACAGAAAGTGATTAGTTAAGCTCCCCTTGAGCTTCGCTCAGGTGAGCTAAAAAATATACAAATTATTTAATTTTTATCATATTTTTACACGACAACCAATGGCCCAGACTAGCTGAATCGTAAAAAGGCTGGAGGGCCTAGGACTTAAAGGAAAATCCAATCTCTCAATTACTTCAGTAAAGAATAGCTCCTACAGGAGAATAGGAGAAGATAGGAATTATATATGTCTTTCTCCTTTACGAGAAAAGAGAAAGACAGAACACCAACAATGTAATTGCGTATTACATAATATATAATTCTCCATTTAATGCCAGCATAACCCGTTATGCTAATTCGGTGAAGGAAAACCAATATATAAAGGTAGTCCAGAGCATGAGACTCTTTATACTCATTTAAAAGTGTCCGAGGATCGTTTAATAACGCTCGTTTGACACGTAACATATACAAATGCTTCACAGTGAGCTACACTTTAAAAACAGTACATAAATGAGACATAGTTATTGCTTCACACGAGCTACACATTAAAATCAGCCCAGCACTGATGCAGGACTACTGACACCGGAGGAGGTATTCCCTTGCTTTTCACTATAAAGCCAGATGATCATAAGGGTAAAACCGCCCCACCCCCACCCCCCACCTCCCCTTGTTCTGAGGTAAAATTCCTCAGAGCGAAGAGGGCTGCGGAACAGCATCAGTGCTGGAACGGACTGCCTAAAGACCTTATAGATGTAACATTAATGGACGACATTTTGAGCAACAGAAAGAGGACCTAAAGATCTAAGGTCACTGGAGATGGACTCTAAAGTTCTCAGGTAAAACTTGGTAAATGAAGAGGGCTGTGTCCAGTAAGCAGCCTTCATGAGATCAGTAATGGCTATACTGTTAGAATAAGCCCAAGAAGTGGACAGTGCTCTAACCTCGTGCGCTGAGATCTTATTGACAGAACGTTGATCCGAAGATAGATTTTCATACGCAATGCGAATTGCCAACTGAATCCATCTAGCGACAGCATGAACAGAAATATCTTTTCTGCTAGGAATCAACAAAAGAAAGAAACGTTTTCTTCCCTTTCTTACAAAATCTGATCAACGTTTATAAATGCACATAGCACTGACTGGACACAGCAAAGGTCTACAGTTATCTGAGGATGGTAAGGCCTTAATGACAATAGGCTCCAGCCGCTTATCTGGAATCTGATTCTTAGCCAAAAATCCTACTTCCATAGTGAGGGTAATGGTATTACCCACACTACGGTAGTGAGATTTATCAACAGATAATGCATGAAGTTCAATGACTCTTCTAGCAGATGCAAAGGCTAAGAGAAACGCCATTTTATAGGTCAAGAATTTGAACTCTACGACGTCTAACGTCTCAAAAGGAGCTTCTTTGAGCTTCAACAGAACCCAAGCCATATTCCAGTTAGGAATTAATCTGAGGGTTCTAGGTCTATTGATAAGAGAAATTTCTAACTAGCTTGGATAATGAAGTATTTGATCCAATAGCCAAGTTATCATGATGAGCGTAAGTATCTGATAACATAGACCTATAGCCCTTAAGAGTAACGGGCTGTAGTTTGAGATCGTCAAACATAGTAGACCAGGAAATCGGCAATATTTGGTATGGACTGATCGTATACGTCCATCGACTGATCCCTACACAAATGGAAGAAAACCCTCCACTTCACTGCGTAATTCAACGAAGAGGAGGACCTCCTACAGTTAGAAATTGCATCCACTGCGTGTCCTGTAAAATGCTTCCCAGGTAAGAAGGACCGCACAATGGAAATATGTGAAGGTTGAGACCTTCTGGGTTGTGATGCAGTGCGCGTGACTTCCCCTCTAGTGGAGGAAGCTTCTGGGAACATCCCATAACAGACACCTGAGAAGATTGATCCAAGATTTCTGAGATGACAGAGGTGTTACCAGCAGGATTTTGCAAGGAGACTGTTTGATCTTATCTTTAACAGAATCTGCATATCCTATCATTCCGTCCTATGAAACTGACAGAGCATCTACTGCGTACGCCCGATGATCTGGGCATGGCGACACGAACGTCGGTAACTGATTGTTCAGATGTGTCACAAACAGATCTATCATGGGACGATCCCGCATGTAGCAAATCTGCCTGAATATTCGCTTGTTGAGAGTCCACTCCGACGGCAACAGGTGACCTTTCCGAGAGAGCGAGTCTGCTAATACATTCAGACGTCTCGGTATATGATGGACAGAGAGATAAACGTGATGATTCATGACGAATAGGAGAATCGTCTCCGTTAATTCGCATAATGGAATCGAGTGAGTGTCACCTTGGTTCCTGAGGTAAGCAACTACTGTCGAATTGTCCGATAGAATTTGAACGAGGACGTTCACTATTAGGCAAATCCAATGTTGTTGGTGCTAGCCATATTGACATCAACTCTTTGATGTTTATGTGCTTCTCTAGGAACCAAGAGTCCCAAAGACCCTGACACCTCAAGTCTGCGGGACTTAGGGTCACGCCCCAGCCCGTCTGACTAGCATCCGAAATAATCGTGAAAGCCGGATCCAGCAGTTGCAGCGGAACTCCTTGAGTTAACCACTGAAGATCTGTCCAAATCTGAACCATTTGTTTTACTAGGTCTGTTAAAACAATACTGGCTGCAAGAGAATGCATCTTCACACTCCAGTTCTAAGTAAAGAATATCTGGAGGGGACGCATGCATAGGCGGCCCATCGGAATAAGATCCGCAGCTGTTCCGCACATCCCCATTAGTCGCATGAACGCCCTCGCTGTTACTGCATCTGAGTTTAGACAAAAGGAAGCATAACAACTGACTAATTTCGATTGTTGTGAGTCTCGAAGCTCATTCCTAAGTGAGTGAACGACTTGGACAGAGCTAGATCTGACTTTTTCTCGTTTACGATGAAACTGAGATGTCGGAGCAATAGTAGCAGACTCTGAACATCGTTCTGAAAAATAATTTTGTTGCTGTACCTCTGCAGAATGTCGTCCAAGTAAGCCGACATTACCGCAGACGAATGTGCTCGGAAGTAAGACATTACCAAGTTCATTAATCAAGTGAAAGCAGAAGGAGCCAGGTTCAGACCAAAGCACATTGCTCTGAACTGATAAACCTTTCCTTGCACGGCGAACCGCAGGTACTTTCTGAATGCCAGATGTACCAGGACATGAAAGTAAGCATCCTTTAGATCTATGCTTGCCGCATAGTCGTTCACTCGAATGCTCACTCTTACCGACTGAATGGTTTCCATATAGAACTCTGGAGCCACGATTAACTTGTTTATCCAGCTCAAGTCTATTACCGGTCAGTCGGAACGAGCCATCTGGCTTTGGTACAAGGAACAGGTGACTGTAAAAGCCCTGAGAATTTTGATTCTCGACAACCTCTATTGCTTCCTTTAACTGGTACAGTGCTGGAAGCCCTTATTTGGGCTTTACTCAGAAAGGTCAGTACCACAGAATAAAGACTTCATATTTTGTGGATGCTGTTCATATCACCTTTGAAGTGAAATTATTTAGTCTGTTAGGATTTGCCTTGTTACAATTTATGGGAGAGTTCCTGTTGCCACTCCCCCATAAATTGTAGCAAACCCAAGATATGTGAAGAAATTTTGATGACCAAAAATAATTCAGCACTCTACCAGTTAATAAGAGAGCCTGTACCTCTGCTAGGAGAGACTCTCTTTTGAAAGGATCTGCCAGAAGATTTGTCCAACACGAATATCTTGTTAGTGGGGGTTTTGCTCGGAATGATAGCCGCAGGCCATCCGAGACTACACTTCTCACCCACTGATCTTCCTTGACTGCTATCCAGTTTCTCGCGAAGTTTGATAACCTTCCGCCAACTGGCAAGCAATAGAGGTCTTGACCATCACCTGTAGGACTTGCGAGGCTTACAGGAGGAGAAACTACGTCCTCCCTGATAGTCCCGATCAGACTTACGCCCCTTCCCCGAGTCGCTGTATTGACGACCTCCGGAGTAATTATATGAGGGTTTTTTGTACCCTCGCAAGGAGTTCCCTTTTGATGATTTTGATTTGGAACGTCCTTGCTTACCCCGGTCTGCTGAAGCGTGTTGTTGATACGCCGACTTCAAAAGCAGAGCACTGGAAGCTTTCTTAGTAGCCTGTTCAAAGACTAATGAAAGCTTGTCGTCAAAGATAATATGTCCGGAGACCGGAGTGACCCGGAGAGAGCTTTTCACCTTGTTATCTATAAGTGATGCCGACACAAGGGCAGCATCACGTTTAATTAACTCCAGATTTGTCAGGGCGGAGTAATATGTGGCATACATGATTGTCCTGGAAAGAACTCTAAGTGAGGTACACACATCCTCAAATTCCTTCCCGTTGAGACGTTGTGCCATAGCTCTGGTAAGGTGATCAGCGTAGGACATTGCATCCAAATTCACTCTATTCGATGAAATTGCACTTTCCATTACATCTGAGCAAACGGTGAATGAAGCAGGTAAGGATATGTCTAAATCCCCGGCCTGCTCATCTAAATGCAGTGGAGCTCTCTGAGCATCTTCACCAACCGTTTTAAATGAATGTGGTCCAAAGAACGATATATTTATGGATGATGTTGATAAGAAACTGCCTTTTTTCCTCACACTTGAGAGGTTAAATATGGCGTTGTCTACATGGCCGAAGGCCTGCAGCACCTTCTAGACTGAACCAGGAAAGAAAGAACTTCTTCCTTCCTCCGTATAAAGTCTGCGTCTAAAGACGCCAGCAGTTTCTCCCTTGTTGTCGCAGCTTGCTGATTCGGCGGAACAAATTCAGGATAGTATTGATGGATAAAGTCCATCGCAACCATATGTTGTTCCGAAAGGGAAGGGTAATCCTCTTCCTTATCCCTTTCACCATTCGACTGAATCAGCTGTGAATCTTGGTCCATTGCATCAGGCGACTGGACAGACCCAGCACCATCCGACAGCACACTTCCGGAGTCTGAGGGAGGCTGCTCCCGCACTTGCTGGGATGCTGCAATCAGCTGAGCAATCTGCAACAGCAAGTCCCTCACCGATGCTTGAAGAGCAACGGTTTTCTGTTGTTTAGCCGCTTGCTACTCCTGGGACAGCATTCCGGAGATTCAAGCAACGGTTTTCTGTTGTTTAGCCGCTTGCTACTCCTGGGACAGCATTCCGGAGATGGATCTCTTCTCCGAAACGTCCCGATGATCGATGCCTCGGTTCCCTAGCTACCAGGTGGTCCGACTTCACATGCGAAGACTGGCTCCGTCTTCACGCAGCTGGCTGGATATCCGAAGTCGGGTAGCTAAGATGCGGTCGTGTGTGCTTACTGATCGTAGTGGAGGAAGCCGTGACTGTAGCCGAGGCCGGCTGCAGTCTAGACGGAGCGTCCCAAGTGGCAGGTGTGGACGTATACTCCGGCCCATGCAAGTTTCTCTTAACAACATCTTGCCCCAGATGTTGCTGGGTTGGAGAGGGACCTCTCCCGCTCGCGGCCTTTTCAGCCTCCCGACAAGAAACTTGCTGATTTCCTCCCTAGTGCCGTCGTCACTGGGTGAGCTTTTGTTTTTAAGGTGCTCGCTCTACCCACTACACTTCCTTCCACTGCAACGGACATACCCGGTGTTATGGCTCCCACAGACGGAGTAACCGCTTCACCAGTCGAGCTAGCTGCGTGCAGCGGATTAAGAACACCGCCCAGTGGCCTTATCCCTTGCCTAATATTCATGAGCACCTTAGCAGCTAGCTCTGTTTGCTCATCAGAGCGTGACGACAGTAGCACACTTTTGGTTGGTGTCACACTACAATCACCATGTTCTTGTTCCTCTGAAAAAGAAACTGAAAAACTTGAATTACCTTGCGGTGAGAGCTCTGGTATAGGCATCTCACCGCCAACGACGTACCGTGACACCCATTTCCAATGTTTGTCATCCCAACTGACACATGTAGGACAAGAATCTGTAGGAGTACATCGACTACAGGCAAGGCAACAAGCATGTAAATCTGTGGAAGGCTTCCTCACCTTGCATTTTGAGCAGTAAGCTTTCATGATTAATTAAAATTAAGTCGATCGTACACCCACAAACTCCGCAATAAATATATGATAAAGATACATAATAAACTGCAATCAGAACCGAAATCAAAAAATTAAATTCAACAAAAATTTTTGAAAAATTTTGACAAAAGCCTAAGTTCCCAAAGGGAACATGAAGAGCCCAAGGGCATCCCGATAGAGTCCAAGTGTGGACAAAATCCAAATTTTTTTGCTACACTACCGGAATATTAATTAATGTATCTTACAACAATCCTACAGTAATAATAACTAAATACTACATATATTTAAAGACGTTGCCAATGTAAACAACGTCAAGGAAAAAACCGGAAACAAGCGCCGGAAACAGGCACAGAAAAAAGGCCCAAAGTCAGTAACAGATTTTAAAGCTACCAGATGTAACGCAAGATCTTCAAGCGAAGAAAAAATGATACATCGGATAGAAGATGCATGACCCAAAATGACCTAATAATCCTAGGGTGAGGACGTAACCATGGGGATAAACAGAATAAACATTTTGTTACACACGTTAAACTCCCAAGAAATTTAATAAAAAATTTCAATAACAAGAGGCCCCAGGGGGCCTGAGGGCGCTCACCTGACATGGTAGCCTAAATAGCAACCCAGAGAATTGATTTCCACAAGTTGCATCTGCTCCTCCTAAGAAAAGCTGAAACCAAATATCCAAATATTCTGACCAGTGGATCTAAAAAAAGATTTTTAAAGAATATTCCTCATACTGAACTAAGTCATAATTCGGGCTCCCACAGGAAGCCCATATATGAACCCAGGGACTTGGCTTTAACAAAACTGAATCTCACACCCCTAAGGATTCTGCACACCAAATATCAAAACATTCCGACTGCTGGATCTGAAGAAGAAGATTTTTAAAGAAAATTCCTCATTTTGAACCAAGTTACAATTCGAGCTCCCACAATCAGCCCAAATATGGACCTAGGGACATGGTTTGAACAAACTTGAATCTTACCCCCCTAAGGATGCTGCATAAAAAATATCAAAAGCATTCATCTGCTGGATCTGAAGATTTTTAAATAAAATTCCTCATTTTGAAGTAAGTTGTCATTCAGGCTCCCATAGTGAGCCTAAATATGAACCAAGGGACTTGGCTTGAACAAACTTGAATCTCAGCCCCCTAAGGTTGCTCCATGCCAAATATAAAACATTCCAACTGCTGAATCTGAAGAAGAAGATTTTTAAAGAAAAATTCCTCATATTGACTAAGTTATAATTTGGGCTCCCACAGGGAGCCCAAATATGGACCCATGGACTTGGCTTTAACACACTTGAATCCCCCCTCCCCCCCCCCCCCCCCCCCCCCCCCCCCCCAAGGATGCTACTCACCACATATCAAACCATTCCGACTGCTGGATCTGAAGAAGAAGATTTTTTAAGAAAATTCCTCATTTCGAACAAAGTTACAATTCAAGCTCCCACATTGAGCCCAAATATGGACCTAGGGACATGGCTTGAACAAACTTGAATCTCACCCCCCTAAGGATGCTGCATACCAAATATCAAAAGATTCTGCCTGCTGGATCTTGAGAAGAAGATTTTCAAAGAAATTTGCCTGAAATGCACTAAGTTCGAATTTGGGCTTCTATAGTGAGCCCAAATATAAATCCAGGTGGCCGATTTGAACAAACTGGAATCAGATCCACCCCACAATGTTGCATACCAAATATCAAAAGATTCTGCCTGCAGGATCTGGAGAAGAAGATTTTTGAAGAAATTTGCCTGAAATGCACTAAGTTCAAATTCGAGCTTCTATAGTGAGCCCAAATATGAATCTAGGGAGCCGATTTGAACAAAATAGAATCAGATCCACCCCACAATGTTGCATACCAAATATCAAAAGATTCTGTCTGCTGGATCTGGAGAAGAAGATTTTTTAAGAAATTTGCCTGAAATGCACTAAGTTCAAATTTTGGCTCCTATACTGAGCCCAAATATAAACCCAAGGGGCCGATTTGAACAAACTTGAATCAGATCCACCCCACAATGTTGCATACCCAATATCAAAAGATTCTGCCTGCTGGATCTTGAGAAGAAGATTTTCAAAGAAATTTGCCTGAAATGCACTAAGTTCAAATTTGGGCTCCTATACAGAGCCCAAATATAAACCCAAGGGGCCGATTTGAACAAACTTGAATCAGATCCACCCCACAATGTTGCATACCAAATATCAAAAGATTCTGCCTGCTGGATCTGGAGAAGAAGATTTTCAAAGAAATTTGCCTGAAATGCAGTAAGTTCAAATTTGGGCTCCTATACTGAGCCCAAATATAAACCCAGGGGGCCGATTTGAACAAACTTGAATCAGATCCACCCCACAATGTTGCATACCAAATATCAAAAGATTCTGCCTGCTGGATCTGGAGAAGAAGATTTTTTAAGAAATTTGCCTGAAATGCACTAAGTTCGAAATCGGGCTCCTATACTGAGCCCAAATATGAACCCAGGGGGCCGATTTGAACAAACCTGAATCAGATCCACCCTCCAATGTTGCATACCAAATATCAAAAGATTCTGCCTGCTGGATCTGGAGAAGAAGATTTTTTAATGTTTTTCCCATTGCCTACAGTGTTAAAAAGTGCTGACTCAGCACTTTTTCAATGTCCCGAAACTGTACCCTATGATAAAACCGATGGCAATTTTTTTTTACCAATTCTTTCTGTTGGTCCTAAGGAAGCTTCACACCAAATAAAAATTCTCGGTGCCGTGCAGTTTTGGAGATATGGGCGTTTTAATTTTTTTCTATTTTTAGCTCCTGCGGTTCCCATGGGGCTACGGGAAAAAAAAAATCAGCATAAATTAGTTACTTATGACCCAATAAGCCCTCACATAAAATTTGGTTCAAATCAGCCTCTCGGTTTGGAAAATAGAAATTTTGGGTGGGGCCAAAAATTTTGCCCCTCCCATAACGACGCCAAGTATAGCCCCACAAACTTCTCTTGAACAAATCTGAGTGTACACCT
Organism: Pictodentalium vernedei; assembly: GCA_031216915.1. NCBI lineage: Eukaryota > Metazoa > Mollusca > Scaphopoda > Dentaliida > Dentaliidae > Pictodentalium > Pictodentalium vernedei. The sequence goes on along the minus strand of CM062296.1, from coordinate 421,811,878 downwards.
CAAAAGGAAGCTGCACACCAAATATCAAGTCTCTGCTACTGCTGGTTCATGAGAAGAAGATTTTTTAAGATTTCAGCACACTTTTTGGGTGTGGCCCTACCCACGGGCGGGGCAACTTGATTTGAACAAAATCAAATTGCGATGTCATAACAAACTATTATCTCAAATATCAATTAAATTGGTTCAGCGGTTTGGGAGGAGAAGATGCAAACACCATGTTCACGGACGACGGACGACGGACGACGGACGCAGGACGACGGACGACGGACGGTGAGTGATCACTATAGCTCTCCTGACTGAAAGTCAGGTGAGCTAAAAATAAGCCAAAAAGCTTGGGAGTTTAACAGGAGGGATAGGGAAGGAACACTTAACAAACAGTGGATAAATCATTAGCAAGAATGATGACATTGGGAAATTGGGAAACATTAAGTAATTTTTATAATTATTATAAAGTTACAGCCCTGAACGTTTCTAACCACCGTTGTTCACTTCCATCATCCATTTATATCCTTGGATCCATCAATTTTACCATTGATTTGTGTCATTCATCATCAAAAAAGGAGATTTAAAAGCACAGATGTCAGTTCATTGTTGCTAACTTTAGGGCCAAACAAAGAAAGAATAATGGTTGGCGCCAATTTTGGTACCTTCCTGGATACTACGCATGCGCAGATCTAAAAAGTACGGAGGACCATCTAGGACTTGATTTTTTCAGATTTGCATGCAAATTTGGGGGACTGGGTGGCAAAATTTGTGTTTGGCCCTGGATTAATTTGAGTTAGCACCAGCTAGTCTGGGCCATTGATTGTCGTATAAAAATAGGAGGAATTAGATGAGGATTAGGCACTTGTGTTACTTTGGAAAGTTTCAAAGAAATGGGTGACAAACAGTGAGCATGTAAACAAAGTTGAAAAATAATATTACAAAAGTCACTTCATAGGGTTTTCATCAAACACAACACACTGTAGCTTAACTTGTATGTTGTGTTTGATGAAAAGGATAATGTTCAATGTTTATGAAGGGATTATGAAATACGACAAGAATTGTGATAATTGAGAATATGTTAATTTCTGTTCCCTGTATGCTATGTTTTCAATAAGAATAATTTGAGGTGTAGTCTGTACTAAAGAAATGAGGACTGTGTTAATGTGGCCCTCACAGTTAATGAATGTCAACCAAAGTTACCAAGTTACAGTAGAATTATTCCAAAACAAGACATCCTACCAAGTTACAAAGAAATCCCTTCATTTATTTATTTTTTATTGGTGTTTAAGGTTACATACTTATGCACAATGGCTAATCATGACCGTGACAGTTTTACGGGTGGAGGAAGCCGGAGTACCCAGAGAGAACCACCGAGCAGCGACGAGCAACTGTCAGCTCCTCAACATTCTAACTCTGTTCAGGCTCCGCTCAAGCAGGGTTACAGCGGTTGAAGACATGTGCACCATCGGCGTGCAGTGCTCCTTAGTACATGGCGTCATTGTGCCCCAATGTAGGCAATCAGGATAAAGTGTCTTGCCCAAGGACACAACGTGGGTCATCCCAGACGGGGATCGAACTCGGGACCTCTAGCACAGAAGTCCAACAGATTACCACTGAGCCACCGCGCTCCCGAAATCCCTTCATAAATATAACTCGTAGACTTTGCTAAAGGAATTTAGGTCACACGATGGATTGGCGGTCACGGTTGACAGATCGTGACCAAAATAAGAAAGTCTCATCTGGACACCGAGTTATCCTTCCAAGTTACAATGAAATCACTTCATAAGTATGAGCTGTAGACTGCGCTAAACAAATCTAGGTCATGTGCCCGAGTGGCCATCACGGTTGACTGATCACAGCCAAAAATAGGACGTTCTCATCTAGACATCATACTACGTCATCCAACAAATTTGCAATGAAATCCCTTCATAAATGCAGACTGTGCTAAAGGAATCTAGGTAACGTACCCCTGCAGCCAAGCATCAAGTTAAGCGAAATGGAAGTGTCAATGACACTGTAGCTTACCTTGACTGTGTGTTGTGTTTGATGAAAAGGATAATGTCCGATGGTTATGAAAGGATTATGAAATACGACAAGAATTATGATAATTGAGAATATGTTAATTTCTGTTCCCTGTATGCTATGTTTTCAATAAAAATAATTTGAGGCGTAGACTGTACTAAAGAATTGAGGGGTGAGTTAATGTGGCCATCACAGTTAATGTAAGTCAACCAAAGCTAAAATGAGTCATCCTATCAAGTTACAATGAAATCCTTTCTTAAATATAACTTGTAGACTTTGCAACAGGAATGTTGATCACATGATGGCACGGCAGACCGATCATGACCAAAATATATAAATTTTATAGTAAATTTCCTTTCTTATTATACCTACCACAATTGTCTACTTCAGGCTTGCACTACAGTGGAAGACCCTAACTCGGATAAAATACTCTCTATTTTAAACTTTCCCAAGAGATTTGGGAAAGAAAAGTGGTGTAAAAACACCACCAAAAAATAAGCCAAAACTGGGTCGAGTGCCATCGGCGCACACCCAGTAAGGGACGCTCTTATCTTAGTACAATTCCACAACTTCCGTTAACCAGTGTGTGAGCAGTCATCAAACCATTCTTTTGAGTCCGCCAGTATAGGAGGTATGTGACCAGCAGGGAGGAAGGATTCTTACCCGAATAAGAAGATGGGAGGGCCTCCATGTAAACAATTGCAGTAGGTATAATAAGAAAGGAAATTTACTATAAAATTTATATTTTTTATCAACCTACCTTACAACTGTTTACTACAGGCTGAATAGACAATAGGATGGAGGGAATCACATAACCAACCCACACATAACTCAACTGCACTGGAACCGTGGACAGAGGAAGCGATCCCCAGGCTTATCAAACCATAGCATCACAAACATTAGTAAAAGACAATGAAAGATGAGGCGTATGGTGATGTGCGACGCACAGACAGAAAGGGCAGTAACAGCACAGAACTGGAACTGACCTGTAAAAAGCTGAATGGCTGGTATTGACAACAGCCTGAGCCGAAGAAAGAGGGCCTGTAGGACAAAGGTCCTCTGTCGGCTCCTGCAACTGTCGCAGATAAATGGAGAAGGTAGCATTTCTCCAGTTGGCTGCCAGTATAACATCCGACTACATGACGGAGTTAGTAAAAGCCCCAAGAGGAAGACAATGCACGCACCTCGTGGCAGAAAAAACAATTGGTAATTCAATCACCAGTAGCTAGACGAACGGAAGCTGCACGAATAGCAAGACAAATCCATCGAGAAATGGATGCAGGAGAGATCTGGCATGTGAGAAAACGCATATTCATCCAGGATAAAGGCGCAAATGCCCCCCCCCCAAGCAGAGCAGCCCAAGAAAGTGTCCATCTTGGAGTAAACTGCAAAGTCCTAGGCCGTTTCAAGGAAAAGAGCTGAACAAGCTTGGAGAGGCAAGGATGAGTGTCGAAACAATGCGGTACCACATATGAAAAAGGTCTCCGAAGCATGGACGTGTACCCATTGCTGGAGACCCCCAGAAACAAACATATCAGAAATTCTGCAATCGGTGTGATCGAAGAAGTGACAGAAGCAACAGAGTGATCGCACACCATCGACAGAAGAACCTTTGACTGAGCCACAGAGGCTAAACCAGTGGAGTGAGTGCCTCCTTGAAGAAGAAAAGCAACTCCACTGCTTGTCTCTAAAAACCAATACGGATGTGACAGGACCCGACAAAAGACATGCGAGAAGGCACAATGAAGTCGGGTCAACTTGAAACCTCCTCGGGCAACTTTGGCAAACAAAGTCGCGGCGTAGAGGGAGACATGCCAGAACTGCCGCTAACAGAGAGCGGAGCAGATTGATCCACACCCACCGAGGAGACAGGGGTGTGATCGAAAGGATTCAATGACTGCATTTCATATCTGGGCTAGAACTTGAGGCAGAATCGGAACTGGCAGGAAGGCGTAGCCGACAAGACCGTCCCAAAGGAGGGCCAGAGCTCCTTCTGGTTGATGTGTAGAGATGCCCGATCCTGGTCCCACATCCCGTGAAGGAAAAGACCTAGAGGATCCAACGTCGCACCCCATCTGAGATCGCTGGCATCTGCCGTCAGAACGCGATCGGACGTGGGTAAGTCCAACGGGACACCCTGCATGATCCACTGAACATCCGTCCAGTGGAGAAGGTGAGGATGAAGAGATTCTGGTAACTGAAGCACCAGATCCAGAGAATCGACATTCGGCCTCCAACGACTGAGCAGAAAGTGTTGGAGAGGTCTGACATGCAGCCCACCTAGAGGAATGAGATCCGTCACCGAACCGCAGAGACCGAGCAGCCGGAGATGTGGACTGGGACAGAGTCAGAGCAAAAGCTGAGAGAATCACAGCCCTGGCCTGGGGAACCACCACCGTATTGAACTGAGTGTGGAAGGCCAAACCCCAGATGACAAAACGACTGAGAAGGGACCAGATCCGACTTCTCCTCGTTGACTCTGAATCCTAGCGACGTGGACGTGAGCAAGCTCAACAGAGTGTCAACATCCAATGCCAGTAAGGCAGCATTGGAATGCCTCTGGAGGATATCGTCTAGATATGCCGAAGGTGTCACCCTGGACTGTGTGCGATGGAAGGCTATCATATGCGACATCAGTCGGGTGAAGGCCCAAAGAGCCAGGTTGAGGCCGAAAGGCATGGCCTTGAACTGGTAAACTTGCCCCAGAAAAGCGAACCCGAGATACTTCCGCGACACCCGATGAATCGGAACGTGAAAGTAAGCGTCTCGCAGGTCGATGCAGGAAGCGAAATCTCCCTGGTGAATGGAACGGCAGACCAACCTGAAAGTCTCCATGCTGAACTTGGGAGCAATGATAGACTGGTTCAGGATACTCAGATCGATAACCGGTCAGAGTCAGCCATCCTTCTTCGGCACCAAGAACAGGCGGGAATAAAACCCCACTGACTGAATGTTCTTGATGACCTCGACTGCCCCCTTGGCCAGGAGATTGTCTATCTCCATGGACAAAAGCTCCCGACGTAAAACGTCTGAAGGAACTGTGGTTGGAAGAGGCACTCTGGACAGAGTGGGGTGCCTCCGAAAGGATATTCGCAGCCCGGACCGAACAACATCTAACACCCAAGGATCGGATGTGATGGTGGCCCAAAGGTCTGCGAACTCTGCTATCCTTCCTCTAACCTGGGATGAATCGAGGTGAGGACCTTAAGTTCGAGCCCCGAAGAGACCCACGAGAGGAGAAACCACCTCTACTGAATGAAGAATCCTGAGACTTCCCTCTAGCCTGCCGAAGCTTACCCTTACCCTGTGAGTAAGAAGTAGAAGCGGTGGCAGAAGGATCAGCCCTTTGCTTCGCAGTGGAAGCAGAAGGGTACTTGTTAGGCTTTGAATGGTCCCTGCCTCCCCAGAAGGCTAATCAAGCTGGCGAAGCAGCAGCTGATCTTTGGAATGATGTAGGACGTCATCCTGGACCGTCGACATGGAACCATGGAACAGTAGCGGACCTGCCAAAGAAGCAGATCGAAGAGCAGCGTGCTGCCCCTCAGGAAGGGATCGGCCTGTGTCCAGCACAGAGTCCCTTCAAACTAGTTCCAAAATAGCTGTGTCACAGGCATGCGAGTGAGTAAGATGCACGAGCGCCTTGGACAGCACACGCAAAGGAGCCTGTACATCATCAAACCTATCTGGAGGCAGAAAGGCAGCTAAGGCAGAGACGAAGTGATCGGAGAGAGAAAGCATACCCAGCATTTCTCTCATTAAGCCCAACATGGACTCCAGAGTCATCATAGGAATGACGGCAGACTTGGGCTTGGAAAGCCCGAGGGAATTGGAGTCCTGATCCAAAACCCTCAAAGTCTGGCAGACTGACGGATTGGCGAAATCGTAGTAATGATAACGCACTGGAGGCAAAAAGGTGTCAACCCTGGTGAAGAACGGAGCCTTCATAGCCTTGGAACTCAGCTTAGAGTCCAAGGCTGAAAATGCTTCAACCACCTGTACTGACTGGCACAGTCGAAGACGCCCAGAAGCAGGTTGCTCCACAGGCTGTAGGTGTGTGACCGATGATCGCGGCCTGGCTGACACTGTCGGCTGGTTTGATGGTTTGAGATCCGGAAGGAACCCAAACACAAAGTCAAGAGCTGCCCCCAAGTCAGAAGACTGCTGGCTCTCGACATCAAGGATGTCTGACTCCTCCCGGAGTCGTAAGACACATAGCCCATCGTGGGCAAATCAGCCGACGCCTCCCATGGTGTAGGCACACCAGGGGGATCAAAAAGCAGCCTGTTTCCAATCCCGGGAGGCAATGCCCTAGGGGGTGCCTGGAAACCACTCGCTGCCTCGCTGGAAGCAACGGGAAGGCTCTTGGACAGAACCTGAGTGAGTAAGGAGAGGGCATCCCTAACCTCATTGCCCGTACCGGCCAGTTCGACATGGGGACGAACCAGCAAAGTGGCTTCACACCTGACCCTCTTAACCAGCTAAGGGTCACGATCCTCCAATACACCCGAAGTGGGGAGACAGGCGGCAGCCAAAACATCTGAGGGCATACGTGTATAGGGGTACGACACACCCTGAGCATCAACATAGTGGGAACTCAGGAGAGTTGCCGCAGACCACTGTGGAGCAGAAGGTCCAGGCTGCACAGAAGGCGTTGGTACCGCAAAACTGGCTGTGTGACCAGAATGAGTGGACGGAAACGCCAATGACAAAACTGTGGTACTCGATGGCGCAGAGACCACAGTAGAGGGTTCGGCCGGCAGCCACTTCCAACTTTGCCGAGTTGAAGTCAGGGAAGGCTGAGGCCGATACCACGCGTCTACACTACCAGACACCGCTGCAGACCCCTGCAGGTATAAAACTGCTGTGCTCAACGGTTGAGAGGACACAGCAGGGGGTTCAGTCGGCAGCCACTTCCAACTTCACCGAGTTGAAGTCGGGGAAGGCTGAGGCCGATACCCCACAACCACACTACATACATCCCTGCAGGCCTTTGCAGGGATAAGCCGAGGCTGGGTAAAAACGGTGCCCGATGACGTTGTAGACGGAACAGCAGTAGCAGCAGATACGACGGGAGCTGTTGGAACTGGCGGAAAAGGGGAGAGAGCCACCTAGCTCGGCCTCCAAAGGAGGAGTCACAACCCTAGTGACAGCCTCAGATGTCGACTGGAGAGGGTGCATAGTCCCGGAACCAGGCATCTCTTCACCAGATATCCAACAGCTCCCGCAGTATCCACCACGGTAAAAAAAACTGCACATCCCCCATGGATGGGGAATAACTCTCACCAGACGTGGTCAAGTCAGGAGGCCCCGAAACGACAGCATTCCACACCCCCCCCCCCCCACAGGTGCAGGAGGAGCTGCACATCCCCCACAGAGGGGGAGTAACTCTCACTAGCCGTGGTCGTGTTGGGAGGCCCCGAAATGACAGTGTTCCCCACCCCCACAGCTGTGGGAGGAGCTGCACATCCCCCACGGAGGGGATATAACTCACACCAGACATGGTCAAGTCGGGAGGCCCCAAAACGACAGCATTCCCCACCCCCCAACAGAACCCAGACAGCCGACAGGGACCTAAAAAACAGAAATTCAGCCCTCAACAGAGTGAAGAAATCCTGTCCAGACAGTCCCTCATTGACACCTAACTCCAATAACAATAAAAATTTATCAATCGAAAAATTTCATTGCCGAACCGCGCTGACACGATGTCGAAAAAAACATTCGCAAATGCGGAATATATAAATAAAATACAATGAGAATGTGGTTGAAAATATTAACGAGAATATATAAAACACAGTCCTGTTATTATAAGATCTTCAGATCCATAATCCAGTCACAGGAAAACCATTAGCGACGAGTTGAATTATCACTGTATCATAATGCAAAGATGGCAACATGTCAACCATGTTGTGCAGACAAAAGAAGAATGGTTTGATGACTGCTTGCGCACTGGTTAACAGAAGTCGTGGAATTGTACTAAGAGAAGAGCGTCCCTTACTGGGTGTGCGCCGATGGCGCTCGACCCAGTTTTGGCTTATTTTTTTGTGGTGTTTTTACACCACTTTTCTTTCCCAAATCTCTTGGGAAAGATTAAAATAGAGAGTATTTTATCCGAGTTAGGGTCTTCCACTGTAGTGCAAGCCTGTAGTAAACAATTGTAAGGTAGGTTGATAAGAAAGGACAGTCTCATCAAGATATCATACACCAAGTTATCCTACCAAGTTACAATTAAATCCCTTTATAAAAAGAACCTGCAGACAGTACTAAATGAATCCAGGTTGCGTGACCAGTTGGCAGTAACTGTTGACTGATCGTGACCAAAATAGGAAAGTCTCATCCAGACATCATATTGAGTTATCCTTCCAAGATACAATGAAATCAGTTCATAAATATGAACTGTAGACTCTGCTAAACAAATCTAGGTCACAGGCCTGCGCAGCCAACACGGTTGACCAATCACGGCCAAAATACGACGTTCTCATCCAGACATGATACTGAGTCATCCTACTAAGTTACTATGAAATCCCTCCATAAATACGACCTGTAGACTGTGCTAAAGGTTTTCGGGCTTCGGGCCTGTGTTGCAATCACGGTTGACCGATCACAACCAAAACGGGGGACGTCGTCATCTAGACGTTATACTGAGTCATCTTACCAAGTTACAATGAAATCCCTTCATAAATACAACCTGTAGTCTGTAATAAAGGTTTTCAGGTTTTGGGCTTGGGAGACGTCACGGTTGAACAATCGTGACCAAAAGGAGAAGTTCTCATCTAGACATCATCCGGAGTTATCCAACCAAGTTACAATGAAATCCCTTCATGAATACGACCCGTAGCCTGCACTAAAGGTTTCCGGGCTTCGGAGCCCTGTAGCCATCACAGTTGACCAATCGCAACTAAAAGGGACGTTCTCATATAGACATTATATGGAGTCATCCTCCCAAGTTACAATGAAACCCCTCCATAAATATGACCTGTAGACTGTACTAAAGGTTTTTGGGCTCAGGCAGTCGTCACAGTTGACAGATCGCGGTGAAATGGGGAAGTTCTCATCTAGACATCATGCAGAGTCATCTTTCCAAGTTACAATGAAATCCCTCCATATTAAATACGACTTGTAGACTGTGCTAAAATTTTTTGGGTTTTGGGCTTGGGCAGCCGTCACGGTTGTCAGATCATGACCAAAAGAGGACGTTCTCATCTAGACATTATACAGAGTTATCCTACTACGTTACAATGAAATCCCTTTATAAATACGATCTGTAGACTGTGTTAAAGGTTTTCGAGTTTTGGGCTCTGGCATCCACCACGTTGACCGATCGTGACCAAAAGGGGATGTTCTCATCTAGAAATGACCTCAAACCTACATATGAAATTTTGTGATGATCGGACAAGAACTGCGGAGTGTAGAGTGTGCTAAAGGAAAATGTGAACAGACTCACAGACTCATAGACTCACAGACTTCCGCACACGTGATGGTAATAGCTTATCTTGACTTTGTCAAGTTAAGCTAAACAAGAGGCCCCACAGGGCCTGAAGCGCTCATCTTGTACAGAACACAATTTAAACAGAGTACAAGAATGAGTCTACATTAAGCAAGCCATCTCCATAGGCTACACTGTCAATCCTTGAGTCCCTCAGGAGTGACAAAAATAATGTGGGCATCATGCCTTTTCTTCAGTTGATCATAAGTAAAATGTAGAGCTTCCCTATGAAGCCCCTTGATACAACCTATGTGGATTAATCTCAGTACCTCTAGAGGGTATTGAATACAAAATTTTTAATTCTTCAGCAAAATGGCCAATTCTGGCTCCCATAGAGAGCCCAAATATTAACCCAGGCTCTTGATTTGAACACAGTTAAATCTGACTTCCCTAGAGATGTTGTGTACTGAATATGAAAGCATTCTGACTGTTGGATCTGAAGAAGAGAAATTGTAAAGATATTTCTTCGAATTGCACTAAGTTCAAATTTGGGCTACCATAGCGAGCCCAAATATTAACCTATGGATTCGATTTGAACAAACTTGAATCTGACCCCCCTAGAGATGTTGTATACCAAATGTGAAAGCATTCTGACAAGTGAATCTGAAGAAGAAGATTTTTGAAGAAATTCCCTCATATTGTACTAAGTTAAATTTCATGTTCCCATATGGAGCCCAAATATTAACCTAGGCACTCGAATTGAACAACCTGGAATCTGACCCCCCTAGAGATGTTGTATACCAAATATAAAAGCATTCCGACTGGTGGATCTGAAGAAGCAGATTTTTAAAGAAATTTCCTCATATTGCACTAAGTAAAAATTTGGGCTACCATAGTAAGCCCAAATATATACCTAGGGATCTGATTTGAACAAACTTGAATCTGACCCCCATAGAGATGTTGCATACCAAATATCAAAGCATTCTGACTGATGGATCTGAAGAAGAAGATTTTTTTAAATGACCGTCCATATTGAACAAAGATAAAATTTGGGCTTCCGTAGGAAGCCCAAATATTAACCTAGGGACTTGGTTTGAACAATCTAGAATCTGACCCTCATAACAATGATGTATTCCAAATATTAAAAGATTCTGACCGATGGTTCTGAAGAAGAAGATTTTTAAAGAATATTCCCCATATTACCCTATGTTAAAACTTCGGGCTCCTGTAGAGAGCCCAAATATGAACCAATGAGCTTTATTTCAACAAACTTTTATCTGACCCCCCTATGAATGCTGTATACCAAATATCAAAAGATTCTGGTGATTGGTTCTGGAGAAAAGATTTTTTTAAATTTTTGCAAATATGCTAACTCAGCATTTTTTCGATGCCCATTACAGAACACCCTAACATAACCGATGGCAATTTTTTTTACCATTCAATTCTACTGGTCATAAGGATACTCCATACCAAATAAAAGCTCTCTGTTCCGTGGGGTTTGGGAAATATAGGCATTTGAAAATATTTCTATTTTTAGCTCCCAGGGTTCCCATGGGGATGCAGGAATTTTTTTTTTTGCATGGGTCAAGTACTTATGACCCAATACTACCACAAACCAAATTTGGTTCATACCGGACCATCGGTTCAGAAAATATAACTTTTGAGCGGGGCCAAAAATCTTAACCCTCCTATTACAAAGCCAAATATTACTTCACGAACTTCTTTTGAACAAACTTGATTCTACACCTCATATGGAAGCTCCATAGCAAATATCAAGTCACTGTACACACTGGTTCTTGAGAAGATTTAAAAAATATTTTGGAGCATTTTCTCCCACTCCCTCCCTATGGGGCTGGGCATGTTGAGTTGAACAAAAATGAAATACCCCTTTGGGACCATCACTCACACAAACTTTCACTTGAATTGACCCAGTGGCTTTGGAGGAGAAGACCAAAACATGGTGTTGACGGATGGCGGACGACGGACAACAGACGACGGACGATGGACGAAGAGCGATGAGATTAGCTCAGCTTGACTTTGTCAAGATGAGCTAAAAATTGATAGCTCCAATCTAGACATTAGCCCAAAGCCATGTATAAAATTTGAAACTGATCGGGTTAGAGATGCAGCCTGTAGGGGGTGCTAAAGTAATTGTGGTTGATGGTTGGCAACGTATCCCAATAGCTCATAATTGACATTGTCAAGTTGAGCTAAAAAACAGTAATCTTAATGATCTGTAATCCATTACACTTTTTCAAGTAATTATGTGTAATCAGTAATTATGGATTTTTTTCATTACAAGTAATCGACAAAAATTTTCCCAAATGTGTATTATCATTTGAATCAGCTGTGATAATTGATAAAATATGTGTGGTTGGAAAAATAAATTTTCGTATGAAACAGGGCTGGCAGAAAAAGGGTTAATAAATTAAGTATCAGTTCACGTTTAATGTATTTCATTCAATAAAGCCATACCATGACACACACTGTACATTTGTACATGTAAGTCACAAAATCATAAATTGTAGACATGTTCTTTCATACACCAAGGGTGTCAACAGCACTATTAATAAACATGTGTAGAGGATCAATTTTAGTGAATGGGGTTCAGAAATTAAGTCAAATTTGAGATTTTTTTCATCACATACTGTGTAATTTAACCTTTTTGCTCATTTCTCAGGCACCTCCCTCATCCTTGAAATCAGTCTCATCAGGGAAGGAGGGGGGGGGGGGGGGGCTGCATGATGAACATAAGTGGGGGTGAGGGGGATGTCAAGTGCCCAAAAAAATGTGCGAAAATAGTTAATGCATTTTTATTTCCTTTTTCATTGTTATGGCATCTTTGAGTCCCAAACTGTAACAAAATGTCACCAACTGATCATAAAAGTCCATTTAGAAGCATTATTAACAAAACTAACCCCCTTAATATAAAAATATTGGAGAATTTCATCCAAAACTGACTTATGGAGCAGAAAAATTTGCACGACAATTTTCTTCTAAAATCAACAAAAATATCCATTTACAACATAATTCATTCATATCAAGTTTTTTTTAACAGAACATTCCTTTAAATAAAGCATAGTATATATAATATTGCCTAATGAGTCATAATCGCTAGATCGGACTGATTTTTCAAAATGAAAAAATTGAAAATATCAAGTTTTATTTCAACAAAAACAAAAAAGTCTGAATTAACAAAAACAAAAGTCTTTTTGATCGCTATCCTGGTATGCAGATGTGTAACAAAAACAAAAACACAAGGTTTGCCCTTCTTGAGCCAGAACAAAAACAAGTTCCCATTTACTCAACCAATATGATTTGAAACATATACACGGTTGCAGTATAAGCAGTAGTAAATTAATTATGGGCACAACAGGCACAGTGCTCACATATGCCTGCATATGCCATGATTTACAGAAACTAGACTGTGCATATCACTGCGTATCAAAGATAAAATTAGGAAAAGCTTATTTAAATTTGGTTTAAAATCAAAGGTTTCTGGAGAAAAGAATAAATGAATTTCAGTTGCAAGGTAAACACCAAGAAACTAGATTTGTAAGAATATTAAGCTACACGTTTAGTTTGTCTCAATTGTCTGATCTGGTTTGATTGGGGTTTTACATCGCTTTCAACAACTATGGCTGTATGATGCCTATATTCCAATGTTGTTAGTTTCCAAGATGAAGGTAGAATTATTCAAACAGATCCATTAGATGGCCTAAGGAATTCACCAACCACCGAAGGAACTGTCAAGCTCATCCACACAGACACCTCAGTATAAGGATAAAACAAATTCCTTAGAATTTGCAACATCAATATAGTATTAAAATGTCTGTATGAACAGCCAGGCCATAGCTGTTGTGCATTAACAACCTGGCTACCAAATGTGGACCTATTATACTCGGGTCCACATGGGGTTCAAGCTGTACAGTAATGTGTCTTTGTGAACTGATGTGAATCTGGTAAGTATTGAAAAATGCATCTGATAGAGTAAATGAAAACATGTTTGGACATATAAAGATGTGCAATGAATCAGTTTGTATTATGCATTTCAAGTTAGTGTTCGAGTACCAAAGTTTTGTATATAAATGTATGAGAAGGGGGTGGGTCCCCCAAAATGTCATGAAAAAAAATATGCATGAAAGGGTGGGTGGGGTCAAAAAATCTGCAAAATAAAAATTTCCACCTATGTTCATGCATCCCCCCCCCCCACCCTGCGGCTATTTCAGCACTATTTTGTGGATTAACAGGAAAAAAAACCTCCCTCTCTCATCATAAAATTCAGTGAAAATTGCCAAGAAAAAATTTTCAATAGGCCTTATGTAATGTCCTTCAGTTTAAATAGAGATCCTTGTTGTGAAATTACATATTGCTTCTGGTACAAGCCAACAATTTGAAATCCTTGTTAAAAAATCAGGTCGCCTATCTGTTGGTTAACGCCTGTTACAGATTTTCTGTACCGTGTTCCTGTCTGAAGACATCTGCTTTACAAAATTTGGGAATTTCATCGATCACTGTGTACTTACAAACTAATGGTCCATGTGTTGTCTGGCAGTTGGGACAATGGTAAGTTTCAATATCTGAGGCCTGGTATTCTTGAACTCCAACACAACTGAAATAAATGTAATGGGAATGAAAATCAAGTTTAAAGTCTTTACAGGCCTTCAGATTGCTTTATTTTGGGCACATCTTTTTTCAGGGCTTTAACTCCTGGCATGCTGCTAGTGGATATTCCTGGCCAGGACAGGTTTTCTCCAGTCCTTGAAATAAGGAAAATTTGGGCACATTTAATCAAATTTATCCCTCAAAGTTGAATTGATTTTTTCACCAATGATTTCTTGATAAAAATTTAGATGAATTTTTCAGCAAGACAGTTTTTCAATACATTTTTTCATGAAATCTAGTTATGGCTGCTGTGAAGCAGCCATGACTCAGTTTCATGAAAAATATATTGAAAATATCAGCAGAGTGAGAGCATGAGTTAAATGTGCCCAAATTACTGAAAGTTTCATTTTCAAGGGATATTATTGATTTTTAAAGCTGAAAGTAACTTTACACACCATAAAAGCAAATTGACTCAAGTTGTCAAAAGAGATGGGTGTGTCAATAAGTGATGGACAGAAGAGCAATTTTTATGATTTGCTATGACACAACAACCAAAGCCATTTTTGGGCCGTTCATTTCTGCTGGTCCTTGGAAAGCTTCCTAGACAAAAACAAAGCCCTGTTCTGTGAAGTCTCAAAAAGTGTCCGTACAAATTTTTGGGTGTTTTTAACTTCTGTGGTTCTCTCTACCCCACCCCAAAAATATTTTTCAGGCATAAATCAAGTACTTATGACCCAGCTATACTATATGACAAATTTGGGTCAAATTAGCCCATTGGTTCTGGAATTAAGAAATTTGGGGGTGGAGCCCAAAATGGGCATGCTACCACAGAGAGCCCAAATACTGACCTACCGACTTGCCTTGTTCAAATTTCAATCTTCACCATCAAAGGAAGTTCCATACATGTATAACAAATATCAAAGCATTTTCTGTGGTAGTTCATGAAAAGAACATTTTAAATTGTTTTTTAGCCTTTTGGGAAATTAAACCCAGCCCCAAGAGCAGTAGCAACTTTTGGGGGAAAAAAACTCAAAAGAGTATACTCCACCAAGATGTTTTGTACCAAATTAGTTTAGATTTGGCCCAAAGGTTCTGAAGAATACTTGGTTGATGGAGCTCAAGATAGATGGTGACTCAACATTTTCCCATTGTCAACAGTGTTAAAATGGGCCTCCCCATAAGTCACCCCATGACAAAACCGATATCATTTTTTCTGGTCCATCTGATTCCAGTGGTCCTTAGTAAGATGCATACTATAAAACAATATTCTGGTTTGTGTAGTTTCTTAAATATGTGCGTTTGAATTTTTTCTATTTTTAGCTCCTGGAGTTCCCACGGGGCTGTGAAAATTTGGTAGGGGATGGGGCATCAATCAAGTACTTTACTTATGACCCAATTATACTACATGTCAAATCTGGTTCAAATCAGCCCATGGGTTCTTGAAATACAAATTTTGGATGAAGTCCAAAATGGACATGCTCCCACAGAAAGCCCCAATATTGACTTACAAGTACCAACTTGCCTTGAACAAACTTTAACCTCCGTGATCACTCAGGGAAATTCTATTGGCAATTTGCGATATTTTAAATATCATGTGATATTTATTTGCATTATTGCTGGACTAATGTTGACAAAAAATTATATTCGGTGTTAGTGCCATGTGACCAAAAAATTATGTCAATGTCCAATCAGGTAGCCTTATACCACATAGGAAATTACAGGTCACGTTGATTAATTCAACTCCAATACTACAGCAAATCACAAAACTATAGTAGGTATAATATATGTAATTTATCAATGAAATATTTACCGAGCAAAACACTTTTGGCTTTCCTCTGTTCACCCAACTTCACCATGCATTCTTGTTAGAAGTACAGTGTTTCTAAATTATTAATTGTGCCCTATTACACATAAATTACCTTGTACAACAACCCACTGTTTATTTCCATGTTCGGAGGGAAACATCGGCGACTGCCAATGGTCTCCCAATTGGTCATTATCAGCCAATGTTGAATGAGAATGCCAAACTTTGGTCAATCACTAGTGTCTTCTCCCTGATGTTAGTCACTCACCATACCAAAGGCCATCAAAATTCTTCCACAAATGACTGAGTTATAATGCAAAACGTTCATACAGAGAGTTTTCTAAGTTAACAGGGGCCATAACTCTGGTCTGTATGCATGGACGAAACCCACAATATATCATATGTAGGTGTCTTTTCCCCACATGTTACTCTCTCACCATACCAAAGGACATCAAAATCTGCCCAAAAATAACTGAGTCATAATGCAAAAGTAAAATGCTTTCACAGATACATGTAGTTTTCAAAGTGTAACAAGAGTCAAAGCTCTGGTAGGGTTGTAAGGAAGAAACCTGCAATATGTGGATATCATGTCCCCCATGCTGGTCTATCACCATACCAAATGACATCAAAATCTGACAACCGATGCCAGGGTTGTAATGCAAAATGTTCATTTACCATTTTTTAAATCATACAAGGGCCATACATGTTAACTCTGGTATGAATGTGTGGAGAAAACCAGTGATTTGAGGATGATATTTCCCTCATGCTGGTCTACCACCATACCACAGGACATCAACATCAGACAACCGATGCCAGAGTTATAATACAAAATGTTGTTACGTTTGTACATGTAGTATTATGTACGGATGGAAACCTCGACTATATACCCATCAGAGCTCCTTAGGAGGTCAGGGGCATAAAAAATACCTCCATGCTTCAAAGCCTGATCAGCACACCTTTACTTCTTTTGTTTGAGTTTAGCAAAGCTTTCAGTTTTTGTTTCTTAATATCATATCGTGGGAACATTATTGCAAAAATATGGCATTATTAAGGAGTTGGTTGCTCCACCAGCTTTCAACTTTACATATATTATAGGTGTGGTATACACCAGCAGATTGAGATAAAGAGATTTCCTTAAATAAAGTACCGTGAATTTAGGACTACATCAACTGAAATAAATGAAAATAACATCTAGGATTTTATGTTCATGCATTTCTTTTTCAACAGGTGAGACTGCAGTATGTGATCCATATGAAATTTTCTGTCCACTTCCCTCCATGCAACACTGCAGCCAACAGTGTTGGGGAAGGAAAGTGGTTAAGAGTTTTCAATTTTGATTGCATCATCACCCAGTCATGATCCAGTTGAAATTCCCTGTCTGCCTCGGTGATTATGGTACTATACATTGAAAAGCTCTGTAGCAGACCTGTGCTCAAACAAGCATCACATGATAATCTGGCAATATTCATATTCCCTGCCAACATTTTAAACTATAGCATCCATGTAGCGAACAGAATAAACAAAGTGAAGTTTTACATGTATAAGCGTAATTGGATGGGTTGAAGGTGGTGGTGGTAGGTGTATGACTTTCTTGGACAACAGGTCTGCTTGAATCTGCAGTCACATCCTGGTGCACGTGCTTCAAGTGACAGGATAGTAGTAATGGTAGTATATTATAGTGTCAATATTCCTTGAATAATTACCCTTCAAACTGTGATGACAGTTGTTGAAACTGACAGAAAAAAAAATATTGCTGTGACCCATTTTGGGAGCGCGGTGGCTCAGTAGGTAGAGGTGCAGGCTGCAAGCCGAGAGGTCCTCGGTTCGAATCCCACCTGCGGCAACCGCGTTGTGTCCTTGGGCAAGACACTTCATCTCCATTGCCCGCGTGGGGGCACGATGACGCCGTGTACTAAGGCGTACTGCACGTCGATGGTACGCATGTCTTCAACCAATCTAACCCTGCCTGTGCTGCAGTGCAGAGTTACGATGTTGGGGAGCTGGCAGCTGCTCGTCGTTGCTCGGTGGTTCTCTCCGGGTACTCCGGCTTCCTCCACCCGTAAAACTGTCACGGTCATGGTTAGCCATTGTGCATAAATATGTGACCTTAAACATCAATAAATAATAATAAGTGACCCATTTTGCTTTGTACATACCCAAACACAGTTGCAGCCATTACCTTTTACCACTAAACCACTAAACCACTTTCAAAATGAAATTACTTGATGTTATGTGACTTCGAAGTTAAATTACATTTTTGCTTTACAACCAAAATTTAATGTGAGCATAATACATGTAATCTCAATCATCCCAGACCAAAATATTTAGGAGGGCAATTTTTCGCTCTCCTTAATTCTTTCAGGAGGGCAGTAAGGAGAGCTAAAAAATTGCTCTCCTGAAATTGCCAAGCCTGGGCTAGCACTGGTTGAAGACAAGTGCAGCATCAACATGCAGTATGCCTAAGTACACAATGCCACAGCACCAATTGGATTAAGTGCCTTGCCCAAGGATACAATGCAGTTACCACTGGTGGGGATTGAACCGTGGACCTTTCGGTTTGAAGTTCACTGCTGTAACCACTTAGCCACCACACTCCTGAATTTGGGGTAATTTGAAGCTCTGTTGCCCACTCAATTCATGCACTGAACAATATCTCATTCAGTTGGCCTTAATTAATTGGGAGTATTAAATAACATGTACACATGAGACAAGTCTGTATACTCCTGAAATGCTATCACCAGCCATTTTGTTGTATAAACAAAATAAATGGACAATATAGTTCAATAGCTTTTGCCTACACAAATCAAAATTAATTATTACAAAGAGAGATTGCATCAACTATATATACCATAAAAATTTCTCAAACATTCTGACACGAAGGGCTTCTTACATGTACATGTATGGTACTGTCGCTGTGGACTGGTCACTTTCCACAGATGGACAATATTTACACGGACACAATAATATTAGATTCCAAACACTAATTATGGGAATAATTATCAAACATTTAATTGACTGGTTGAGAACTGGGTTATTTTTGGAGGTCTGAAGTGTGTTTGACTGAAAATGAAACATGAATAAGGAAAATATTGCCTTTTGCTCTGGTATCCTCATTTTTTTTTGAAAGCCCTGACAGTGACTTCTAGCACTCAACCAGTTAATGAAGTACCAGGTACAACCCAGTGCGTCATTAATTAAAATTTTGCTGATGATTTTTATTACCTGGTAAATGCATACGTGGACATCACTGCCCACGTGTGGATTACAACCACTCCGTGGCAACTGTACTGT
Organism: Pictodentalium vernedei; assembly: GCA_031216915.1. Lineage (NCBI taxonomy): Eukaryota > Metazoa > Mollusca > Scaphopoda > Dentaliida > Dentaliidae > Pictodentalium > Pictodentalium vernedei. The sequence continues at coordinate 421,792,748 of CM062296.1, read as the reverse complement.
ATACAAATAACTCTGCAAATGGCAGGGATCAAAATGTTTGTCTGCCCACTTGTTGCCGACAGTCAGAAATCCAGTGGCAACAGGACCAGATGGAAATAAAACATACCTGTCACATGTGAGAGGTCATTTAATTGTTAGTGAATGATTTGATTCTGAAATCAAAGCATCCAGATTGGGGAAATGTTTAAAGGTATTCAAATCTTTCAATATCTTATCCGGTACTTTTCGCAAAAAAATACATTGGCTGCAATGAACATTATATTAAGTGACGCAAACATTATTTGCTTTGTCCACTTTGACATCACAAATGGAACCAATCAGATGCTTCAGTGGATAAAAAAAATACGGGGAACTCAGGAGAATTCCAAATTATATTTGGTGCAATTGGTTCAGAACTCAGATGGAGCATGCAAAAATCCTCTCTTAAAACTTTCACACTCCCCATACCCTGCATGGAGAAATGCACAAACGAAACTGAAAAACAATCAACTCGTTCAATAAACATAAGCACATCAAACCTCTCACACACAAATCAAGCTACTTGACAATGTGAACTAAAAACATTCTTATATTTCCACTTTTATATTTACGGCACACTTTAACTTTTAAGTGAAGTCAATAGATAGGAAAAACTAAGGTCTCTTTCATTTGAAGCATCTCTTATGATGGGGGATGTTTTGATAATGGTGAGGGGACATTTTGACCAATACGTGCAGGGTATTTAATTAGGAAAATTTGCCTCAGCAAATAATTACCTAGAAAAATGGTTTTCCTCTGCAAAAAATACAATTTGCCTAGGCAATTTTTTATAAAGTAAATTATGGTTTATATATTTGTTCAAAAAACATTAAATCAACAAAATTGGGTTTGATGGTCAACTGAACAGATCATGAGATGCCTTTCAGTTAGTACGTTCAGTGGATTTACCTCAAATCTCAACAACACTGCAAATTATGTTTCGAATAAACATTGATATATAAACATCAAAATGGACCTCAAAACAAATTTTTAATGTGATAATCCTTTGAGTTTGGTGTTCCCTAAAGGAAAAAATTTTAACATGTGCTTAAAAATCGCAACATTCATGAAAATGCTTCAGCAAATTTATTACCTACAAAAATGGATTTTAGTTCGGCAAATACCTTGGCAATGCATAGTGCCTAGGGTTAATTAATTGCTCTGTATGTGGGTCATTTGACCACAGTTAGGACATGTTTTGACAAGCACCCAATTTAAAAGTGCCATGGTAGTCCTAAATTTGTCGCCGTAATATTAGCGATGGTGAGATAAAACTAGAGGCTCTAAAGAGCCTGTAATCGCTCACCTAGAACCAGGGACTGATATAAGCTTCATACACTGTAACCATAAAATAGGTTACGGTGTGCCTAGCATACCGTAACCTGTAGGTTTCCGTAGTGTAGATATAAGGTAAATTATTAAGGTAATCAGTTTCCTCTCGTAACCTAATAATAGGTCTCGAGTTTATAGAAACACGTAACCTCCCCCATAACCTAACCTATAGGTTACGGCTTATGTCGGACCCTGTAGAACTATATATAAAAATGCGATTTTCCATAGGCTTTCCATGGTAATTATGAGCTGTAATTGTGGCCATGTTTGCAACATTACATCAACATTACATGAGGATCATTGGCAGAAGGTGTCCCAGTCCTCAATCACGTGAAGTTTCAAAACATTTGAAACCAGCAAACAGAATCATAGAATGTCTTTGGTTGCCATATTTTCCTACCAACAGGAACAAAAAGAGGATCGTTTGTAGAGGGCCTCCTATAGACCATTCCTGCCAAGTTTTGGTTCACGTCGGCTCAGTAGTTCCAGAGAGAAGATTGAAATGTGATTTCCCATAGGGTTTTTCTATAGCAACTATAAACTGCAATTGTGGCCAAGTTTACAATGCGATCAACATTAAATCAGGAACAATGGTAGAGGGTGTCCCAGTCATCAACCATGCAAAGTTTCAAAACATTTGGCCCTGTGCTTTCAGAGAAGAGTTTTCAAAATTGACCAATCAGAATCAAAGAATGCTTCTGGCAGCCACGCTTTTCATCCAACAGGAATAAAATGAGTAACAGTTGTTGAGAACCTCCCAAAAATCAACCCTGCCAAGTCTAGTTCACATTGGCTCAGTACTCTCAGAGAAGATGATGAAAATGTGATTTCTTATAGGGTTTCTATAGTAACTATAAGCCATAATTGCAGCCATAATTGCAACCTGATGAAGATTAAATTAGGATCATTGGAAGAGGGGGTTACAGTTATCAGTCACATTAAGTTTCAAAACATTTGGTCTTGTAATTTCAAAGAAGACTTCTTCAAAATGCACACATTTATGAATTCTGTTTCAACAAAACAGTCAGGAAAAGAAGGTTAAATATTATGAAAATTACAATTTTTTCAGATAGTATTCTCTTTCAAATAGCTTTGGATAGGTAAAGGGTTACAGGAAACACATTTTACTCCTATTTTGTCATCTCTTAAATGATATAATTTACTGGTCAGCTAAGTTGACAAATGGGAAAAGAAAATGAACAAAATGTCCATGCTTTCCAAACACCTGTCATCAATCAGTATTTCTGATAAGTAACTTGAGAGTAATACATGTATTAACATAATTACAGCTGCACTTGTTTACAGTACAAGTCAAAATAATTTGTAGGATAATCCTATAAACTATGTATCTTTCTCTTCCTATACTGATAAGACAAGAAGCTGACATCATTTCCTATACTGATAAGACCAGAAGCTGACATCATTTTCTGGAAAGCTCTCACTGATAGCTTTCCAGAAAATATCAGATTCTGATCTTGTCAGTGCAGGAGCAGCAGATTACTTAGTTTATTGCAGTTGTGCTACAACTTATTTTGACTTGTACTGTATACACAATATTTGGGTTTTTTTTCCCAGTTCTCAGTGGAGAAAACTGGAACCAACCCTTACCAGATTCTCAAAAAACAAGTATTTTGCTGACAGTACCGATCTTCGTGCAGACAGGAGAGGCACTGGGTTAAGCATTAGAATATAGCCTCTGGCAGCCACATATTTCCATCCTCTCACAGACCATTCCTGCTAAGTTTGGTTCACGTCGGCTCAGTAGTTCCAGAGAAGAAGATGAAAATGTGATTTCCCATAGGGTTTCTATAGTAACTATAAGCCGCAACTACAGCCATGTTTGCAATCTAATCAACATTAAATGTGGATCGTTGGTAGAGGGTGTCGCAGTCATCAACCATGCAAAGTTTCAAAACATTTGACCCTGTAGTTTCAGAGGAGATTTTTCAAAATCCACCAATCAGAATCGAAAAATGCTTCTGACAGCCATGTTTTTTGATTCACAGTAACAAAAGTGAGGAGCATTTGTAGAAGACCTCCCATAGACTATCCCTGCCAGGTTTGGTTCACATCGACTTAGTAGTTCCAGAGAAGAAGATGAAAATGTGATCTCCCATAGGGTTTCTATAATGTTTACAATCTGATCAACATTAATTGAGGACCGTTGATAGAGAGGGTCCCAGTCATCATTTATGTGAAGTATCAAAGAATGCCTCTGGTGGCCATATATTCCAACCCACGGGAACAAAATGAGGATCGTTTGTAGAGGACCTCCTATAGACCATTCCTGCAAGGGTTGGTTCATGTCAGCTCAGTAATTCCAAAGAAGATGAAAATGTGATTTCCCATAGGATTCCTATAGTAACTATAAGCCGCAACTGAAGCCATGTTTGCAACCCGATCAACATTAAATGAGGATCGTTGGTAGAGGGGGTCCAAGTCATCAACCATGCAAAGTTTCAAAACATTTGGCCCTGTGGTTTCAGAGGAGAAGATTTTTCAAAATCCACCAATCAGAATCAAAGAATGCCTCTGACGGCCATGTTTTCAAATCCTTTGTAGAGGACATCCCATAGACTATCCCTGCCAGGGTTGGTTCATGTCATCTCAGTAGTTCCAGAGATGATGATGAATATGTGATTTCTCATAGGGTTTCCACAGTAACTATAAGCTGCAATTGTGGCCATGTTTGTGACACAATCAACATAAAATGAGGATCGTTGGTAGAGGGGATCCCAGTCATCATTTATGTGAAGTTTCAAAACATTTGGCCCGGTAGTTTTAGAGAAGATTTTTAAAAATCCATCAACCAGAATCAAAGAATGCCTCTGGAACCCACGGTTTTCATCCAAAGGGAACAAAATGAGGATCGTTTGTAGAGGACCTCTGCCAAGTTTGGTTGACACTGGCTCAGCGGTTACAGAGAAGAAGATGAAGATGTGAAAAGTTTACAGACGCTGGACGTCGGACGACAACGGACGCCAAGTGATGAGAAAAGCTCACATGGCCTTTTAGGTCATGTGAGCTAAAGACAGTTTGCCCATGGAATGGAGTTCCAAAAATAATTTCATAAGTAGGCCAACAGCATTTGCTCATTGATGAAGGGAATAGCCGCATTCAATATAGATTTAAAATATAATTATACTTACAACATTAAAAAATTTGTCACATTATTTATTCGTCTACCCAGTGATCAGGTGAAAACTTGGAGGTTACAGGTACATGTTAGAAAAAAATCCACCTGTCACGTGCGACCAGTAGAAAATTTCAAACATTTTGAGGCCTGGCAATTGGTACAGTCAGTCAGGGTATAATGGGTCAAGGGGTATAAAGGGTCAAATAGAGTTCGCTGTAATAAAATTCACCTTCGCACCAAAGGTTCAATTAATTTATGACTACCACTATCTGAAATGATATATTTTCTGTCATTTTATAGAATTTACGTAGTCGGACATGTGTTTTTATTGTTATGAGCGACTTTTCCCAAAAAAGACCAAACGTGCGCGGCAACGAAATTTGGAAATGCGAACATACAAAAAAAGTTTTTGCCATAACCCGAGTAATAAAAAATCTTGAGTAGACCTAAAGTATGTTTTATTTAAGTTGTATGTCTAATCTTCAAGTTCATTGAAAACATTTTTTGAATCATAACTCTTACATGTAAATGGTTGTATTTGATCAGTTTTCATGCCTTCCAGAGTTGTCAATACCGGGTCAGACCTGCACAGTAAGCCTAAAACTTCGCAGGAAAGCATCAAACGAGTGTCCCAGTGATTCTCAGAATTAAGTGACAAAAAATAATTGATTGAGTACCGGAAACCTATTGTGATAAGCCCTGGGCACTAAAATTGGTGCATGCAACCTGAGATACCAAGAGTTGTGGTCCTAATAAAATGTTAACAATTTGAAGTAAACAAGTTGTAAATGAATATACATGTGGTCATGTCATGTGCACTTGTGTACAGTACAAGTCAACTCAAAATAGGTTGCAGCAAAACCATAATAAACTATGCATATCAGTGCTTCTATGCTGTCAGCACATAAAAGCTGGCATCATTTTCTGGAAAGCTCTTTGAGAGCTTTCCTGAAAAAAAAACCTATCAGCTTCTGGTCTTATCAGTGTTGGAACAGAAAATACATAGTTTATACTGGTTTAGGTTAAATCACAACTTAGTTTGACTTGTTCTGCTGTGGCTAGTTTCTGAATCTGCGTGAGGAGGGGCAGTCTTAAGTTTTTTCGGGGGAGGGCCAGATCTGAATATGAACCTATTATTGATTGGTAGATGGTAAACTTCTGAAAAGATATCCCCACTCTCACCCAGATAACCCCCTACACATGCATAAAACAGAGTTCATGATGCAAACAAGGTATGCCCCTCTCCTGATTATTGAAAATAACAAAACGTCGGGGGGGGGGGGGGGCTACTTGAATTTTTTGGGTTGCTGTTGGAAAAGTTGCCTACCTCCCTTATAGGAGTCAACAGTCATATATATAAAGAACAGACAGAGAAATCAACGACTTAGTCGACAACATGAGAGGATTCCCAGACTGGTAGGTGCCCGGCGACTTTGTACTGATTTCCGAAAATATACTTGGTAACAAGATTCAAGAGTTGTCATTTATTCTGCACCAAGAATGGCCCAATATGTGGTGAGGGAGCAGTGGGCGACTATAGTGTGTGACCACCATAGACTTGGTCAGCTATGAAAGAAGAGCAAAGATAACAACAGGTGAAGACAAAGAATCAAGAACTGTCGACGGGATCCCCAAAGTTTCAACCGTTGACAGGAAGGAAGAACTGTTGCCGTCAGACAACAAAGTCTCTAGTGGCTGGCGAGATCGCCTTCTACTAGAACAAACGATAGAGACTGAGACAACATCGACATTCCAAGATTGTAGATCTACGGGTGGCCAGAATATTTCCCTGAGGTCGAGCCTGGTGCTGCAGCATAGGAGAAGATTTGTAACACCTGACTAGCAGACTTCCAACAGATATTGTTGCAGCGTTTCCTTACAATAGCCTATTCCGAACTCGGTAACGTAAGTCCCCGATCATTTGATACATCACCACCAGAGGTGCAGCATAAAAATATCAACTCACACACATGTATACACACATCCACACACTTTGTGCATGGAAAGCAGAAAGGGTTTCTAAATAGTATTGGATGACAGTGCCGTAATCAATTTTTTGGCCATGGTATGGCCTGAGGTCATATCATGGCTTAAGTTTTATTTACAGCACTACTGTCCAATTGTTGACAAATCTAGCAATAATCAGTACAAACTTGCTTTCGTGAAATATTATTTAGTTATTTATTGTTGTGTAAAGTCATGTATTTCAGCACAATGGCCAATCATGACGACAGTTTTACGGGTGTCAGCTCCCCAACATACTAACTCCACAAAAGCAAGGTTAGCATTGGTTGAAGACAAGTGCACCATTGACGTGCAGTACGCATTAGTATACAATGCCACCGAGCCCCCACGTTAACAGTGGGGTTGAAGTGTCTTGCCCAAGGACACAATGTGGTTGCCGCAGGTGGGATTCGAAGCGAGGAGCTCTCGGCTTGCAGTCTGCACCTCTGCCTACTAAGCCATTGTGCCCCCTCATGAAATATTCAGCTCAGCATAACACCTACAACCCATGAAGAACGCAAAATAAAGAATGCCAGATTGAAACAGCACCTGACATCCAATATCATTACACTTACTTTAGAATGGCCCAACTAAAAATTTGACGAAATACTAAACTATGTGTGTATGTGGGGGGGGGGAGGGGGAATCACAGCTACAGATCTTTAATTGGCTCCCTCCCACAACCCCCACCCCCGGGCCAGTTTTGACTGCTGCTCAACTTAGGGAGTTTTGGTACATTGTAATTATTAATTATTTGCCAGTCCAAAAAGTGGCAAATTACAACTGGGCAAATCTAATTGTGCAATGCAACTGAGGGTACCCATTTTTCACCCCCACCCCTATTACACACCTGTAGATTGATTCCCCCTACAAGCACAACTCTAGATAAATTCATGTGTTCATTTGATATCAAAGTTAGTCATCCACGCTGCATTTCCTAAAAAATCGATCGTTTTTATATCCATGCCACATCCTTTTCCACTTTTTTGTTTGACCTCATTCAAACGACCTGTCAAAATCCAACCCTTTTTCAAATTGCGACAGCAGTGAGCACTAGTGTTCAAACTACTCCTGAATTTCTGAGTTGACTAGTTGTTGGCCAAACATCGAGTTGAAGTCGAGAAATCAGTTGCACACCATGTAATTATAACGACCACTTACTACAACTGTGTCAACAAGGTGTGTGCCCAACGAGTCTGTGGATCTTGTGCATAAAACACAGAACTGCGTCGAGAAACCTTTGAATAAGAAGGGGAGGGCAGACACCACCGAGTAGCCCAGAGTAGCCAAGGAAGCTATTTACTAAAAGCACAGTGAGGTTAAATGAAGTCTACCTTGGAGTTAGAGTTCATGAGTGTGCTTGGTACAGGATAAGCTGGGCTGTATAGGCCTCTTGAATCTGTGCATAGTGTGTTTAAATTAACCACAAACATACGTGGAAACAGGTTTGAACCGTTTATCGGTTTCTGTTGTTTGTTTATAAGTGACGACATATAAGTATGATTATGGGTCACTTTTGCAAAGACACAATTTTGTGCAGTATTGGAGAGGGTCATGGGTGTATTTATGACCCATTTGTTGATGAAAGTGTAGGGTTAATAAAAATACCATGTAGCCTTTATTTGGGACTTACCTCTGGCTTAGCCGGATGCCCATAGAGGTCCATGTACCCGTAGTGAGATTACGCATGCTCGCAGGTGTGGCCAGGTATGGCCCCCCTCGAATTTGCTTTGTGCTAATGAGGGTGGGTTTTTAGAAAAGAAATCTTTATAAGCCAAAGACAAAATGCAAAGCCTGTCCCAAGACTGACGAGGGGGCCCCATCACCTTCAAGAAAATCATCATCCTGTGTAGCAGAAGAGACGTAGCCCAACTAGGGCTGACCAGCAGAAACCTCCTGTGAATACTGTGCAGTATCCAAAGGGCCAGACGAGGAATCTCGGCGACCGACCAAAGGAGGTTGTGCCTCGGGAGGCACAGGGAAGCCAATCCGTCATAGCAGCATCACCCGACGGAGTGTCTTCCCAATGGACCCTTCTAGCAGAAGAACCCAAATCCTCAGAAGGGACCGATGACGAACGTCGATCAGCAGACAGAATAGGGAGATAGTGAGAAGACACCGGAGGATAGTCCCGATTGTGACGCCCAGGGGCAATCACTGACCTCTGCGGAACAGAAGGACCTGCCTGCAAATCCTCTAAAGAGGCCAATGGCGTACGCCGATCGGTAGCTGGACCTGGGACACGATGAGAAGACACCGGAGGATTGTCCCAAGAATAACAGGAACCTGCCATTGGCCTCTGCGCGGCAGAAGGCCCCAACTGTCCATCCTCTGAGACAGACGACAAGCATCGATCGACAGCCAGACTCGGAACACAGTGAGGAATCAGCGGAGGAAGGTTCCAAGAGTGACAGCTAACCGGAGCTCTCACTGACCTCTGCGGAACAGTAGGCCCTGGATACCAATGCCCCATCCTGCTAGTCGGCACACCAGCAGGGGAAGGTGGAATAACAAACGATTTGCTTGAGGGGCGAGGAATCGCTGCCGAAGCGACCAAACGGCCCAACCGACCAGAAGCAAACCTAGCCAGATGAGGTGGAGCAGACAGCAAACCTGCACAGCTTCGCCGCGAAGCCAAGGGAGGCTGAGAGCTCAGAGGCACACCAGCAGATACAGTCTCGGACCCCCAAGACTGTACACCATCCCCAGAAGAGATGGAAGAGCCACCATCATACAGGATAGGATCAGTAGTAACAACTTCCTCAGCAACTGTCGACGATGCAGGAGGCTAATCGGAGAGAGTCACCAAGGTGACCTCGGAGAAGCTCTCGACGAAAAGAGACGTCTCAAGAGTGACATCAGAAGCCAAAGAGACCACGGTCTCCACTTCAGGCATCACAGCACCAGCACCGTCAACAATTGCAGGGGAACTCGCCACAGAAACACACTGAACAACATCCTGTGTGACAGAGTCACCAAGTGCACTCCCAGAAATGTCTGATGAGGCACGGCAACCCTTACCCCGAGAACGAGGGGTTCTAGCTCTGGAAAGAACCACCTTGTTCACAGATGCCCAGAATTTTGAGGACCAAACTCCACAAATACCACAGGATTAGGCCTGTGTACAATTGTTGCAAGTGACACATGTAGAATGAGAGTCGTCCACATGTTTCACCTGCAAACAAGAGGTACAAGGAATTGTTTTAGGCATAATATGAATATGATCAATGAAATCAAGCAAACCCGCCGACGGAAAACAGAACAACAATGGTTGCGTTAACACGCGGGGGAAAAACAAGACTATGTATGAGAAAACAAGCAAAAATGATCAAAAATATCATCAAATAGTAATCAATTTAAATCTTGAAAAGGATACAGACCACTTGCACATAAACAGACAAGATAGCACCATACAAGTATAAGTTGTTCACGAAGATATTAGCTAAATAATAGCAGGAGTCACAAAATTTCTGACCAGCACAATGGCGGAAATAAAAGGAATTGGCGTCACGGTTGTTGCGCATGCACTCGGTAAACACAAGAGGTGTGCAGAGAGAGTACCTGTAATTTCGAGCGCCGGTCTCGCTCGACCCTTTTTCGACCTTTTTCGTGCTTTTGCACTCTATTACTTTTCCAACTTGTTTGGATAAGTTTCTTAAGCTTGAGTAAGTTCCGAAGTAGGGCTTGCACCTACGCTACAGCCAATTGTAAACAATTGTGAGTAGGTTGAAAAGAAATTGTGTCGGCGTCGACTAATCAACAAATCATCGCAACACCAATGAGCAATGCTAAGCAGGCCAGATGTTTATAACTTGCTCTAAGGTACTTTTTAATAAACAATTTTAATGAAAGTCTAAATAAGAAAACATAAGAATTTATCAATTAATCTTAGTTTATTTCCGGCGATTCTTAATTAATACACATAAGCAACCCAGTATTGACCTAATTACGAGTGTCAATTAATTCCATTTTACGAAGTACACGCTGCAGTCTATCAAAATTTATTTATGGTGGAAACTTGTAATATACCAGACTGTAAAATTCAATAAAAATAATTACTATGATTCGTTCATTAGCAGTGAAGTTGACGTAAATATGAAAAGTGACCTGTTATAGCCTGACTGACTATAGAGTAGATGAATACCAGTGAAGTCGACCCACGTTGAAGTCAACCCAAAGTGAAGATGTCCCAAAAAAGTGATCTCGACCCAAAAAAGTGAATTTGAGTCCCGAAAAAAGTTATCTCCACCCACTTTTAAAATTTATTGAAAGCCATCTCCATCCCTATCTAAAAGTGTCTTGGTTACTGTTAGAATTTATCTTAACTCAATAGAAGTGGAATTTATCCTTTTAAGATCCTTGCCCGTGTTCGTTTGTGTTTTACTAGCTAACTTATGAAAAAAAGACAGCTTGGGACATTCCACTGTTTGTAGGCAACAATGATATATGAAAAGCGGCTAATTACTTTAATGTTTCATTCGATAAAAAAGAATGGTCAGCAGTAACTCATTTTGATAGAGAAATCCCTTTGTTCTGTCCTTAACACAACAACTGCGGCAACTCACTTTTATCGGTTTGTTTGTTTTACATAAACAGAACTAGCTATATATAAGCACAGATAAATTCCATTTTTTCAACATTCCACAATCATAAGCATGTCTGATGTGTGTCTTGTTTGCACTAACAGTGTGCGGCCTAGGCAAGAAGGTTTACAATGTGAAAGATGTGACAGATGGCTTAGGGGGTGTGGTACTGGCATAACACGAGATGCGTACAGGTTGGCAGTTTGAGACAGGTCTATTGATTGGATTTGCAATCACTGCATTGAACAGGTTGACAATAATACTGTATCTGATAACACTTTGCAGGCCGAGACTGATATGCCAAGTTTCACATTACACAATTCTCCTGTGGATTCTGAGCATAACACTGTAACAAATAGCACTCAAAATAATGTCATTAGCTTCGTGGTTCCACAGCAACTAAATGAGTCATCAATACTAGATCCAACTCCCTCAACAAGCAAAACAACAACAACAACAAACCCTTCAATCAAAATCATCACTGGTACATCTATAAGGGAACAAGATAAACTGTATGATGATCTTGGTTAATCGTACACGAAGAAGAGGGAAAATAATAAGTATTCCTCTTAACAACTTTTTATTCTCAGTTGGGGAAAAACACTCTGCTAATTATTGTTTATTGGTGTTAAACGCTGCTCAAATCATTCATTCATTCATTCGTTTGTTCATTATTTATTTGTTTGTGTGAAATGCTACTCATTCATTCTTCCATTCGTTCATTCATTATTTATTTATTGGTGTGAAACGCTGCTTCATTCATTCATTCATAATTATTGATGTGAAATGCTGCCCCACAAAAAATTGTGGCAAACATCTCCTAAATAGTAGATCTGTGGTGTTTTAAAACCATCGCTCATTTTTATTTCAGAAAATTCAGTACGCTGGAGGTGCAGCATAAGGAACCGTTCTATCGGTGTCTGTTCGGCAACAGTTAAACAATGTGGCATTATATTTACCAAAGGACCACGAGACCACACCCACGCAGCAAAAGATGGAATGCGCCACAGCAGCTACCATTGCCAGAGACATAAAAACCAAAGCCAGGGATAATGTTTTTCGCCCAGCATCTAACATAGTTGATGAGGTAATAATAGTAGAATTTGAACAATGTTTATTACACAACTTTGGCTACGAACAATACCACATATATATATTTGTAAATTGTCATTACATGGACCATGGATGCAGAAGCGTTCTATTCTGTGTCATTTTAACTTGGTACACATTGCTTCCTGGATTAGTAGATTATAATATCATAATATCATTCTGGAGTAATTAGCGCATTTACAGGTAAACCTCTTTTCTGACACTTTGTGATTCCCAAGGTCTGTTATTCTGTTTTGTGTTGATTTCCTAGATAAGTATATCATAATATCATTCTGGAGTAATTAACGTGTTTACAGGTAAATGTTCTTTTCTGACACCAAGCTCTGTTATTTAATCTGCTTTGTGTTGTTGTAACTTTAGGGTACTGCCAGGGTCAACTTAGTTGGCTGTCGGTTAAAATTATGCTTTCAGGCTAAGTTAAAATTTCAAATTATAGCTTCGACCTTTAAAAAATAGTCATGGAATTTGCATGATTGGTAGATTATAAGGTTATAACACCATTCTGGAGTAATTAATGCATTTGCAGGTAAATGTGATTTCCAAGGTTTGTTTGTTATTTAACCTGTTAAACCTGTTCTCTTTCAGGTGATGCTTGATCAGATAGAGGAACAGCCAATTGATGCCGTTTCCAACCCAGCATATCTTGCAAGAACAGCTAATTACTTCAGGTCAAAGTTTCGCCCAAATGAACCAGATTCTCTCGATTTTGATTTATGTACAGAACATTTCCCTGAAAAATTTTTTAGAGGAGACATAAAAATTGATGATAGGCATCATATTTTGTTTGCAACCGGTGAACAACTTTCACTACTATCCAAAGCAAAACAGTGGTACATAGATGCAACTTTCAAAGTCATTAGAAAACCATTCACTATCCACTCCTTTGTTAAACAAAGTGACAACGTCAAACAAGTACCAATGATGTTTGTCCTTATGTCAGGTACAGTTAAAACTAGAAGTCCTGTCACGAGTAGTGCGCTTATCTAGGCTTAATTGCGTGTTGGAATTGCGCGCAATTACCATCTCGAATGGCATCCAAAGCACAGCAGGTTCTTCTGGTTACTCATAGCAAACACATGCAATGTTTCTGCCAATGGACCTCCGGGTTACCCGGAGGTCCATTGGCTGAAACATTGCCTGTGCACAGGCCATATGTACAGAATATGACACCTTTAATTGGGTCATAACGCGCACATTAACGCGCATATCAACGTGCTATTTGTGCGCATTTCATGACAGGACTTCTAGTTTTAATTGTAAAAGGAAGAGAGATTATAAGGCTGTTCTGGAAAGTATTCTTGATTCATGTTTAGTGACTCCAGCAGTTCGTGAGACTGTTATTGACTTTGAGGCTGCTATTTGGCAACCAATTAGGGACGTATTGCCAGCAATTCAAATTAAGGGTTGTGTGTTTCATTTTTTCCAGGCACTCTGGCGTAAAATTCAGGAACTTGGATTGTCAAATCAAAATAAAAGTGACAGTGCTACAAACAAATATTTAAAAAAATTCATGGATTTATCATTCTTACCCCATGAAAAAATCAAATCCTCATTTGAAAATTTGTGTGAAGATGCAACCAGCCAGCAACTGATGGATTTCACAAACTATGTCTGTGCAACTTGGATCAACAATGACATTTGGACTATGGAGAATTGGAGTGTTTTAACCAGAGTGTGCGCACGAACAATGACGTTGAGGGATGGCACAATCATTTGAACAAATCAGCAAATATAAACACTCAATTTTACATTTTGGTGAATGTTTTACACAGGGAGAGTCAACTTGTTAACATCGCTGTTAAACTAGTATCTGAAAACAAACTGAAACGTGTGCAGACAAAAAAGTATAGAAACATGCAAAAAGTCATTTATGAACTGTGGGAACAGTATATTGCCAAAGAAATTTCTACAAGGCAGCCCCTTAGAAAATGTTCAAGGCTTAAATGGCCCTACTGTGTAAACTGATTAATTAACTGGTAGAGTGCAGAGTTTAAAAAAAGCTCAATAATATACTGCTCTATTATATTTGATTGGATCATAGTATCCATGGATACTATCCAATCGAATGTCAGAAAGCATTATATTTTTCAACAAAACCGATTTCATGACCGAGACAATAAAAGCTTGCTTTGTCAGGATGTAGCGAGAGATAATAACCACTGGTCATTTTCTGAAAAGTCTAAAATAGGGCTTCCAACATTCTACCAGTTAATCCATTTTATTACTGAAGTGTTATGTTTCTGATGTATCATATTACCGACTACTGATGTGCTATATGTATTATCATTTTATGTTGTTGTTTTACCATGTTTGTGCTTTATCATAGTCGCGATGCGGGAATCTGGGGGGTCAGAAATCCACACTGGGATAACAAGCAGTGTTTTTATGTTTTCGATTTTATCATGTTTGTGCTTAATCATATCGTCACGCAGAGGGATAGAAATTTATGGTTCTCACACAACGACATACAACAGAATGTGTCTTATAAGGCTTCCACATTTACACGTGTAAACGTGAACGTTTCTTTTATGGGCATTAAACGTTTACAGTTCTGGTAAACGTGTACACGGAATGAAGTTTTAATAGAGTAATTTCCCTTGAGTCCCTTCACAACACGAATTTCATGTTTTCCATTTTTAATATGGCGTCTCAAGTAACCGACGATGAAAAGCTGAAAAGCAATGTGTGGAGGACCAACCACCCCTTGACACGTAGCCCATGCCCCCATTTATTCGCGAAGATGGTGAGATGGGTTGCGAATATCTGCACTCTGCAATTCTGTGCAAGGAAATCGCATCTTTTTGGATTGATGTTAAATTGGATTGGCACTACAGTACGCAGTGTAAAGTATGCCAGGGCTACAATCGGCACAATCAACAGTTGCAAAATTTGCAGATTAATGCAGAAAGTCAAAGAAACAAAAAAAAATTTCCAACTTTGCAATGCAATATTGCTTCAGAAAAACTGTGTTCTGGATCCGACTGGCGCCGCCGCCACAGTAACCGAACGAAATCATCTTCAAATCATGTGATATCATATGTGACACAGTCACGTGAGCCGCATGGCACGTGCTTATCTTTGGTGTTTCCTTCGAAACATGTGTGGGATGTTTTAGTTTATTCGGATTTACATGTATACTCGCCCAAAAAAGAAAGTGTGCATTGCAGAAATTGATCAAACTCCAAAAAAATAATTTCGTAGGTGTAAAGAGTGTTAACCTGTTCATGAATAAGTTATATTGAACACGAAAACAGCTGGCATGTTTTGCATGTGGAGAGTCTGAAAATTCATGCAGCAGTGTGAATTCTTGGGTATTTAAACACTAAAGTAAGGCCTTCCTATCGTTCACATTCAAACTTGCGCTGCTTTTAAAACGACTCCACATGATTAGCATGCCAAGATTGACAATGAATCAACGTCTCCTTGCCCTGGGTATGATTAGAGCTGGCAGAACACACAGAGAGGTTGCCCAGCATTTGAACTGCCACCTTAACACTGTAGACAGACTAGTCCATCGACATGCACAACATGATGACGTTCGAGACCGACCCCGCTCCGGGAGATCCCGAGTTACCACCTCTGCACAAGATCGGTATATCCGTGTCGTCCATCTCCGGAACCAGCAACAAACGGCAACGACGACAGCCAGGAACATCCCTAACCTGAGACGGATACATCCTCAAACAGTAATCAACCGGCTGAGAGAATACGGCTTACGTCTTCGGAGACCTGCAATTCGTCCGATTTTGACATTACGTCATCGTCGTGCTCGACTGCAGTGGTGCAGACATCTCAGGCATCCCTTACACTGGTGGCGATGCGTTTTATTCACAGATGAATGTCATTTCCATCTTTCATCATCAGATGGCTGCCAGAGAGTGTACTGACGTCGAAACGAACGCTACGCAGATCCATGTGTCATGGAGCGAAACCGTTATGGGGGAGGGTCTCTCATGGTGTGGGGTGGCATCACTGCCCGTAACAGAACTGAGCTGGTCATTATTGATGGCAATCTCAATGCAGCCAGATATCGTGATTAAGTGCTTATACCTGTTGTTGTCCCATTTCTGCAACGTCACGGCCCCGGTGTCATTGTACAGTAGGACAACGCCCGACCCCACGCAGCTCGTGTTGTTCAACAGTATCTGCAGCAACAACAAGTGGATGTTCTTTCCTGGCCCGCAAATTCGCCCGATATCTCACCCATTGAGCACGTATGGGACGAAATGAAACGTCAGCTATGCCGGCTTCCCCATGCACTGTCAACGCTTGTGGAACTCCAAAGGCAGCTTATCAGAATATGGAACAACATCCCACAACACTTCCATGCTAACTTGTTCGCTTCATGAGGCGTAGATGCACAGCAGTAGTCGATGCAGACGGAGGTCATACCAGATATTGAGTGTGTGACTTTTGTGTTTGACCCTTAGCGTCTTTGACTCTCCATGGCACCAAGAGTATTCGTCGTAGCGTAATGAAATTTCTCGTGTTGATCACAAATTGTTTCATCTGTGATTGAATAAAATTTCCATGAATGAAAATGATATGTATCTGTTTTTAGTGTTATTTTTTAGCATGCACACTTTCCTTTTTGGGAGAGTATATACAGTAGAACCTGTCTTGAGAGACCACCCTTTTTGCCAGGCTAAAGTGGTCTCTCAAAACAGGTGGTCTCTCATGACAGGTTCATTATAGAGTAAAACAACCAAACGGTACAAGGTCACAGTGGTCTCTCAATACAGGTGGTCTCTCACGACAGTGGTCTCTCAAAACAGGTTTTACTGTATTCCCAAAGTGATACACAATTGTTCTCGATGATTTCGTTCACCTGACATGGATTATTAATTCATTATTCACACATGGGATGATCTTAGGATCGATTTATGGAGTTTGACAGACAGACTGGCACTTGTGGTGTTTGAAAATTTGGATTCCCCTGCATGGTTTGTAGACTTTGTTTATTTTTGTGACATTGCATTCCACTCTCAAGTCCGGTATTGTCACTATTGTGTGCCATGGCAACTCGCTCCAACATTACTGTTTGAAAAAACACAAGGAATTTCACCCCGAAACCCACCAGAATGAGCTCAGAGACCCACATAAATTTCAAAATTTACCTGGGGGAAAATCCCCCAGACCACCCCCCCCCCCACCCCCCCCCCCCCCCCCATAGACCGAGGGACTTTGCCTTCGGCATCTGCATGCTGTGATCGTTCGTCTACGTTGTTTTTGGACAAACTGTAAATCGGCTGTCTCAATAACATAAATTGTATGCCCTGTACGCAAAGATATGATGAACTTACTATGTATTATTACACACTTCTATCAAATATTGACTACATGTACTTGCATTGTTAGTACGTGTAAACGTTTCCAGTTCGTTTACAGACAGTCGTTTAAACGTTTACAATTTTGTCTAAACGTGGAAGCCTTAGTGTCTTATGATGGTGTTATGGTCTGTAATGCATGTTACATGTATATTTCATGTTATTATGATGTTTCTTTATGATCGATGAAAATTATGACGGTGTTATTATGGCCTGTAATGTACGTTATCTTTTATTTTATGTTGTCACAAAATTTTGTTATATCTTTCTTTATGCTCGATGAAAATTAATATTATAACGGTGTTATTATAGCCTGTAATGCATGTATATTTCATTTTATTATGATGGCACGATGTCACAAAATTTTGTTATATCTTTATGATCGATGAATAAATCGCTTCGAAATTTTTGTTGTTGTTTTTATGTTCCCCTTTCAAAGGAGGTCTGAGATGATCAATGTCAATAGTGAACCTAATGATGGTATCTTGTCATTTTCAAAAGTGGGTCGAGATCACTTTTTTGGGTCGAGATCGCTTATATTCCCCCTTTTCAAACTGGGCCTGAGACGGTCTCCAGTCCGTTTCAAGTAGGTCTGAGATGGGGACACACTAAAAAGTGTTGCCCGAGCCCGAGCTGAGAATATGGTGTAGCTGAGAAATAAAGTTTTGTTTTCTTTCTTATTTATCGTTAGATTTCAGTTATTTTTGGTATAAAAATCACTGGTAGCCCAATGAATCGAGACAAAGTGAAATGGGTATTTTTAAACGTATATTTCGTGAAATATACGAAAAAATTACTCCGAGAGACACTAAAAAGTGTAGCCGAGAATCTGGTGTAGCCGAGTAATAAAATGTCGTTTTCTTGTTTGTTTATCAATTAATTTCAATAAGTTTTGGAATATGTATTAGTGATAGACAAGCGAATCCAGAAAAAGTGAATTGGATATTTTAAACAGTATATTTTGAGAGAAATATGAAAAAATAATTCCGAGAGACACTGACAAGTGTAGCTGAATTTCCAAGCCAGTTAATAAACTGGCCCGACTCTGTTATACACTTAAACTACACTTGAAAGTGTATCTGGATTGCCGAGCTAGTTAAGTAACAGAGGCGAGTATGGATTGTGTCAGAACAAGAATTTCAAGATTATTCTAGATAATCACTTAAAAATGAATAAAAAATTAACTATAAAATGATAGAAGTTCCCGAAGATGCAAATGATGTGTTTACATACGTTATGCTAAATCACATATGAATTATATAAAAAGATGACAACATTTTAATATCTTCAAACTAAAAACAAAAAATAGAATAGCCATGAAGAATAATCGCCAAGACTATTGTTATGATTCTATTGTAAGGATTACTGTTAATCGCCTTTGTTGTGAAAATAATGTCAACATACTAGTTAATGAACCGGCTCAGCAATTCAGCTGCACTTGTTAGTGTCTCTTGGAGTTATTTTTTTTCGTATTTCTCATAAAATATACTGTTTAAAATACCTGTTCCTTTTTATCTGGATTCGCCTGGCTATCACTAATATATATACCAAAAATTATTGAAATTGAGCGATAAACAAACGAGAAAACGACACTTTATTACTCGGCTACACCAGATCCTCGGCTACACTTTTTAGTGTCTCTCAGAGCAATTTTATCGTATATTTCACTAAATATACGTTTAAAAACACCCATTCACTTTGTCTACAAATAATTTATATACCAAAAATAACTGAAATCTAACGATAAATAAGAAAGAAAATGAAACTTTAATTCTCAGCTACACCATATTCTCAGCTCGGGCTACACTTTTAGTGTGTCCCCTGAGATGGTCTTTAGTGGATTTTAACTTTTTTTGGGTTGACTTAACTTTTTTTGGATCGAGATCACCAAAAGTGGGTCGACTTAACTTTTTTGGGTCGATTTCACTTGGGTCGACTTCATCGTGGGTCAACCTCACCGATTACCATGTAGATTGCTGTAATTCTGTTTATACAAAATCTTAATGAGAACTCATAATTGACATAAAAGGTTTTCAAAATTTCAAACATTTTTTTTTTTGGGGGGGGGAGGGGGTGGTCAGTCATGTTGCTGGAAAGCCCTAAGTAATTTAGACACAGACTTAAGACGCACGTACATGTGCAAGAAGAATGTACACTGTAGAATTAAAAAAGACAAAAAGTCAAATCACCACAACGCATTCATCAGTGTTACCACGAAAAGAAGAAATGCTGTGAATCTATGGATTTCTTTTCAATTTCGAAAAGTATAATCTATTCTGCTATTGTGCGAGAAGAACGTGTTAATCGGGACCCCTTAGTGATGTGTTCAAACGAAGAAAGCCAATGTCACATTTCAAAAATTCCAATGAAGAATAACTTTCCGCTTTTCGTGTTGATTTCGATGTAAACAATAAGCACTTGGCGTTAGATACGCAATGAGCCGAGATAAAAATGCAGCCAGGAAAAATACATATCAATACCTTCCATGAAACCAATCTTTGCACACGTCGCATTCTATCATAAACCTTGTCTCGTCGTAAGGAAGACGACATAAACAATAAACTGTCTCCTCCTCTTCCGACGCCATATTCAATTTTGCTTCGAACAAAGAATGGAGTCGATTGTTTCAGAGATAGGAACAGTTCACTACAATGAGACCAGAGCGAAGACTTTCGAAAAGGAACCACACGCAGTATTTTTACCCCTAGTACTGGGCCCAGTTTGCTTCGACCCAATTCCCGTTCTCCCGAAGTAGTGTCACCGAAAGCTCGTTCGCCCGGGTCGTTTCGCCCTATAGGCGGAGGTGGGCAGTTTCTGACTGACTTTGGTTATCCATCTCTAATTGTAAATTACTATTGTAAATAGTTCGTAAAATTATAGGGTTAATAGAGTTTTTAATTTAATTTAATTGTATTGATTTAAATATTAGTTTTTAGCGAATACTTGGTGTAAATAACCTGGACTGGCAGCAGGTGACGATATGTAAAAGGCTTGTCTTTGCTACCAGTGCAAACAGCAGAAAAATCCCCATCTGCAGTCTGGTTTTACATCCCCGTGTATTAATTTCGGGAAGGGAAAACTGGCTGACCCCTCCGCATGGCACTTGCTGCTCTCGACGGAACAGAGTACTTAAAAGGCAAGTTCGTCTTCTACCCCTATAAGTTACGGAAAATTACAAAACAGAATCAAACTCCGTGGAGACAGTGAGGATCGTTACCGTATTAGTTACATGCATTTTAATGTAAATTGATGCTGGAAAAGTAGTTTAAAACCATTAAAAAAATATAAAAAATCATCGTTGTTCACCCCTCACACCCGGATCGTTTCGCCCCAATATAGGGCGAAACAACCCGGGGCGAACTTGAATTTGAGAGAAACGATCCGACACCATAGTCCCTACACCAAAACGTCCCGGAGAGTTTGAGTCAATGTGTATACTTTACGGTGAATCTATGAGTTATGAATACTGGCACTGAATCTATGTGTTATATGTAGAGGCATATACAGAAACCACACAGGTAAACTTGAAACAAAATGGGAAAGAATTCTCAATCAGTTAAAACCTCTTGGAAGAAACAGCGTTAACAAGGTGTTCGTTGAAAAAAACTATTTGGGAGAGGGTGGGATTACCAAGTGTAACGTATGGAAACGATGTGATCGCTCTAAAGCAAATGGTCGTGAAGAATTTGGAGATTAAAATGATGCGGGTCGGTGGATTACCGGGTCACGTAACGCAACTGCACTGGAAGCGGTTAGATGGGAACTCGTGAGAATGCCGGTTAAAGATAGAATCGAGCGATATGGGAAAATTATGCTACCTAAATTACACGGAAAGCCTCCCAAACAACAGATGGTGTAAAACGACATTTAACCACCAATGGAACTCTGACATTCAGAGAGGGTGGATAAGACAGGCGAGGGAACTAATGGGGAACTACCATCCAGAGACTCGGAGAGTGAAGATCTAGAACGGGGACTGAAACAGAGGAATAATAAGGGAAAGGGTGCTCAAGGATTGTAATAGAAACTGGCGAGCTGGAATTAGGACCAAGAATTCTTTTTACGAGTTATATAAAAAGATGCGCCAGCTGTTGAGGAGTACCACGATCGTTTGGGGGAGGAGGGCTTTGTCGTTTAAATTGATATCCAAGTCACTGAAGTTGAGAGGAGAATCGGGAAATGCGAGGGAAGGGTGTGCCAAATCTGTAACTTAGGTGTAACGGAGACCCTGGAACATTTCATTTTAGAATGCCCCAAATATTTGCAATGTAGAACAAAACTCCTTGGGCAACAAATGAGAAAATAGGATGGAAACATGAAGAATAATTGAACGAGGAATGACAAGAGGAAAAGGGTCAGTTTCGGCACGTCGATTTACCCAATAATACCCAATAACACCCAATAATACCCAATAATACCCAATACTACCCAATAACACCCAATAATACCCAATAACACCCAATACTACCAGATAACAGGCGGGAATAAATTTTTCTACGGACCCGGTCCCTCCCTTTACACACGGACAGAATCCCCTTCAACAAAACGCCTCGGAGAGAAACCTCACCCGATCCAAGCCATTTTTTATTTAGAAAGTAAAGTATCGGATATATTTCTCTAAATCAGTATAATAATAAGTGGTGAAGATTAGGCAGCGGTGGGAGAGTGGCGGGTGACCTCTCCTAAAAAGAGTTTGGAAAATGTGTCCGTCGGAAATTTCGGGGGTAGGCGTGCAGGGCAACTAAAAGGATCCTTCTGCTTGTGTTGGGTTGAAAAAGCGTTAAAACTGAGTTAATATTTGAGAACAATGGAGAGAGAGAGAGAGAGAGAGAGAGAGAGAGAGAGAGAGTGAGAGAGAGAGAGAGCAATTCCACTTGTAAGTCCCTTCTGAAAGGTAAGGTTTTTTTATTATTTAAATTTCAATGCCCATAAGGTAAACACTCAGTTTCTTTTGGTTTGTCTTCAGTGCAACACATCAATTCTTGAGACCTTTTATTGTCGTTGAAGGCGTTGCTAATGTTTTTACTCTCTGGCCGACTCACTGTGAAGTTCCAAAAACAATGACTTCTACTTCCCTTTGACCCTGGTCCAAACTATGTTGCCGCCCAAGTGACATCTTTTGAATTTGCGAAAACAACTCCCAACTTTACACGGACCGACTGATGTCCTCGTCTAAAGAAAGCGTTATTTTGTTATTCCCAATTTTATGGAGAAGCAATTTCTTCGAGGGAGATTTTAAAGAATTAAATTAACCCCAGCGTTACCCAGTTTATAGAATAAAATAAAAAACTTGAAGGTGTTTAGACGTGAAAATGTGTCAGTTTGCCATTCTAATCCCTGCTGAAACCCCCACCCCATTTAATAAATAAATAAATAAATAAATAAATAAATAAATAAATAAATAAATAAATAAATAAATAAATAAATAAATAAATAATTTATATCAGCCCAAATCGGCACATGCCACATTATTGTGCAGCAAAGACACGTCGAAACTCGTGAAGTAGGAACAGCGTTAAATATTGATTCTTGCTAAGAAGCTTTGGCGAATGAGAGGGGGAGGGGGCTGGAACTGAATTAAAATTGAAGAGTTTGTCATCGACATATCAGTATGTGTGTGAAGGAGAGGGTGAATATGATAGTTGGTATTGCGTACTTTTTGGTGTGTATGTTGGGTGGGGGAGGGAGTGTACATTGTTGCCATAGCTATACCCTAGCTTCCTTTGGATTGGCAGGGGCGCGGAGACGTTGGCGAAACCGATACTCGTCAGATCACCGATGTTAAGCAACGCTGAGCTCGGTAAGTCTGTGGATAGGTGACCATTCAGTGTTTGATTCATATTGCCGCGTTGGGTCTTTGGGCAAGGCGCTTTACCCCGATTACCCACGTGGGTGCACGATGACGCTGTGTTTTGAGACAAACTGCACGTCGAGGTGCACATGTCTTCAACCTATCTAACCCTACCTGTTTTGTGCAATGCATAGTACCGCTATGCAGTGTGTAGTATTACCTAGAGTAATGGCGTTGAGGAGCTGACAGGTGCTAGTTGCTCGGTGGTTCGCTCCGGGTACTCCGGCTTCCTCCACCCATAAACCTGTCGCCGACAAGATATGACTCTGACTGTTAAAGTGTCGTTAAACACCAATAAAAAAATTAATAAAAATAAATAAATAAATTTGGATTGATAACTGATAACCCTCTTTTTTCAACCTGACTAAGTGTAGGTTACAGCATAGAAAACGAGTGATATTGAATATACAATCGCGAGAGTTAGTTAACGAGGACTTGTCCGAGTAACTAGCTCGAGCGATTGTATGTTCAATATCACGAGTTTTTGTGCTGTAACCGACTTGTCACATTGATGTTTGCACAAACAATCAAAACACGAACAATCAAACACTCCACTGAACCCTTGTCTGACACGTGTCCATTCCCGCTTAATTAGTTAATTTCTTAAGCCAAACTTGCAAGACACATGAAGATTGATGGAAAGCAAGTGATATTACTTCATTTTTTCCGTTTCGTCATTGCGCTCAAAAGGTTGAGCGAGAAATTAAACGTTCCATTTATCATTTACACCCGGGTGTGGATTTCTTTCTTTAACTCTTTCAATAAAATCAAAAGTCAGGTAAATTCTCGTTTCTCTGTTCAAAACATTTTAGCACAGGTGTCCTTAATCTTTCCTCTCGGCTGTGTTTGTATTAGAACTGACAGGTTACACAATCACTGTCTATTGTTCCTTGATTGGTAAAAGTGTGGCGATATATGTTGAATATCACACATGCTCTAACCAACTCTTCGAAATATATCACACACTTTTAACAAAGGCGTGACGTCATAACTATGTGACAAATCACGGAGACAGATAAACAATGTAAATCATCAATAATTATGCGACGAGCAATACTCGTTTTTCTATGTGAAGACAAATTTTATGTGGTTCAATTACGACAGACAATAAGGAAAGTTAGAAATCTTGGCCCAGTTCCGAGACAATGAATGAAGAACATGTTTCATATGTTGTGATTATAATTAAAAAAAAAATAAAGAGTTAGAAACCCTGGCATAATGTCGAGACAATGCTTCAAGATCACGATTATCTGGTATGAAGAGTCTTACTAATTAAGAATTAGCCTATCGAATATCGTGCTATAGGGTGTTGTTTTGAAAAAATACGGGGGTCAAGGGACCTGGTCAGTACAATGTTCCAAGATGCCCAAGCGCAAAGCAGTCAGATGGCCATGTAAAACATGCCAAAAAGAGACACACAACGTGCAAAGTTTGTTGAGTGAAGTTTGCAATATGTGGTGTCATTCAAAATGTGAAAATACAGATGACGATAAATTTTCACTATTCGCATCGTCCAGTGAATCTTACATTTGTCGATCCTGCAGATCGGTTGAAAATGAGTACGACTACCTGTTTGGCCTAACAAGAATAAAATCGGTAAGTAATATTTATTTCCACAATCGCCTGCCAAATTTCCAACATAGTATTTCCGAAGTGCAGCACACTGCGGCATATGTAGTGTTAATCTTTTACTCGACAAAATTGCGCAAAAAGGCCAGAAAATTACTTTTAAGGGAGCTTCAACAAACTGATATGTTGTAAAACCATGCAAATATGAATATCATTGGAATCGACGGAGCTAACCAGTTCCAGCGATAGCCCCTCACTAAGAGTTTCTGAGATGTGTGTGTGTGTGGGGGGGGGGGGGGGGGTGGTAATTGTGTTTAATTTTTTTTTTACCCATCAGTTTTTGACTTGTTTTCAATAAAGTGAAAAATAAAAACTCACTTCTCATTGGAAAAGGATGAAAGCACAGAAGTCTTATGCCACAAACCAACCTTCGGGTGTTAAAATAATTTTCCTTTCTTTTCAGTGTTGGCTACATTGTTTTCAATTATTCAAGGTAACCTTTCAAAATTTCGTCGTAAAGGCTAATAAAATAATGGAAAATTAAGTAGCCGATGTGCTTTTCTATGCATGTTCAATGTATGTTGAAGTGTCAAAGATTTACTTCGAAATCGAAGGCTTAAAAAGCGTGGCTTTCATGTTGCGCTTTTCCAGTGAACAATTTCGTGGTAATTTCTTCATCCACCCATTTAGTAATTTATTATTCACTTCTTTATCCAATATTCTGTTATTTTAAGTAAAATAACGAATATATAGAGCATATATCGCACATGGCATATTTTAAGTGTTTCATTTATTGCGAGGGTTTTGCCATTAAGTGATAAAAACAAGACTTTCGGTGGAACATTCGGAGAAAATCCTGAAAGTTTTTATCCGAACCTATCAGAGCATCTAACTACGTCAAGAAACACTTGAAAATATCAAATAACTCTCCAATATTCCCTGATCACAAATAAATGTAATAACTTTTCCAACAAATGCGCCGTCCAATTGCTTTTCGGGAGGGGGTGGGGCAAAAGATTTGATCAAAGGATTACCGCATTGTCTCATTATTTCACTGCAATTCTTTGATTGGTTTTTACCAGCAAATGTGAGCAGATCGGGAGTGTCTATCTTTGATATATTGTGTTGATTAACTTCATTCGTCACTTTTTCTCGCAGCCAAATTTAAATGATGAATAGTTATTCCGGTTCACCGAAACAATCGATTATTTTGGAGGCAAATTGAAGGAGGGAATAAAAAAGAAAATTCAAAGATTACCTCAATTAATTTCAAAACTAACTGAAGTATCAGACATCCAGATTTTAGATTTAAGACGTGCGCTACATGTTATGGGAAATTGGAAAATTGTTGACCCCAAAAATGAATTAAGCACCGACAAATGGGCTGAGGCTGGAGCCAAGGAAAAACAGAAATGGTTTGTAAAATTTCTACAAAATTTTAAAAAATATAAATAAATAAATAAATAAATAAATAAATAAATAAATAAATAAATAGGGTTGTTCGCAACACTCCATGTGGTGTTCGATTAGGTGGTACGTTAGCGACCGACTTGACGATGCCAGGCCGTGGGTGAATAATGGTGAAAATAGCCATTATCCGCTCGCCGCCCTGCATCGTCCAGTGACGTCAAAATGGATTCTTAGCGTTTGTGATACAGTTTCAATGTTATTGAATATATTTTTAGTCTGACTTGATCAACATAGTACATTGGTTTTCTTTGTGTCATTCCCGAAAGTCCCAAATCTGAGTTGCATTGTAAATTTGTTCTCTAGACTACACAATTGGAAAGATCATTTTAGTAATGTCATGATTCTGGGGGCAATAACAGTGAGTGGTGATAATAGTAATAACATGATTGTTGTCGAGCATCATGGTTCATTAGCGTCCCAGAGCAATGAAAAACAGCCCTGGGCTTATTAACGTCCCTCGGTTTCGTCTCGGGTCTTTAATAAATCCTCTGGCTGTTCATGATTGCTGCGGGGCCGCTAATGAACCATAATGCCCTCCAAAATCATGTTATTGTTATATTTATACCACCCACTTGAAAGGGGGGAGGGGGGGGGGGTTGTTGTTGACAATTGCTATCTGTATTATTAGTTGTTACACCACTGTATAAACCTTGATAATTTGTGCTAATGTTATGTGAACTGGTCTTGTGCTAGATTTATTTCAGATGTTTATTACTTTTATTAAAAAAAGGAAAGACAAAAAAAATGTTTGTTGTCATTCTACTCCTTCATTTCTTTCTCACCTTACATTTTCATCAAATTTTAATCTTTCTATTTGCCATCCCTTCCATCGCCATTAGAAACTTTTAGTTGTGGCATTATAATCTTTTTTTGTTTTTGCGCTTCGATGGGCCTGTGAATCAAGATACTTGTTTTTCGTCAGGGTGAAGCTTCATTTTGCTTTCAATTCGAGCCAACTCATTGTCATGGTTCATCCCGTGCCCTTTTCCCATGACACCAGAAGGGACGTCGTACCATAAAATTTCCCACGTGCTCACCAAAATTCTTCCACGCAATTGTAAACTACACTATGGTTGGTGCCGTCTACCCTCTATCATCCAATAAGTAGTTTGTCAGATTGTACAGGTCTGTGATGAATTGCTGAATAAAATAGTGGGTGGGCTCTAAAATAGTTGATGGATGGTACGTCATCCCGAAGCGCTGACCGCCATCGAAGACGTCGGGGGGGGGGGGGGGGTTGGGGTCTCCCCTCCGATGCCCTCGGTGACGGTCAGCACATCAGGGAAGCATGAAAGGAGCTTTACCCACCATCCTTTGTAAGTTGGACCGGAAAAAATTTTTGAAACTACCATTAGTAAGGGAGTCCTGATTGATTTTAATATCTTTATACCGTCGTATAATTCCACGCTGTAGGCAAAGGGTTAACTGTCCTCATGACAAAAGTTGTTTGAGAAAATATATACGAAATGGCAGCTTTTGAGCTTTGAACGAAGCAAATCTGTAGCTTGATATGGTAAATAAATCTAATACGGATAGCGCATCTGGGAACTAAATTTCGAGGTAACTAAAAGAAAATAGCCTGCGCTGTTTTTGTCTTGTTGACTTTCTCAACTGACTTCGCTTGGGGCCGAACGATAATTCAAGGACCGAGTTCTCCTATGAGCAAACTTCTCAGCATGTGAACCCAATCGCCGCTATCACAGTGCGGCTGACACTGCATTCACTTTTTATGTACATGGGCCCCCAGGCAGCATGAATTTGAGGATGGAATGATTCACAAACAAATCAGACCATATTTTATCTAGAACATTCTGTCCGGGAGATCAAGTACATTAACTTGGGTCTTGGGGAATTTGTCCGGGTGCCAGTTGGGTAGTATTGAGTGCTGTTAGGTGTTATTGGGTAGTATTGGGTGTTATTGGGTGTTATTGGGTAGTATTGGGTGTTATTGGGTAAATCGACGTGCCCGGTCAGTTTTATAGTTGGGGAGGCTGAGAAAGCGCCAATGACGGAAATTATGAAACAGTCTTTGCTTGAATGTTAGGGCATTAGGAAGTAGAGTGGGGATGCTTCGGTGATGCACTGTGTTAATGTCGGAAAAATTGTGCTGTTGTGTATGTTAAAGTGCCCAGATCTTTCCCATTTCTGTCCCAATATTTTTTCGAGAGATTTTGTGATCGACTTGAACAAAAATGAGCGTATGTCATCGCCAAACAACCGCATTCAACGCGTTTTAATGCGCGAGAGTCGCGTCGATTATTCATGTTTTGATCTTAAATATTTATTTCTAAGTTCGGCATAGAATCTCAGTATAGTGTATCGTAAACTACGCCCGATACCCATCATTTGGACACCAACCACACTACTGTGCTGCAATTAGTTCAAAAGTTACAGCTGATTTTATCTTTTCGCTCCTCCCCCCCCCCCCTCCCCGGACGTAGGCCTCACCCACAGGCGATGGATGTATGGCACGTCGCGTACAACGTGATACGGTATGACGAAAGGACACAATTTCTCACTTTTAAATAAAAAAGTTATAAGTATCGGCAACGATGAATGAAAAGCCCGATCTAATTCCCAAGTATAGGTAAGATGATTTTCAAATGTTTATTTCCAAATTCCGCGTGTGGTATCACGTCCTCACATGATGCATATGAAAATAAGGTCCATGGCTATTATAGTGATTTCAACTGCACCCCTTAGTTACACTTGTTTTAAATGCTGCAGGTAATCCCCCACCCACTAACCCATTGCCCACACACCCGTAGAGTAGAAGTTTACAAAACGTGCTGCCATTTATTCTTCCAAGTTGAAAGAAAATATACAAAAGAACTAAGAATTCAAATGTTCGGTAATATAATATTTTTTCAACTTATTCAGGAATACACGTGAAGACAGTGGCGGCGCCGGGGTGGGGAAGGGGGGCTGCCCCCACTTTTCCTTCACCTCCCCAAAATTAAACTTCAGATTACTATCTGACAGTGGTTTTCCCACCCAATATCACACCGCAAACGGTACACAACAATGCACATCATGTCAGGTGTTGTAGAAATGCTCAGATATCGCTCTCAGGGCGTCCAAATATGAAAATGTTTCACGAGGGAGATTCCCCCGACACTACACAAGCGAGGGGGACACACCCTCCCCTACCCTCCTCCAGCTAAAGCCTGCGACCTTCGGCACCTCGACCTTGAACCCCCCCACACACCTCCCATTTCTTACTTAGCACCCCCCACCCCCCCCCGTCCCGCCCTAAATTCAAATCCTGCCGCCGCCACTGTGTGAAGAACATATATTAAAATATCAACCCGACATTCACCGATTCGATAAAAATGAATGTAAAATCTGTGTTGGAATGCCACTCTGCAAGTGTTTTAGTGACAATCCACTCTCCAGATACATTTGTGTTTAGTTAAGTGCATTTATGAACTTTGCTGATATGGATATGTTATGAATACTATTTAGGTTTTTCCCTCTGGAAAAGACTATTGTTTTTCTACGGATTATTATTTTTTTTAGGCTTTTCCCTCTGGAAAAGACTATTGTTTTTCTACGGATTATTTTTTTTTTTTTTAGGCTTTTCCCTCTGGAAAAGACTATTGTTTTTCTACGGATTATTTTTTTATTTTTTTTTTTTTGGGGGGGGGGGGGGCTGGGGGGGGGGGGGTAGGCTTTTCCCTCTGGAAAAGACTATTGTTTTTCTACGGATTATTATTTTTTTATTTTTTTTGGGGGGGGGGGGGGGTTGTTTTTTCTTTTTCAACACATTTTTCCGTACGATTCAGAAGCCATTTTCATACCGATTTTCACCAAAGTTTGCACACGCATAGATGGGCACAACATCTAAAAATGTACCGAAGCGGAATTTTCGATTTAACCCTTATTTCGTCAGAATTGGCAAAAAACTGTCAAAATTGGGGTTTATCGGCACTTTCTCGAATCACGTCTTGTAGATTTTTTTATACATTCGTCATTGCTAGACCTGTCCGTGACACGCCCTTTGATACACACGACATATCAGGCGATGCATATGGTACCCTCCACAGGCTGCTAAACATCGAAATGTTGATGAAATAGGCCGGTTTCGGGCCCCCACTGCACCCAAACGATACACGAGAAATAAACATAACTTCCTTTATTGGGAGTGGCTTTCACCTAGGATCATTTTAGTCAGTAATAAGGGTGTTCCAAAAACCAAGCGTTAACCCGTTTGGGGCTGGTTAAACAGCAATACCTCCATAAAGCTCAAAAATTCGTATTTTCCGTGGATTTCTCAAAACGAGTCTTGTAGATTTTCACGAAAAATTTGTCACTCACAGGCCTTGGTGTGACAATAGAAGTTGCATGGACAAAATACTGCGGTGAGCATTTGTTAACCCTCCACGGGCTGCTAAAAGTCAAAATTGTGATAAAATGGGCTGTTTTTGGACGCCAACAGCACCCACTTCGTGTACCACCGAGAAAGGTTCCTCCTTTTATCGGACGCAAAATTGATGGGGAAACATTTTTGATAGTGGTAAGGGTATTCAAAAGTCGAAGTCTTAACCCATTTTGGACTGGTTAAAGAGAGATACCCCTTAAAAGCTTAAAATTCCCATTTTCTGTGAGTAGGTGTATATTGAGAGTTTACCAATCACTTTGTACATGTACGTGTACACGATGCGTTCACCAACGTGGAATTCGGTGTTAAATCGCACGCTTGTTCACAAAAATGTACAGTGATGTTGAATCACCCATGTTTTTTTGTGACTCCTAGATCGCACTTTTAATGTTCAAATACTCGTGGTGAACGCGCGTTTTTAAAAAAGGGGTGAAATTGTACATCTTCACTTTTATCTTTTACTTTAAAAAATTTTGTCGACGTTCCCATCGCAGATCAGACCATCGATCCATCGTTGGCGAACGCGAGCAAAAAATTCTGGGCCATCATCAAAAAACGGCCTGTGGATTCTACATCACTGATGTAGAATCCGCAATTGTTTTGAGGCGGTGGGGTTTTTCCCATTTATGACGTCATTGGAGGAATTCCCATAGTGGAGAATTTCCAAACTCAGCTAATCGAGCGATCGGATCGCTCGATTCTCCGTCAATCGAGCGATCGGATCGCTCGATTCTCGTAAACTCGATCATACAGAGTTATCTCCCCTCGTCGTGGGGTGGGGGAATATCCTAGGAAATAAATAAAAGTGATAAATAGAGCTCCTGTGCGCCTTTGGCGTCGTGTTAAACCATTTCATTCGAATGTCAGTCTACAATTGTCAGTCTGTGTTTTTATCAAAACTGACAAGCAGGTTGCATGTCAAAGTGACATTTACTGTATAAACACTTACTGAGAACGCTATTTTGTCACGACTGAGATGTATTACAGGTTTTTATTCAAATGAGATTAATTTCTCAAGTTAAATGGTTTATCTGAAAAAATTATTTTTATGAATCAAAAAGCGGAAAGAATTCAAAAGATCAATTGATGTTTTGACTGAGCGATTACCATGTAAGATTTTAGAGAACAATAGCGTTGTTCAACGTGCGAGTACAAACGCGGTTTTAACCCAAAATATTACAAGATATTCATGAAGTATTATTTTTCTCATATATTTTTTTCTGCAAAAAAATTCTCTGGCGAGAATTTTTTAAAAATATTTTTCAACTCTTGTTTTTTGACTGAGCGATTACCATGTAAGATTTTAGAGAAAAATAGCGTTGTTCAACGTGCGAGTACAAACGCGGTTTTAACCCAAAATATTACAAGATATTCATGAAGTATTATTTTTCTCATATATTTTTTTCTGCAAAAAAATTCTCTGGCGAGAATTTTTTTAAAATATTTTTCAACTCTTGTTTTTTGACTGAGCGATTACCATGTAAGATTTTAGAGAAAAATAGTGTTGTTCAACATGCGAGTACAAACGCGGTTTTAACCCAAAATATTACAAGATATTCATGAAGTATTATTTTTCTCATATATTTTTTTCTGCAAAAAAATTCTCTGGCGAGAATTTTTTTTAAATATTTTTCAACTCTCGTTTTTTGACTGAGCGATTACCATGTAAGATTTTAGAGAAAAATAGCGTTGTTCAACGTGCGAGTACAAACGCGGTTTTAACCCAAAATATTACAAGATATTCATGAAGTATTATTTTTCTCATATATTTTTTTCTGCAAAAAAATTCTGAGAATTTTTTAAAAATATTTTTCAACTCTTGTTTTTTGACTGAGCGATTACCATGTAAGATTTTAGAGAAAAATAGCGTTGTTCAACGTGCGAGTACAAACGCGGTTTTAACCCAAATATTACAAAATATTCATGGAGTATTATTTTTCTCATATATTTTTTTCTGCAAAAAAATTCTCTGGCGAGAATTTTTTTAAAATATTTTTCAACTCTTGTTTTTTGACTGAGCGATTACCATGTAAAATTTTAGAGAAAATAGCGTTGTTCAACGTGCGAGTACAAACGCGGTTTTAACCCAAAATATTACAAGATATTCATGAAGTAATTATTTTGAGAATGACTTCAAGTGTGAGGAAATAACGGTTTTTAGTTGTTATATTAAAGACAGAAGATTTTTATTTACTTAAAACATAAAAATAATTATACATTTAATTTTGAAAATAATAAATAACTCATATTAGCATACTCAAAGGAACATTAACAATTAAAAACGAAAAATGTTTTTACAGATGGATTCTAGAAGCCGAGATCTAATTTTAGACCAGTATGAACGCGCTAAGAAGGGGATTCAGTCGGCTGACAGGAGCAGACGTCTTGGTGAGATGGAACTCAGACGCGAAGCCACAAAAATATTTAAACCCATGACGGAGGGTCAAGAGCGAAGCAGGAAGGAGATAGTCGAAGAATTGAGACCCATAAAGGAGAGTTCTTTGAGAATGGGTTCGTTGCCCGTTAGTTTTGGAAATCGGTATTCCTTTCAATCTACACCGGATTACGTTCCCACAGGGATTCAAACCGACGTGAGCGACGATACAGCTTCGACTATCACCACTGATAGCGTCGCGTCGTCCGAGGATGGCGGTAAGAGAGATCAGTCGTATGGAATTTATAAGGATTCTGACGGTAAAACTTTTGTAGGCGACACAGAAGTGCAAATGGATGATGATGAATTGATCGTGGGTTCGAACAGATACGAATTGACTGATGGACTGCGCAGATTGCTCCTTTATGACAAACCTAGCGATTACACGGATCAGGATTTCGACAATTACGGCGACATTCTGGTTCAGACCCACGCCATGAAGAGAAATAAGGATGCCAGAGAGACGAGACCCAAAGCCAACAGAGGTTACAAGTGGACGAAAGTGGTGAAACCCATATGGGATATGAACAAGAAGTTCGTCGAATCGGTGCCTGGCAAAGGGGTGAAAACCACTTTTCTTCCGAGCGATTCCGACGCTCTGTCTCAGAGATTGAGTTTGTTGATGGCGAGCAGACGGGCTGGTAACACGGGATTAGATAATCAGATAGTTACTATATCTGACGAATTGTTAAGACAGAAGGTTTTGAATAAAAACCAGTATAAAAGGCTGATGAACAAATTGAAGGATTGATGTGTATATAATAAGTAGAGAGAGAAACAAACAAACAAACAAACAAAAAATAAAACAGTAAATTCTTACACTAGAATAATAAAAAAGTATTTAAAAACAACAAAACGATTTACCAGTGAAAAAAACAAAAATATATCATAAAAATAAAATATGTTGATGATAAAGAACAGGGGATACATCAGGACTTACGTTCAAGGCGGTTCTGGCATCGTCGATTCTATAATGCGAGCGTTCACGGGCGACATGGGTAGAAAACTCGCATCGACCGTGTTTGAGGTCGGTAAGAAGACGGCTTTGGATGCTGGTAAGAAAGCCACTTCTGAAGCCAGTGGTAGGATAGCTTCTGTGGCTGGCAAGAGGGCAGCCGACACGTTGATCGACAAGTTGATCAGTCCGCCTGCGAAGCGAGCTGCGTTAGAGCGAACGCCGAAAAGTTGGAAAGATTTTAAGGATGCTGTGGTGCCCATACAAGATTTAGCTAAAATGACGAGTGGATCCGGATTGAAGAGAACTCGCAACGGTGCGATATAAATAAATAATAACATTAAAAACAGAGTTTGAAAAACGTAAAAAATTTGTGTTTGAAAAGAATCTAAAATAACAGACAAAAAAAAATAAAACAAAGATGAACATTAAAGATATGTCTTGGAACAACGCCGCGACCAAGAGGTCGAATAACGAGTTCTTTCCTAAGAGCATAAGAGGTTTGATAGTGGGAAAATCGAATTGTGGAAAGACCAATCTGTTGATGAATCTGTTGTCCCGACCCGACTGGTTGGATTATGACAGATTGTTCGTGTTTGGCAAGAGCTTGTTTCAACCCGAATACAGGTTGCTTCGAGAGTGCATGGATCGTAGATTGCCCAAGGACGTCATAGTCAGAATCTTTGATAGTAGGGAGGAATTCGACAAGAGCGAAGCTCCACTTTCGACCATTTTGGATGGTGCAGCGATGGAGCTGATGAAGAGAAATGCATCTTCGAACGTCGAGTGTCGATTTTATGAGAATGGTAGCGACGTTCCGGATCCTAGGGAACTGAAATCGGAAGATAAGAATCTCATGATTTTCGACGATCTGCTTTTGGAGAGACAGAACCGATGCGAATCGTATTACGTTAGGGGTCGACACAGCAACATGGACTGTTTCTACCTGTCGCAGAATTATTTTTGATTGCCCAGACAGACGATAAGGGAGAACGCTAATTTTCTATGTCTCTTTTGCCAAGATCTCAAGAATCTCAATCACATCTATGGCGATCACGTCGCAAACAACATGAGCGCTGCGGAATTCAGGAGATTCTGCAAGAGGATTTGGGATGGTGGACTTTACAATTTCGTCATGATCGATTTGACAAGCGAATTTAATCGTGGAAAATATCGGTGCGGATTCGACAAGTTTTATGTTTCCGATGATAATAATAAGATAGAGCGTGAAAATAAAAATTTAGAAAATAATAAATCTTCAAATAATTAGTTTTGAATAAAAAAATAAAATTAAATATAATGTTCAAACATGGAGAATTGTTAGGACGGATAGCCGAGAATACGGCTGCGAAACAATCCATTCATATCGTGGTGAGTGGCGATTCAACTCGATTCGCTACGAAATTCGAACCTTCCATCGAATTGAATAGAGAGAAAAGTTACGAGATGGCTTTGGTGAATCTGGAGACTTATTATTCCTTTCCCAACATCACCGAAAAGAATAACTCGTTCAAGTATTCCGACGGAACAGATTGGTTGAAGATTCAAATTTCCAAAGGGAGTTATGACATAGACGATTTGAACGATTACATTCAGACGCGAATGAAGACGGATGGAAAGGGAAGCAACAAGATCAGACTCGCTCCCAATCCTAATACCTTACAGACGATGTTGGATTTGGAAGATAATTTTCGAGTGGATTTCAACACAAACGATTCTATAGGCAAGATGTTGGGATTCGATCGAAAGATGTATCGAGGCCACGCGGCATCTGAAAATACGGTCGACATTCTCACTGTCAATAGCATTCTGGTGAACATGGACGTGATTGCTGGAAGCTATGTGAATGGTAGCGCTCAACCGGCGATCTATTCCTTGTTTCCAAACGTGTCGCCGGGTTATAAGATCGTGGAGCGACCTCGAAATTTAGTTTATCTACCAGTGATTTTGGACACGTTGTATAGTCTCAAAACCACGTTGACAGATCAAAATGGTGAACTGTTAGATCTTCGTGGAGAGAGAGTGACGATACGATTTCACATAAGAGAAATATAAAAAGCAAAAAAAAAAAAAAATATGATATATATAGATAACAAAAATAAAATAAACGCAATATTAATTTTACAAAATTATTTTAATATAATTATTAAACAAGAAACAATTGAAGTAAATAATTTAAAAAAACAAAATTATGACAGAATACGTGGTTAAAAACGTGAACATATCCGCAGGACAGAGGAAGAAACTTAAGAGAGCGTTAACAACTCGAGGCGAGACGGTAAGATTCAAATTCACTCACGAAGATCTGACGAGAGGCGGTCAGGATTCGATCGCCTGGACCAGAAGTCAAATCAAAAGGATGGAGAAAGCGATTCGCGATGGAAGAGGGTTGACGGTGAGAACGAGTCCCACTGAATTGAGATACAATTTGAGAATGAAAGGTGGTTTCCTACCGCTATTGGCAGGAATAGCCGCAAAAGCACTACCCTTTCTCAGAAAGACTCTCAGCGTGGGAGCTCTCACGGGACTCGCTAGTTCGGCAGTTGAGAAATTAATGGGTGGCAGCGGACTGTTTTTGAAGAAGGGAGGACCCATGTGTTGCATCCACGTAGACGACAGCGGTAAAGGATTGTATCTAGAACCCATTAGAGGTGGCAACTCTCTGAGAGGAAACGGTCTCTATCTGAAGAGTGGACGGAACGTCGAGCGACTCGGCAAGGGTTTGTTGCTCAGTGAGAATTCGCCGTTTAAGAACAGACCAATTTTGAATATGTTATTATAATATAAAATTATATAAAATATAAAATCATAGAACGTATAAAATAATATATTTAAAATGGATAAAAAGATGGAGAAACAATTAGACGATAATGACGAATATCGCGAGACAGAGTGCGAAGAAACAAAAAAAAAATGAGATTAAAAGATGATCTCATTACTTTTTTTTTTTTTTTTTTTTTTATTTTTCTTCGCTAAAAATCAATCTCTCTATTGTTTATATTTCCAAGTCCATTATTAGCATGTTGACACTTGTGTCTTCTCCTTTTTTGAAAACGTGTTGAATGTTTATCTTTACTCTTTTGAGTTTTTTTACATCGGTCAACTCGCTCTCACCACCCAATTTCTTCACAAGTTCGAATGAGATGTTTGGAAATATGTAATTTCCACAGGGCAACGACAAATCATCCTTGTCGAATTCTCTATCTTTGGCGATGACGATGTTCTGCAGGTCGCTTTGACACTCATAAATCAAATCGGGCGTGGCTTCGTCCAATTTCAAAGGCATCTTATATTTGTCGTATTTGTGCTCTAAGCCCTTCGTCTCGACCTCGTTCAATTCGATGGGATCGTGTCGTAATCTATAGATTTTATGACCGAATTTCTTATTCGTTTTGACTCGTTTCAATTTCAATTCGCATCTTTTAGGTGTTGTTGTCCTCATGATTGATTATTTAGTTTTTTGTTTTTACGAATTCTTGCAAATAATGTATATTTTAAATTTTGTATTTAAATAATAATTTGTTAAAAAAAGTTTGTTATTTTTTTTTGCTCTTTATATATATATATATATATATATATATAAAAAAAGTTGTTTTTTTTAATTTTTAATTTTTTTAATGTAAAATTTTTTTAGTAAAAGATTTTTTTTCTCTTTATATATTTATAAAAAGTTAAATTTTAACATTTCAATCTCTCTATTGTTTATATTTCCAAGTCCGTTATTAGCATGTTGACATTCGTCATTTTTCCACTTACGAAAATGGTGTGAATGTTTATCTTTACTCTTTTGAGTTTTTCTTCATAGGCGAATGCGCTCTCACCACCCGATTTGTTCACGAGTTCGGGTGAGATTATTGGATATATGTAACCTCCATAGGACAACAATAAATCACCCTTGTCGAATTCTCTGTCTTCGGCGACGATGATATTATTCAGCAGATCGCTTTGGTACTTGTAAAACAAATAGAGCGCGGCTTCATCCACTTTCAAACACATTCGATATTCGTAGTAGTAGCGCTCTAAGTCTACGATCTCAACCTCGTTCAATTCGATGGGATCGTGTTGTTGTAATGTATAGATATTAAAACCGCATTTCTCATACCTTTCGACTCGTTTCAATTTCAATTCGCATCTTTTAGGTGTTGTTGTCATGATCGATTATTTGGTTTTTATGAATTCTTGCAAATAATGTATATTTTAAATTTTGTATTTAAATAATAATTTGTTAAAAAAGTTTCTCTTTATTTCTCTTTATATATAAATAAAAGTTAAAAAAAAAATATTCTTACAAACTCAATTTTGAGGTAAAAACACTGATCAAGTCCAAACATCCGAATTATAGTCTAGAACGTGCAAGACTTCAAACATTTAAAAATTGGCCTTCGCATCTCGCTCAAAAACCCGAAGATTTAGCCGCCGCGGGTTTCGTTTACGTGGGTAAAGGCGACAAAGTCAAATGTTTTTGTTGTGACATACATTTGATGAATTGGGAACCTCACGACGTACCTTTACTAGAACACATAAGTAATATTGAAAAAAACGAATGCAATTATTTGAATAAGATCCTAACGTTGGGATTGATCAAAATCCAAGACGAAGAGAGGGATAGAGATAAAAACCAAAAATTATTGATGGATATGTTACAACTCGGATACACCAAGGAACAATTGTACGATGCGTTAAACATCGCGAACAAGACCCTGTCTCAATTCATAACTTTGGAACATCTCATCAAATTCATGGCGGAAGCGGACGAGTTATCGTCACTCGTCAAAAACAAGCCGAGCAAAACGTCCACCAAGTGTCTGGTCTGTGAAGGTGTCACAAACGTCTTGTTTCTACCATGCGCACACCTGCGTTACTGCAGAGAATGTTATTCCGAAGATGAGAAAACGTGTTCGGTTTGTGAGCGAGAAATAAAAGCGGTCTTAAATTGTTTTTGAATAAAAAACATATTAAAGAAAAAAATTGAATTTAAAATTTAACTTTTTTTTTTTTTTTATTATATATATATAAAAAGAGTAAAAAAGCAAAACTTTTTTAACAAATTATTTAATACAAAATTCCCCCCCCAAAAAAATATTCTTACAAATGAAGCAAACAGATAAAACAATGGTAAATTTAAATGAGAAAACCATACCTCAGTTAAACGAGATTTGTAAACTATTACAAATTTCAGATTTCAGAAATCATAGAACTAAATCAAAAAAAATTGATGTCATACAAGAATATTTGCGAAATGCTAGAAAGGCAAACGAAATGTCGATAGCAACGACGTCAAAAGATGCATCGGTTGTGAAAAATAAGAAGACGACTAAATGAAAAGCCGTTGAAGAACATCAAGTTTCTGAAGAAAAGAAAAGAAAAACTAAAACGAAAACGAGTGATGCACTTCAGATTCAAGACAAACGAGATATATCGAGTGAAATTCAACGAGCAATCGACGAAGAGAAAGGAGAAGAATATGTAACACGACTCGTTGCGGAACTATTCCAATCGAAACCCTAGAACGGGAGAGTGCGATCAAAGGCATTTTTAAAACTTTCGACGTGGTTCCCTCGTTGAAGAAAGTCGATCCGAAATTGTTCATGGAACGGGTGAAGAAAGAAGTATTGGATTTGTTTCGCGAATACATGAATGTGGGATTAAAAATTAAGATGATACTCCATTGCATAATGAATAAAATCGACGTGAAGTCTGGCGAGAGCATCGTGAAAAATGCATATTTCAGATCTAACGTCGAACCCGTATTTCGAGGTTCAGATCTATCGGACGTTTTCGAAAAGATGAAAGACAAGATGTTGACGTCTCTCGCGAATTATCAACATGAAGGTAGTAATTGGACGTTCGATGAGGTGTTGAAACTCGAAATTCACATAAATAAAAACGATCCGTTGAAAGGATCTTCCTACTTGGAAATACCGTATTTCTTGACTAAGAAACACGCCGTGGTCAACGTGAGAAATAAAGGTGATCAGTGTTTTAAATGGGCAGTCACCTCCGCTTTATACCCTGTCGAAATAAACTTCGATAGAGTTTCTCGTTACGTGGAAACTTCTAAAAATCTCGATTGGACAGGAGTGACTTTTCCAACAGAGTTAAAACATATCGAACATTTCGAGGCTCAAAATCCCGCCGTAGAGGTGAACGTCTTAGGATACGATGACGAAAATCGAAAGATCTATCCTCTCAGACAGACTTCGTATCGCGGAAGAGAAAAGATGATTATTTTATTATTGATTTCGAATGGTGACAATCGTCATTATTGTTGGGTTAAACATCCGACTCAATTACTGTCGAAACAAAATAATAATCATAACGGAAAGATATCTTTATGTTACAATTGTATGAACGTGTTTCACAGCAAAAAATCATTAGTGAAACATCAAAAATATTGCAACGAAAATCAAGGTGTCGCCATCGAAATGCCCAAACCCAACACCATCATGAAGTTTGAAAATCACAATAGAAGGTTAAAAGTACCATTCGTCGTGTGCACCGATTTCGAATGTTTCACCACGAAAATGAGTTCCTGTCAACCCAACGCTCTTCAAAGTTACGTCGAAAGATATCAAAAACACATACCTTCGGGCTATTGCATTTACGTGAAATGCGCTTTCGACTCGCAACACGACATGGGTCCCTTCACCTACACGAAACAGTGCGAAGACGACGACGTGGCACAAAGGTTCGTGGAAGAGTTAGAATCAAAAATTCAAATGTTATACGACAAATTCAAAACTCCGGCGAAAATGATCATCACGCGAGAGCAGCAGGACGAAAATAACAGAGCCACCGAATGTCACATATGCAGACAATCGTTCGACGAGAATTCGGAGGAAAATAAGAAGGTCAGAGACCACGATCATTACACGGGTCTGTATCGCGGTCCGGCTCACAGCAAGTGTAATTTAAAATATCGAGATGCCGCTTTCTATCCGGTGATGTTTCACAATCTCTTGGGTTACGACAGTCATCTGTTCATGAAAAATCTCGGCACCTCACACGAAGAATTAAATTGCATTGCGAACAGTGAAGAAAGATACATTTCCTTCACGAAATGGAAGCTCATGGAGAAGAAAAGAGTAATCGACGGAAATACGTTGAAAGAAAAAACGAAATCCATTCATAGATGCATACGTTTCATCGACAGTTTTAAATTCATGTCGACCGCTCTGGAAAAATTAGTCGATAACATGAGCAAGGATAAATTTAAAATCACGAGCGAACATTTCGTAGAACGAGTAGACGTCATGTTGAGGAAAGGAGTCTATCCTTACGATTACATGAACGATCTAAAGAGATTCGAAGACACCGCACTACCTTCGAAAGAAGATTTTTATTCGAAATTATACGAATCCGACATTTCCCACGAGAATTACGAACACACTAAAAACGTGTGGAAATCATTCGATATGAAAACCATGAGAGATTATCACGATCTCTATCTAAAGACCGACGTTATGCTCTTGGCAGACGTGTTTGAAAATTTTCAAGACGTCTGTTGTCGAAATTACGATCTGGATCCCGCTTGGTATTTCACCGCACCCAGTCTGGCGTGGGATGCTCTGTTTAAGACCACTGAAGTCCAATTGGAATTATTATCTGACATAGACATGTTGCTCATGTTCGAAAGGGCTATGAGAGGTGGCGTCTCGATGATCTCCAAAAGATATTCTGAAGCTAACAATCCCTACATGAAAGAAGGTTTCGATTCAAAACGGTCGACTAAATACATACAGTATTGGGACACTAATAATCTGTACGGTTGGGCTATGAGTCATACTTTACCAATTAGAAATTTCGAATGGGTGAAGGAACCGGAAGAGATGCAAAAATGGAGAGACTATCCTTGCATTTTAGAAGTCGATTTGAACTATCCGGAAGAATTACACGATCCACACAACGATTATCCGCTAGCTCCCGAATGAATGGAACCGAATGAAGGAGACGAGGAAAAACTCATTCCCAATTTATTTAACAAACTTAACTACGTCGTCTACAGCGAGAATTTGAAACAGTACGTCGATTACAGGATGAAATTAGTCAACATACATTTCATCATTCGATTCGACGAAGAGCCTTGGATGGAAAAATACATCGATCTCAACACGAATCTCAGAACTCAAGCTGAGAACGATTTCGAAAAAGATTTCTTCAAACTCATGAACAACTGCGTGTACGGCAAATCGATGGAAAACATCAGGAAGATAACCGACGTTTGACTCGTCACGTCTGAGAAAAGAGCTAAAAAATTAGTGGCGAAACCCAATTACAAACACCGAACCATATTCGACGAAAATCTAGTGGCCGTTCACATGCAAAAGACGCACCTAAAGTTCGACAAACCGTATTATCTCGGGCCGATCATCTTAGATATCAGCAAGCAATTGATGTACGAGTTTCACTATGATTACGTCAAATGAAAATTTGGTGATAAAGACAAACTACTGTTCACCGACATGGACAGTTTAGTTTATGAGATAGAGACGAAAGACGTCTACCAAGATATATCTCCGGACGTGGCCGAGTGGTTCGACACGAGCAATTATCCCATCGATCACCCGTCCAACA
This sequence comes from Pictodentalium vernedei, assembly GCA_031216915.1. Lineage (NCBI taxonomy): Eukaryota > Metazoa > Mollusca > Scaphopoda > Dentaliida > Dentaliidae > Pictodentalium > Pictodentalium vernedei. The sequence goes on along the minus strand of CM062296.1, from coordinate 421,750,004 downwards.
TTCAATCGAACGACAACAAGAAGGTGTTGGGTAAATTTAAGGACGAGAGTGGCGGTAAACAGATCGTCGAATTCGTGGGCTTGAGACCCAAACTGTATGCTTATCGTCTAGAAGATGATGAAGAGATCAAGAAGTGCAAAGGAGTTAAAGCATGCGTGGTGAAGAAAAACATCTCTTTCCAAGAGTATAAAGATTGTCTGTTAGGAAGTGGTCCGGTGTATAAGACTATGAAATCGATTCGAAGCGAAAATCACGACTTGTATACCGAAATAGTCAACAAGATTTCGCTGACGGCCAACGACGATAAGAAATTCATGTTAGACAATAAAATAAGCACTTTGGCATGCGGACATTGGACTTTGGATCTAATTTTAGATGATATGAATGGGGATGATTGGATTCTAGATACGATTGTGGATGATAAGATTCCAGATACGATTGTGGATGATAAGATTCCAGATACGATTGTGGATGATAGGATTCCAGAAAATCAAGAAGAATTAGATGAACACAAAATTATAGAACTCGATAGTGACATCGAGAAAGTTAGTTTAAAAAGAAAAAGAAAAAAATAGAAAAAAAAAATAACGTCATTTTTAGTAAATTATAATAAAATAAATAAAAAAAATATATACGCATTTATGAATAAGAAAATAAAGATATCCGTAGAAGGTGTCATCTTACCTAACGAACCCCTATCCAACATCAATCTGTTGAATGCGGCAAAAGATTTGAAAATCGAAGATTTTCTAGGACTGTTTTCCAGAGATGTCTTGCCGAAGAGAAGACCTCAACAATCGGAATGTGGAATTTTAAATCTAGACGATTCATCGGGTGAAGGCACTCACTGGGTGGCGTGGATGAAGAACGGGAAGAAGAAAAATTATTATTTCGACAGCTACGGAATCTCGCCGCCAAAAGAAATAAAGAACTATTTCAACAAATCGATGGTTCGTTACAACACGGAACAAGTGCAATCACCACATCAAGTGTTTTGCGGTCACCTGTGTCTCTACATTCTCAAGAGATGGTCTGAAGGAGATCGATTTCAAGACATTCTCAATGATTTACATTAGAGAGAGATTTTTTTTTATAGTATATATAAAGATAAAAAATTATTTTAAAAAAATTTCAATCGAATAAAAACGAAAAATAAAATAACATAGTTCATTTTTAATAAACTGCATTTTGAACATATTTTTCTAAAAACAAAAAAAAATCCTACAACAACATGCCAGTCGATAAATTTGGTAGAAGTGACGACGAAAAAGTCAACCCGAGAAAGAAGAGGAAGACATTCGAAATCGACGATGGTTACGACGTTGACAACTTGGACGAACGTTACGTTCGGAGATACGAACCTCGAGAAGAACCTTTGAACATGAACGATAAGAAGCTCTACAATCTTCCCGAGCTGATAGATCTCGCAGATACTGTGACTAAAAAATACGTCAACAGGGGGAACGCCGATTTCGAACGAATCCTGCTGGATAATTACGTGGATAAAACCATGACCGACGATCTGGATCTGAAATTCAAACGTTTGGTGAACGTCGCAAATCCCGTAGATCCCACTGATGCCGTGACCAAGAAATACGCGGACAACTCTCACGCGAGATTCAGCGAACACCTGAGAAATAGATACGTTCAGAAAACGATGCACTCAGAATTGAACGCTAATTCTAACAAGATAACGAACGTGGCCACTCCCACGAATTCCAAGGAAGTGGCGACCAAACACTACGTAGATCTAGAACAGAGAAAGTCTGACAGACGAGAAATGAAATCGGATCTGAATGCGGGATTCCACAAGATATTGAATCTGTCGAAGATCGACGACACAGATGCGGACTCAACCGTGGTCAACAAGGGCTACGTAGATTCTGCCGTGATACGATCACAAGAATACGTAGAATCGCAAGTGGACGATCTCTACCTGAACAAACAATCTGGCGGAACCATGGAGGGTGGCATCAACATGAACGGTGAGAATTTATTCGGTCTTGGTCACGATCCCGAATTCGATTCCAGCGTGGTCAGCAGGAAGTACATGGACGACAACTCAGTCTGGAGAAAGGGTGACATCATGGAAGGTAAACTAGACATGGGTGGACACACGCTCATGAATCTACCGGATCCCATAAACATGACGGATGCCTGCACCTTGATTTCGGTGGTGGAGAAAGTTAAATATGCTAGACAATTGATCACTGTGTGGGCCGAAGAGGCCGGCGCCTTAGATGAGGGAAAAGCTGAGTGTTTTTTTCGGAAATGGAGGTAGCGGATCGAAACATGGTCAGGTGGGATATCCCATGCTGTTGGGTAGTGAAATCCTTCGAATGAGTCTGACTTCCTCGGATTTGAATAACAGAGAGGTCATCAATCTCAAGGTGAATGGTGTAGAGAGCGATAAGAGATACAGCGTCGAAAAGACTGAGAATCAACACGCAAATGTTAGCACGTTCAGCACGCGTCTCAATGTGAACGCCGGAGACAGGATTAATTTCATTATGAAAACCAATAATCCTGAAGCCGCCACTTCCGTGGTGAGTGTACTGATCGAACTGGATCCTTTGAACAAACAGTGAACGCGTAGAAAATAATGAATTAAAAAATTTAAAAAAAAAAAAATGTGTGATTATTAAAAACAAAAAAAAAACAAACAAAAAAATGAGATCTAAAGATTATCTCTTATTTTTTTTTTGTTTTTCTTCTTCTTCACTATCACCATATATTATAATGACGTTTCCTTTTTTCTCAATTTTCAGCGTCGATTCTTCTTCTTTTTCTTTTTTTCTTTTTCTTTGTGATATGATACGTTTATAACAACACTTTTGTTGATCCGAATCATAATTATGAACGAATGTTGTGCATCTCTTGGTAACACTCGCATCATTACCATTCTCTTCAGAAGGTAGTGGTGATGGTGGAAAGCGTCTCATTCTTTTCATTTTCAACCGTCTATCCCACTGTTTACCTAACCATTTTTCCACATCTTTTTTTTTGTTTTTTGTATTGCAACACAGGATGGAACATCTGACGGAAACGGAGAAACGATCGCACAGGATCGAACAATCTAAGATCTCTTCGAGTTTTAATATCTTCGTCATGAAATATCCTTTTTGTTTCTCTTGAGTGAATAGCCCGCGATCTTTTAAATAATTCAGAACGTAATCGTAAATATCTTCTTTTTTTTCAAACGCGAAAATGGAATGTGTATTTCGTTTTCTACGTGACTACTTAGGAATTGTAACATTTTGTACGTCGAGAATGTTGAAAAAAGATGATTTTTTCTCGGATGAAACTTTTTTTTTTGTTAAAAAAATATCATTAAAAACGAATTTATTTTTTTATTCTTTTTTTGTTTTTGTTTTTAATAATGACTCATTACTTTTTATTTTTTCACACACTCGTCTCTCATCGAATGATCGACATCTTATTTCCATCCTATTCGAATTGTAATTCTCTGTCCGACAGGACCAGGGTGAAGGCTTCAGTTTTCCTCAGCACGTTCCTATCGAATTGCATCTTGATCTGAATGTCTAACACGCTACTCTTGAGTCATTCACTCTGTTTACTGACATCGAATACGAACATGGGATACATCGACTTGTATTTGCCGGGAGATATGTTGGGGTTGCTCATCAATTCGTCTAGACCGTGATACTTCTTTCTAAAATCAGCGGCGTCGCCGTACAGTCTGCAGAAATCGTTCTTGTCGAACGACATGTTGTAATCGATTGCTGGATATCTCGTGGCATTCAGAAACACTTGCATGTTTCTCAAATGGCAGTGATCGAACAGCGACACATTCTTTTCCTGAGACCCGTCCCTATCGGTCTGAAACGCAACCACGATGAAACGCGGTCTCTCAGAAGCGGATTTCACCATCAATCTCCAATTGAAGTGATTCGTGGAGGGAGGAATGCTAGCCATGTCACACTGTCTCACTCTAAATCCCACGGGTAATTTACTCTTGGATTCTATGATCTTGTAGAGACGCGCTTTCTCCACGATCGAAGGCTCCACGTGCGTTACGAACCATGATATCTTGTGTAGAGTTATCTTACCCGCATCGGTCGCAGTGAGTCTCACTATTGCGTCGTCGTTTCCTTTTCGAATCAACGTCAGATTGTGTTTGAATCCATACACGATCTTGTTGTAATTGTCCGCAAATCCGAAGATGTGTTTCAAAGGTATCCTGAACGAAAACGTTCCTTTAGGTCTGGACGTCTTGACGACGTAGTCGAATATCGCGGCGGCGCCGGCGCTAGCAGGGCCAACAGTGTCTTTCACCCACAACTGATTAAGTCCTCTGGATTTCGAAAAATCATCAGGATACGTCAAGAGTCCAAACATCGTGGTGGCCTGACCGGGATGAAACACAGATTCTATCTCTTGTCCGGATAGCATGTATTTTATGTTACTGAATAGATGCATGATGCCATTATTGGCTAGAGTAACCGTGTCGTCATCGGCGTAGTCGCTCCCATCTTCCTTGGTGAGACGTCCCTGCACCACTATGTAACTCTCGCTAGGATGTACGAATAAATCTTGAGTTTCAACGTTGATTCTTATCTCTCCCGCATTGTTCAAACTCGTCCCGGTTACCGGTTCGTATTCGTGAACCTCATATTCTTGAATACTTTCATCTTTCAATATGCTTTGTGCTATATCTAGTATATTTGTCATTTTAAAGGATTTTTTTAGTTTTTTTGTTTATTAATTAACTTGCTTTTTTTTATCTAAAAATAGTTTTTAATTATTTTTTATTATTATTTTTTTCTCTCTTATATATATATGTGTGTAAACAAGAAAATGTTAAAGAGAGTAAATAAAAAAAAATTTTGTCTTCTACATCAAAACTTCGTCTTCTGTAATTGTTGTTCGTAAAACTTTCCGATGATCTCTTCTCCATCCAAAGCTTCGATTTCGTAAGTCACCGGATCGGTGTGAAATATTTTGATGATCACGAAGATTTCCGAGGTCCATCGAGGAGTATAACCCTTTTCGAAGTGCTTCTTATAAGCGTAGATTCTCACTCGATCGCCGACCGCAAATTTCGGCATTCTAGACTTCTTCCTAATCTTAGATCTCTCAGGATATAGATTCGCGTAGACCCGTTTTTCGTTTCGAGGATCGCTAGCTTCTGTGGGAGTCATCTTGATCGATCTGTGTCGGGTGTTGTTGTAATCTTTGACCAGACCGTTCAGAGCGTATATGTATTTCTTGGTCGAATTCGCCGTGAAGTATCTATGCATCTTTTCCTTCATCGTTCGATTCCAACATTCCACCACGCTGGCTTTCTCTTCGTTTTCGATCGAGTAGAGGTCTACCAATCGACGAACGTCCTTGTTGTAGAATTCCTTTCCCTTGTCCACCCACAATTTACTCGGTTTTCGAGAAGACGAGTCGAACACGCTCTTCAGAGCCTCGGCGACGAGAGGTCCCGATTTATTCTTCAAAGCTCTGATCCAGCCATATTTGGAAAACACATCGATGACCGTCAATAGATATTTGACACCCTCGTTCCACCTCGAAAATGATCTCATGTCGACCAAGTCGGCAGACCAAATATCATCCAGACCCTTCGCGAACACCCTTCTCTTTCGAAATTTACGCACTATGGGTTTGTGTAACTCCTCAGCCAATTCGTCAATAATCGTTTCTTCTTCTTTTCAGATGCGCTTTTTTTTTTTGAATGCCCCATCCGAATTGACGTTTCGCACCGATCAGATTGCCGACCAGCGAACGTTCCATCTTCTCTCTCCTGGTCGGATTCTATATGCCTCTCAATCTCCCCAACATGTTTTTGTCGCAGACGTCGTTGCGAGTCTTGGTGTCGGGATGTCCGGCATAGCACAGATCATGATCGTACGCGGCCACGTCCACCCTATTCACAGGTTTGCTCCAAGATTTGGGTGTCAGATCGGCGTTGAGTCTCTTGTTCAATTTCGTTCCGGGTCCAGTGAAACTGTGACTGGGTAGATGAATTTCGAAAGGTAGATTGTTGATCATTTTATTCACGGTGCCTTTACCTTTGCTCGCGTTCTTTTTTTTGATGAATCGCGTCTTGACAGAACCACACACGTCGCAAATTCCGCGAAGCATCCATCTATCGTTTTTAGTTCACACTTCTCTAGAATTACTCGTCTTGGTAACTCTCTTACACTTTACGCAATACATTTTTTTAAGAGTTATTTAAATTAATTTCATTTTTTATTTTATATATAAATTTAGGCTAAAAAAAAATAATGTTTTGATTCTCAGGCCCTCCCTCGTTGGATTTGAACCTCCTCATTAGGCATTTTTATTATGTCATGTTTTTTAAAAAATTTGTGAAAACTTGGAATGGTCATTTTTTCACATTTCTCGACATATAATTAATTATTTGGCTGTGTTAGCAGTAAATTGTTTTTTCTTGTTGCAGTTTATGGGAGAGTGCAGGGGCACTCTCCCATAAACTGTAACAAAGAAAATTCTGATATACTGGATCATGATTTAATTATTTATTTATTTGCTGGTGTTAAAGGTCATATATTTCTGCACAATGGTTAATAATGGCCACAACACCGATATAAACTCAAGTTCAACCAATCATTTAGAGCCATGTTTCCCATTTTAAAGGATTCCTACCCCAAGCTTTGGTTACTGGGGTCTATTCTAAAGGATCATGATGCTTGACAGATCTATACCATTAAAAAGAACAATAAAATGCAAATCCTTTTAGCTGTTGTTACGGCAGTTAGTTATAAAAGGTATACTATAATTACACTAAAATACAACCTTTTCTCTTTTTCAAGTGGAAAGACAGCAAAAAGATTTACTGAGTATACTCAACCCTTTTACACGAAAAAAAAAATTTAAAAAAAAGTAAAAATAAAATCCTCCCTCCCTCACTGATTTGAAAAAAAAATTGCCTGAGAATCAATTCATTTTTTTTATTTGGCCTTAATATTTTTTTTTTTTTAAATTCTGTTCTTATTATATATATTTTTTTTTTCAATCGCTGATCTTGAGTTCTATCATCTTACTGAATTCCTCCCTGGCCTCTTTCCTCCCCTTTTCCACGAGAGAATCCTTCATCTCTTCCTTGATGATCTGACGAGTCTTGATTCTCACGGCTTCTTTCATGGCATCGTATTTCGTTTTCTCGCTCAATATCGCAAAGTATTCTCCGTCCAATATCCTACCATCTTTCAACGCCATAGAGATCATTTCGGATATCGTGTCGATCTTGGAGTCGGCCAAGACGCGAATCTTGTCGTGTTTCCACGCCTTCAGATATAATTTCCTACTCAAAAAGTTTCTGAGCGTGCTAAACAATCTGGCGGCGAGGGCCACTCCTTCTACGGTCAACACGATCGGAATGCCGACCGCGGTCGACAAAAATCCGATGCTGGCCGCGTGTAAACCCAGGGAAATCGTGATGACCACTGTCACGAAACGTGAATACTTTTTCTTGAGGGAACGACGAGAATCTCTCTCTCGAGTTAGATACGCTTGAATTCTAGTGATTTGATCGATGCGATACCTCTCTCCTCTTTCTTTTTCTTCTAGCGGCGCCGTTGGCGAAACGTGGATCAGCTTCTCGTCGTCCACTAACGTCGGATACAATTTATTTCTGGTTCTCATTTTTTTTTTTTTTCTAATGTTAGATAAAAATTTTATGTGTGTATTTATTTTTTATTTTCTACTCTCCCTTATTTTATATCAATGAAAAAAACTTAGACGTATGCTTCGTTCAGCAATAATTTCTTGATGCATCCCTTGTCTTCTAAAGTCAAACTTCTACGCACCAATTTCAGTTCTTCTGAATCTGTAGGCCTGTCTCGATTCTTACAGAAGACTAATCTCTTCCAAAACATGATCACATCGTTGAATTTAATGCGTTCGAACGCTGGTTCGAAATACATGACGACCATATCTTCCCTTTCCATCGTCAGACACGAATGATTCTCGTGATCGAAGTCTAGATAATCCCGACACCCGACGCATCGTTCTAACAAGATGGGACGTAGTTGTTCGTTCACGCAGATTGCATATGCTCTCATCAGCATGATTAAAAGAAACCTCGCTCTAATAGTCTGAGAATCGCTCATGATTTACGTATTTTTTTTTTTTATTATCTATTCGATTTGATATATTTATTTTTCTAAATAACTATTATTTATATATTTTTTTTCTCTCCTATATATATCGATCACTTTTATTTATTTCCTAGAATATTCCCCCACCCCACGACGAGGGGAGATAACTCTGTATGATCGAGTTTACGAGAATCAAGCGATCCGATCGCTCGATTAGCTGAGTTTGGAAATTCCCCACTATGGGAATTCCTGCAATGACGTCATAAATGGGAAAACCCACCGCCTCAAAACAATTGCGGATTCTACATCAGTGATGTAGAATCCGCAGGCCGTTTTTTGATGATGGCCCAGAATTTTTTGCTCGTGTTCGCCAACAATGGATCGATGGTCTGATCTGCGATGGGAACGTCGACAAAAATTTTTAAAGTAAAAGATAAAAGTGAAGATGTACAATTTCACACTTTTTTTAAAAACGCGCGTTCACCACGAGTATTTGAACTTTAAAAGTGCGATCTAGGAGTCACAAAAAAACATGGGTGATTCAACATCACTGTACATTTTTGTGAACAAGCGTGCGATTTAACACCGAATTCCACGTTGGTGAACGCATCGTGTACACGTACATGTACAAAGTGATTTGTAAACTCTCAATATGTACCTACTTCTGTGGATTTCTCTAAAAGCAACTTGTAGGTTTTCAGGAAAAATTGACTATTCGCAGGTCTTTATGTGACATTACAAGTTGCATGGACAAAATATTCCAGTGAGCATTTATTAACCCTCTACAGGCTGCTAAGCATCTTAATTTTGTTGGAATAGGCTGTTTTCAGACGCGCACAGCACCCAATGCATACCCGAGAGATAAACATAATCTACTTTGTTGGAAGTGGAATTCACCGAGGACCAAATTTGTTAGTAATAAGGGTATTCAAAAAACCAGGCATTAGCCCCTTTTGGGATGGTTAATAGCAATACCCATCGAAAGCTTAAAAAATCATATTTTCCCTGAATTTCCTTACAAACGTCTCGTAGGGTTTCAAGAGAAAATGGCCGTTGATAGGTCTTAGACTCACATTACCAGTTGCACGGATAAAATATTCTGATAAGCATTTGTTAACCCTCCATGGGCTGCTAAATGTCAAAATTTCGAAAAAAATAGTCTGTTTTTGGACACCAACACCATCAAATAGGAATGCTGCAGAGAAACATAACTTCTTTTACCGGACGCAAAACTGATAGGGAAAATTTTTAGTAAGTAGTAAGGGTATTCAAAAATTGAGGTCTTAACCCATTTTTGCCCAGTTAAGGTGATGTACCCCTTAAAAGCTTAAAATTCCCATTTTCTGGGGATTTCTCAAAAAAATCTAGTAAGTATTCAAGAGAAATTAACCATTTGCAGGTCTTGTGGTGACATTACAAGTTGCATGAACAAAAGATTCCGGTAAGCGTTTGTTAACCCTTCAGAGGCAGCAAATTTTGAGAAAATGGGCTGTACTTGACCACCCATTACACCCAATGTGTACCTGCGAAATGAACATAACCACCATCATTCGAAGTGGGATTCACCGAGGATCATTTTTGTAAGTAATGAAGGTATTCATAAAACCAAGCATTAACCCGTTTAGAGCTGGTTACAGGGTGATACCCCTCAAAAGGTTAAAAATTCATGTTATCCGAGGATTTCTCTAAAAACATCCCATAGATGTTCAAGAAAAATTGGCCATTTTCAGATCTTAGTGTGAATTACAAGTTGCATGTACAAAATATTCCAGTAAGCATTTGTTAACCCTATGCTGGTTCTCAAACATCAAAATGTTGAAAAAGTGGGCTGTGTTTGCATACCCGCATCACCCAATGTTAAGAGGAGAAATCAACATAAGTGGAAGTAGAATTCACTGAGAATTATTTTTAAAAGTAATAAGCGTATTACAAAACAACCCTTAACCCGTAGTGGGCTGGATAAACAATTATACCCATCAACAGCTTGAAATTGATGTTCTCCCTGGATTTCTCTGAAATCATCTCGTAGATTTTTAAGTAAAAATGGTCATTCACAGTTTTTGATGTGAAATTACAAGTTGCATGAATATATATTCCTGTTAGCACTTGTTAGCCCTTAACAAGCTGCCAGACATCAATATTTTGGATACATTTGAGATAAAACGGACCATTTTCAAATAGATACAGCACTCAGTGGGTATGTGTCAAACAAACATAACTCCTTTTGTCGGTCATTAACTTATTGGACGACGATATTGATATTAACCCTCTGCACCGTTAATGATGGTTTTTACCTAAACAATTTTTTTTATCAAACTGAGTCATTTGAGACTTCTAGACTCACCTTTTTCATGACATTAATGAAGGAACTTCAGTGAGACAGTCAAAAGCAATTCATCATACACTGTGGGGTCATGACAAATCATGGAATCTCATCGGGAAAAGCCATGATTCTCCAGAATCATAAAGTCTATTTTTTGGGTTTTTTTTTTTTTTTTTCCACACATTTTTGTCCGTACGATTCAGAAGCTATTTTCGAACCGATTTTCACACAATTTGGCACACGCATAGAGTGGCAAAAAATCTAAAAATGTACCAAAGGGGAATTTTCGATTTAACCCTTATTTCGCCAGAATTGGCAAAAAACTGCCAAAATTGGGGATTATCGGCGCTTTCTCGAAACGCGTCTTTAGGATTTTTTTTAAACATTCATCATTACTAGACCTACCTATGACACAACCTTTGATACACACGACATATTAGGCGATGCATATGGTAACCCTCCACAGACTGCCAAACATCGAAATTTTGATGAAATGGGCCGGTTTCAGACCCCCACAGCACCCAAACGATACCCGAGAGGTAAACATAACTTCCTTCATTGGAAGCGGAATTCACCGAGGATCATTTTTGTAAGTAATAAGGGTGTTCAGAAAACCAAGTGTTAACCCGTTTTGAGCTGGTTAAACAGCAATACCCAAAAAAAGCTCAAAACTTCATGTTTTCCATGGATTTCTCTAAACGAGTCTTGTAGATTTTCAAGAAAAATTGGTCACTCTGAGGTCTTGGTGTGACATTACAAGTTGCATGGATAAAATATTCCGGTCAGCATTAGTTAACCCTCCCCGACCTGCTAAACGTAAAAATTGTGATAAAATGGGCTGTTTTTAGACACCAACAGCACCCAAACGATATACCACAGAGAAAGGGGCCTTCATTTATCGGACGCAAAATTGATCGGAAAATATTTTTGAAAGTGGTAAGGGTATTCAAAATTTGACGTCTTAACCCATTTTGGGCTGGTTAAAGAGAGAAACCCATTAAAATCTTAAAATACCCATTTTCTGTGGATTTCTCTAACAACATCTTGTAGGTTTTCAAGAACAATCGGCTATTTGCGGGTCTTGGTGTGACATTACAACTCGCATGAACAAAATATTCCGGTCAGCATTAGTTAACCCTCCCCGGGCTGCGAAAGGTCAAAATTGGGATAAAACGGGCTGTTTTTGCACACCAAGAGCACCCAAAGGGTACACCAGAAAGAAAAGTGCCTTCTTTTATCGCGCGTACAATTTATATGGAAACATTTTTGTAAGTAGTAAGGGTATTCAAAAGTCGACGTCTTAACCCATTTTGGGCAGGCTAAAGAGAGATATCCCTTGAAAGCTTTAAATTCCCATTTTCTGTGAATTTCCCTAACGGTAACTTGTAGGGTTTCAAGACAAATTGACTATTCGTAGGTCTTTATGTGACATTACAAGTTGCATGGACAAAATACTCCGGTGGGCGTTTTTTAAGCATCTACAAGCTGCCAAGCATCGTAATGTTGTTAACATGGGACTGTTTTCAGACATGCACAGCACCTAATGTATACATGAGAGATAAACATAATCTCCTTTGTTTGAAGTGGAATTCACAGAGGACCATTTTTGTAAGTAATAAAGGTATTCAAAAAACCAAGCGTTAACCCCTATTGGGGAGGTTAACAGGGATATCCATCAAAAGCTTAAAAAATCGTTTTCCCTGGATTTCTACAAACATTTTGTGGGGTTTTCAAGAGAAAATGGCTGTTGATAGGTCTTGGTGTCATATGACCAGTTGCATGGATCAATTATTCTGGTAGGCATTTGTTAACCGTTCATGGGCTGCTAAATGTAAAAAAAAATGAGGAAATAGTCTGTTTTAGGACACCAACAACATCAAATGGAAATGCCACAGAGAAACGTAACTTCTTTTACCGGACGCAAAACTGATAGGGAAACATTGATATTGATATTAACCCATTCTACCATTAATGATGGGTTTTACCTAAACATTTTTTTATCAAACCCAAACCGAGTCATTTCAGACTACTATACTCACCATTCTCATAACATCAATGAAGGAACTTTAGTGAGACAGTTAAAAACAATTCATCAGACACTGGGGTCAAGAAAAATCATGGAATCTAATCGGGAAAAGCCATGTTTCTCCAGAATCATAAAGTCTATTTTTTTGTTTTGTTTTTTTTAGGCTTTTCCCTCTGGAAAAGACTATCGTTTTTCTACGGATTATTATTTTATTTTATTTTATTTTTTTTTTTTTTTTAGGCTTTTCCCTCTGGAAAAGACTATTGTTTTTCTACGGATTATTATTATTATTTTTTTTTTTTAGGCTTTTCCCTCTTGAAAAGACTATTGTTTTTCTACGGATTATTATTATTTTTTTTGGGGGGGGTTTTTTAATTTTTTTTTTTTTTTTTTCCACACATTTTTGTCCGTACGATTCAGAAGCCATTTTCGAACCGATTTTCACACAATTTGGCACACACATAGAGTGGCAAAAAATCTAAAAATGTACCCAAGCGGAATTTTCGATTTAACCCTTATTTCGCCAGAATTGGCAAAAAACTGCCAAAATTGGGGTTTATCGGCACTTTCTCGAAACGCGTCTTTAGGATTTTTTTTAAACATCCATCATTACTAGACCTGCCTATGACACAACCTTTGATACACACGACATATTAGGCGATGCATATGGTAACCCTCCACAGGCTGCCAAACATCGAAATTTTGATGAAATGGGCCGGTTTCAGACCCCCACAACACCCAAACGATACCCGAGAGGTAAACATAACTTCCTTTATTGGAAGTGGAATTCACCGAGGATCATTTTTGTAAGTAATAAGGGTGTTCAGAAAACCAAGTGTTAACCCGTTTTGAGCTGGTTAAACAGCAATACCCCAAAAAAGCTCAAAACTTCATGTTTTCCGTGGATTTCTCTAAACGAGTCTTGTAGATTTTCAAGAAAAATTGGTCACTCTCAGGTCTTGGTGTGACATTACAAGTTGCATGGATAAAATATTCCGGTCAGCATTAGTTAACCCTCCCCGACCTGCTAAACGTAAAAAATGTGATAAAATGGGCTGTTTTTAGACACCAACAGCACCCAAACGATATACCACAGAGAAAGGGGCCTTCATTTATCGGACGCAAAATTGATCGGAAAATATTTTTGAAAGTGGTAAGGGTATTCAAAATTTGACGTCTTAACCCATTTTGGGCTGGTTAAAGAGAGATACCCATTAAAATCTTAAAATACCCATTTTCTGTGGATTTCTCTAACAACATCTTGTAGGTTTTCAAGAAAAATCGGCTATTTGCAGGTCTTGGTGTGACATTACAAGTCGCATGAACAAAATATTCCGGTCAGCATTAGTTAACCCTCCCCAGACTTCTGAAGGTCAAAATTGCGATAAAATGGGCTGTTTTTGCACACCAACAGCACCCAAAGGGTACACCACAAAGAAAAGTGCCTTCTTTTATCGCGCGTACAATTTATATGGAAACATTTTTGTAAGTAGTAAGGGTATTCAAAAGTCGACGTCTTAACCCATTTTGGGCAGGCTAAAGAGAGATATCCCTTGAAAGCTTTAAATTCCCATTTTCTGTGAATTTCCCTAACGGTAACTTGTAGGGTTTCAAGACAAATTGACTATTCGTAGGTGTTTATGTGACATTACAAATTGCAAGGACAAAATACTCCGGTGAGTGCTTTTTAACCATCTAGAAGCTGCCAATTAAGCATTGTAATGTTGTTAACATGGGACTGTTTTCAGACACGCACAGCACCTAATGTATACATGAGAGATAAACATAATCTCCTTTGTTTGAAGTGGAATTCACAGAGGACCATTTTTGTAAGTAATAAAGGTATTCAAAAAACCAAGCGTTAACCCCTGTTGGGGAGGTTAACAAGGATACCCATCAAAAGCTTAAAAAATCGTTTTCCCTGGATTTCTACAAACATTTTGTGGGGTAATCAAGAGAAAATGGCCGTTAATAAGTCTTGGTGTCATATGACCAGTTGCATGGATCAATTATTCTGGTAGGCATTTGTTAACCGTTCATGGGCTGCTAAATGTAAAAAAAAAATTAGGAAATAGTCTGTCTTTGGACACCAACAACATCAAATGGAAATGCCACAGAGAAACGTAACTTCTTTTACCGAACGCAAAACTGATAGGGAAACATTGATATTGATATTAACCCATTCTACCATTAATGATGGGGTTTACCTAAACATTTTTTTATCAAACCCAAACCGAGTCATTTGAGACTACTATACTCACCTTTCTCATAACATCAATGAAGGAACTTTAGTGAGACAGTTAAAAACAATTCATCAGACACTGGGGTCAAGAAAAATCATGGAATCTAATCGGGAAAAGCCATGATTCTCCAGATTCATAAAGTCTATTTTTTTTTTGTTTTTTTTAGGCTTTTCCCTCTGGAAAAGACTATTGTTTTTCTACGGATTATTATTATTTTTTTTTTTTTTTTTTTTTTTTTTTAGGCTTTTCCCTCTGGAAAAGACTATTGTTTTTCTACGGATTATTATTTTTTTTTTTTTTTTTTTAGGCTTTTCCCTCTTGAAAAGACTATTGTTTTTCTATGGATTAGTATTTTTTTTTTTTTTTTTTTTTTTTTTTTGTTTTTTTTTTCCACACATTTTTGTCCGTACGATTCAGAAGCCATTTTCGAACCGATTTTCACACAATTTGGCACACGCATAGAGTGGCAAAAAATCTAAAAATGTACCGAAGGGGAATTTTCGATTTAACCCTTATTTCGCCAGAATTGGCAAAAAACTGCCAAAATTGGGGTTTATCGGCACTTTCTCGAAACGCGTCTTTAGGATTTTTTTTAAACATCCATCATTACTAGACCTGCCTATGACACAACCTTTGATACACACGACATATTAGGCGATGCATATGGTAACCCTCCACAAGCTGCCAAACATCGAAATTTTGATGAAATGGGCCGGTTTCAGACCCCCACAACACCCAAACGATACCCGAGAGGTAAACATAACTTCCTTTATTGGAAGTGGAATTCACAGAGGATCATTTTTGTAAGTAATAAGGGTGTTCAGAAAACCAAGTGTTAACCCGTTTTGAGCTGGTTAAACAGCAATACCCCAAAAAAGTTCAAAACTTCATGTTTTCCGTGGATTTTTCTAAACGAGTCTTGTAGATTTTCGAGAAAAATTGGTCACTCTCAGGTCTTGGTGTGACATTACAAGTTGCATGGATAAAATATTCCGGTCAGTATTAGTTAACCCTCCCCGACCTGCTAAACGTAAAAAATGTGATAAAATGGGCTGTTTTTAGACACCAACAGCACCCAAACGATATACCACAGAGAAAGGGGCCTTCATTTATCGGACGCAAAATTATATTTTTGAAAGTGGTAAGGGTATTCAAAATTTGACGTCTTAACCCATTTTGGGCTGGTTAAAGAGAGATACCCATTAAAATCTTAAAATACCCATTTTCTGTGGATTTCTCTAACAACATCTTGTAGGTTTTCAAGAAAAATCGGCTATTTGCAGGTCTTGGTGTGACATTACAAGTCGCATGAACAAAATATTCCGGTCAGCATTAGTTAACCCTCCCCGGGCTGCTGAAGGTCAAAATTGCGATAAAATGGGCTGTTTTTGCACACCAACAGCACCCAAAGGGTACACCACAAAGAAAAGTGCCTTCTTTTATCGCGCGTACAATTTATATGGAAACATTTTTGCAAGTAGTAAGGGTATTCAAAAGTCGACGTCTTAACCCATTTTGGGCAGGCTAAAGAGAGATATCCCTTGAAAGCTTTAAATTCCCATTTTCTGTGAATTTCCCTAACGGTAACTTGTAGGGTTTCAAGACAAATTGACTATTCGTAGGTGTTTATGTGACATTACAAATTGCATGGACAAAATACTCCGGTGAGCGCTTTTTAACCATCTACAAGCTGCCAATTTAGCATCGTAATGTTGTTAACATGGGACTGTTTTCAGACACGCACAGCACCTAATGTATACATGAGAGATAAACATAATCTCCTTTGTTTGAAGTGGAATTCACAGAGGACCATTTTTGTAAGTAATAGAGGTATTCAAAAAGCCAAGCATTAACCCCTGTTGGGGAGGTTAACAGGGATACCCATCAAAAGCTTAAAAAATCATTTTCCCTCGATTTCTTTACAAACATTTTGTGGGGTTTTCAAGAAAAAATGGCCGTTGATAGGTCTTGGTGTCATATGACCAGTTGCATGGATCAATTATTCTGGTAGGCATTTGTTAACCCTTCATGGGCTGCTAAATGTAAAAAAAATGAGGAAATAGTCTGTTTTTGGACACCAAGAACATCAAATGAAAATGCCACAGAGAAACGTAACTTCTTTTACCGGATGCAAAACTGATAGGGAAACATTCATATTGATATTAACCCATTCTACCATTAATGATGGGTTTTACCTAAACATTTTTTTATCAAACCCAAACTGAGTCATTTGAGACTACTATACTCACCTTTCTCATAACATCAATGAAGGAACTTTAGTAAGGCAGTTAAAAACAATTCATCAGACACTGTGGGGTCAAGAAAAATCATGGAATCTAATCGGGAAAAGCCATGATTCTCCAGAATCATAAAGTCTAGTTTTTTTTTTTTTGTTTTTTTTTTCCACACATTTTGTCCGTACGATTCAGAAGCCATTTTCGAACCGATTTTCACGAAATTTTGCACACGGATAGAGGGGCACAAAATCTGAAAATGTACCGAAGCGGAATTTTCGTTTTAACCCTTATTTCGCCAGAATTGGCAAAAAACTGCCAAAATTGGGGTTTATCGGCACTTTCTCGAAACACGTCTTGTAGATTTTTTTTATACATTCGTCATTGCTAGACCCGTCTGTGACACACCCTTTGATACACACGATATATCAGGCGATGCATATGGTAACCCTCCACAAGCTGCCAAACATCGAAATTTTGGTGAAATAGGCCGGTTTCAGGCCCCCACTGCACCCAAACAATACACGAGAGATAAACATAACTTCCTTTATTGGGAGTGGAATTCACCGAGGATCATTTTTGTCAGTAATAAGGGTGTTCAGAAAACCAAGCATTAACCCATTTTGAGCTGGTGAAACAGCAATACCCCCATAAAGCTAAAAAAATCGTGTTTTCTGTGGATTTCTCTAAACGAGTCTTGTAGATTTTCAAGAAAAATTTGTCACTCCCAGGCCTTGGTGTGACAATAGAAGTTGTGTGGACAAAATACTGCGGTGAGCATTTGTTAACCCTCCACGGGCTGCTAAAAGTCAAAATTGTGATAAAATGGGCTGTTTTTGGACGCCAACAGCACCCAATGGGTACGCCACAAAGAAAAGTGTCTTCTTTAATCAAGAGTACAATCTATATGGAAGCATTTTTGTAAGTAGTAAGGGTATTCAAAAGTCGAAGACTTAACCCATTTTGGGGAGGCTAAAGAGAGAGACCCCTTAAAATCTTAAAATTCCCATTTTCTGTGGATTTCTCTAAATACATCCTGTAGGTTCTCAAGAAAAATTGACTACTCGCAGGTCTTTGTGTGACATTATAGGTTGCATGGACAAAATATTCCGGTGAGCGTTTATTAACCCTCTACAGACTGCCAAGCATCGTAATTTTGTTGAAATGGGCTGTTTTCAGACACGCACAGCAACCAACGTGTACCTGAGAAATACACATAATCTCCTTTGTTGGAAGTGGAATTCACCGCGGACCATTCTTGTAAGTAATAAGGGTATTCAAAAAACCAATAGTTAACCCCTTTTGTGGTTGTTAATAGTGATACCCATCAAAGGCTTCAAAATTTATGTTTTCCCTGGATTTCTTTACAAACATCTGGTAGCGTTTTCAAGAGAAAATGGCCATTGATAGGTCATAGTGTCACATTACCATCTGATTGGATAAATTATTCCGGTATGCATTTGTTAACCCTCCATGGGCTGCTAAATGTCAAAATTTTGAAAAAAATAGTCTGTTTTTGAACAACAACAACATCAAAAGGGAATGCAACAGAGAAACGTAACTTCTTTTACCGAACGCAAAACTGACAGGGAAACATTTTTGTAAGTAGTAAATGTATTCACAAATCGAGGTCTTAACCCATTTCGGACTGGTTAAGGAGATATACCCCTTAAAAGCTTAAAATTCCAGTTTTCTGTGGATTTCTCAAAAAAAATTTCAAGAACAATTGACCATTCGCATGTCTTCGAGTGACATTACAAGCATGAACAAAATGTTTCGGTAAACATTTGTTAACCCCCCAGAGGCTGCCAGGCATAGACAGTTCGAGAAAATGGGCCGTGCTTGGGCCACCATAACACCAAATGTGTACCTACGAGATAAACATAACCTCCTTCATTGGAAATGAAATTCACAGTCGATCATTTTTGTAAGAATGAAGGTATTAACAAAACCAAGCATTAATCCTTTAGAGCTGGTTACAGAGAGATACCCCTCAAAAGGTTAAAAATTTGTGTTATCTGAGGATTTCTTTTAAAAACATCCAGTAGATTTTCAAGAAAAAATGGCCATTCTCAGATCTTAGTGTGACATTACAAGTTGCATGTACAAAATATTCCTGTAAGCATTTGTTGACCCTATGCAGGTTCTCAAACATCAAAATGTTGATAAAATGGGCTGTGTTTACGTACCCACAGCACCCAAAGTTTGGAGGAGAGATCAAAATAAGTGGAAGTAGAATTCACTGAGAATTATTTTTGGAAGTAATAAGAGTATTCAAAAAACAACACTTAACCCGTTTTGGGCTGGATAAACAATGATACCCATCAAAAGCTTAAAATTCATGTTCTCCCTGGATTTCTCTGAAAACATCTTGTAGATTTTAAAGAAAAAAATAGCCATTCACAGTTCTTGGAGTGACATTACAAGTTGCATGAATAAATATTCCTGTTAGCACTTGTTAACAACCCTCTACAAGCTGCCAGACATCAATATTTGGGAAACATTTGAGATAAAATGAACCATTTTTAAATTGACACAGCACTCAGTGGGTATGTGTCCAAGAAACATAACTCCTTTTGTCGGTCATTGACTTGTTGGACGACGATATTGACATTAACCCACTCCACCGTTAATGATGGTTTTTACCTAAACAATTTTTTATCAAACTCTGTCATTTGAGATTACTATCTTCACCTTTCTCATAACATCAATGAAGGGACTTCAGTGAGACAGTTAAAAACAATTCATCAGACACTGTGGGGTCATGAAAAATCATGGAATCTCATCGGGAAAAGCCACGATTCTCCAGAATCATAAAGTCTAGTTAGCTTTTGCTTTTCATAAATGGATATTTATCTTTTTGTGAGTTGTAACATTCATTTTTATCGGATCTGTGAATGTCAGGTTGACATTAATTTTCAGTACCTGTACTTTACGTGGAGATCTGAATAAGCTGAAAAAAACATTATAGTACTGAAAATTTGAATTCCTGGTTCTTTCTTTCGTATATTTTCTTTCAACTTGGAATAATAAATGGCAGCACGTTTTGTAAACTTCCCCCCGACAGGTGTGTTTGCAATGGGTTGAGTGGGACGAGGGTGTTTTTTTTTCTTTTTTGGGGGGGGGGGGGGGGGGTGGTACCTGCAGCATATAAAAGAAGTGTGGCAAAGGGGTGCAGTTGGTATAACCTCAATAGCCATGAATCCTATTCTCAGATCCATCATGTGAGGACGTGATACCACGCCTGAAATTTGGAAATAAACACTTGAAAGTCCCGTTACCTGTGCTTGGGAATTAGACTGTGATTTTCAATCGTCTGTATCGACATTTATAACTTTTTTATTTTAAAGTGATAACACCGTCCGTGGGTGAGGCATACCCCGAGGTGTAGGGGTCGGAAAGATAAAATCAGTTGTAACTTTTGCGGCACAGAGATGTGATTGGTGTCAAAATGACGGGTGTCGGACGTAGTTTACGGCACACTATTTGAGATCGAAACATGAATAATCGACGTGACTCTCGGACATTCAAACGCGTCGAATCCTGTTATTTGGCGGTGACATGCACTCATTTGTTCAAGTCGATCACATAATCTCTCGGAAAAAGAATGGGGCAGAAATGGGCAAGATCTGGGCATTTTAACTTGCACAGCAGCACAATTTCTACTCTCTACCGAGAAAGTTTATACACAACTCTATGGGCACCACACTGCAAAAATATAGGTTCTCTTTAGAACCAAACCTGGTTCTAATATTGTCCCTGAGATGGAACCAGTTCTGTTTAAACAGTATTTATTTCAAATCAAATAAATTTACCAAGATTAGCATTCAATTTTAACAGAATATTACATGAACTGAAGTAGATTCAGCAGTAAACTTGGAGCTTATTCAACGCAGTCGCCAAACATTTTGAAACAAAGGAGATATGAACAGTTGTCATATCGAACCAGTTTTGCTTCTGTATAGAACCAAAACTGGTTCGATATGCCAACTGTTCATATCTCCTTTGCTTAATAATGATTTGAGACAACCTCGTATAAGCTCTAAACTTACGGCTGAAACCCCTCAATTTATGTTTAATTCTGTTAATATTTAATGTTAATCTTTATAAACTTATTTGATTTGAAATAAATACTGTTTAAACAGAACTGGTTCCATCTCAAGGACAAGATTAGAACCAGTTTTGGTTCTAAAGAGAACCTATATTTTTTGCAGTGCACAGTCTGTGTTGAAAGTCCATTCTGCAAGAGTTTCGAGACAATCCACTCTCCAGATGCCTTCATGTTCAGTTAAGTGCATTTATTAACTTTGCTGACATTTCATAAATTACTATTTAGCTTTTGCTGTCAGCCTGACATTTTTATACCCGTTCTTTACATGTATATCTGAATCAGTTGAAAAAATATTTATTACTGAACATTTGAATTCCCTGTTTTTCTTTAGCATATATTCGTTGAACCTGGAAGAATAAATGGCAGCACGTTTTGTAAACTTCTACTCTATGGGTGTATGGGCAATGGGTTGGGTGGGGATGGGGGTGGGGGTGGGGGTGGGATGGGGAGAATTACCTGCAACATTTAAAACAAGCGTAACCAAGGGGTGCAGTTGGTATAACTGTAACAGCCATGGACCTTATTGTCAGAACATCATGTGAGGACGTGATACTACACCTGGAATTTGTAAATAAACATTTGAAAATCCTGTTATCTATACTTGGGAATTGGACCGGGATTTTCATTCACAATTGTCGATACTTTTACTTCTTTATTTAAAAGTGAGAAATTGTATCCTTTCGTCATACCGTATCGCGTTGTACGCGAAGTCCCATACGTCCATCACCCGTGGGTGAGGCCTACTCGGGGGGGGGGGGGGGGGTCGAAAAGATAAAATCCGCTGTAACTTTGAACTAATTGCAGTACAGTAGTGTGGTTGGTGTCTAAATGACGGGTATCGGGGGTACTTTACAATACACTATACTGAGACGCTATGCCGCACTTAGAAATAAACATTTGAGATGAAAGCATGAATAATCGACGTGACTCTCGCGCATTAAAACACGTCGAAAGCTGTTGTTTGGCGGTGACATGTACTCATGTTTGTTCAGGTCGATCACACAATCTCTCGAAAAAAGAATGTGACAGAAATGGGTAGGATCTGAGCCTTTTAACGAACACAACAGCACAATTTCTCTCCCCCAACCGAGAAACGTCTTTCTTCTACTCTATTTGATCCGCCACTTAAAATGGCTGAAGCTGGTAGCAGACCTCTAGGTGAATACCAAGTGGGCTGCGCAGGAGACTAGACAAATCAGAGGAAGGCGGAAAAATTATTATTATGTACATTCCCAGCACTTAGTAAACACGTCCCCAAAACCTGCTCAAAATGACCCCAAATGTTGCTCCCAGTGTCGTATTAACCCGTGGCCGGGCCCCTAGGCTTTTTGGTACTTCGGGGCCCCTCCTGCACTTCAATCTTTCACCCCACTACAGCTGACAGCCTGACCCTGGTACGGTAGACACTATGCCGCAGTACATAGCCTTATAAACATTTTGCCCCTGTAGAATTCTACTCGCAACTTGATATATTATTTAAATAAGCATTAAAATAATGTGCTGTATATAAATGAAATGAAATGAAGTTTATTCAACAAAATACCAAATTTACAAGTTAGTTTTGTACAAAGAGTTTTGCATAAATAGAATACAATAGTAAATTGTTGAGAGACAACATAGCCACATTGGCTGTCTTCCTGTTGCCCCCAGGAAGTGAAAAAGACTACACAGAAATCACTACACATAAATGGAGAAGACTGGATATTAATGTTCATAGGTTCCACTGCCTATGGCCCAGCTATTGAATGAATGGAGAGAGTAAGGAAGACCTCGAATCTACGTGATGACCCCTTCCCAGTCTACTCGGAAGACTGCACCCGATACGCGCAAGTGCAATTTGACGGTAGACTACAAATTTGAATTAATAAGATTAAGCGTAAGATGATGGGTCAAGACATGATTGGGGATTAATTCGAGGTCTGGTTGGATGAGATAACTGGAGAAGTCATCGGCATGGGCTGACAATTGCGTCATAAGAATATGGATGTTTTCGTCTTGACAGAGAAGCCTCGAACAGTCAGCGCCAGAGCGCCTTGAGTAGGAGTGTTTACAATATGGCTCGTTTATAAGTAGGAGGTGGGAATATTATTAGCAGTTTGGACAATTTCCAATCCTCGTTGACAGCATGCGTCAGGTCGCCGTAGTGGTAGAATGCCCTTTGTCCCACTGGCACATAGAGCTCTCTCATATTCATATTCACATGAATGAAGGGTCCCACAATGAAGTGTGGCGACGTACGTGTATCAATGAGGATTATGCCTACAGTCTGGGCACACATGAAACGAACATTTAACATGTGAGGAGTAGCTTGCTAAGCATTCATTAGTTAGTTGTTTCTTGAAAACATGTCTGGAAGGTAGGGCCCGTAGGTTAGCGTCAATTCCATTCCAAATCTTTGGGAAGCTATGTTTTGGCAGTTTAGCAGAGAATTGGGTTCTAGCTCTCAGGGACTGTATCATGCCAACTTGTCTTGTTTGGAGTCCAGATAAAGTGTGTACACTAAAAAATGTTCCAAATGAGTCGGGCAACCTATCGTTTTTCCAGTCGTGCATGAATAGAGAAACATTCACTTTGTACAGATCGTTAAATTTTAGAATATTATTATCCTTGAATAGGGGATCAGTATGACTATTAAACTTTTTACAGCTAATTATTCGTATCGCGCGTTTCTGTAGAGAGTATATTTTACTGCAGGATGGACCATGCCCCCAAATTTGGATTGCATGCAGTAAGTGACTATGAACTAATGTATAATACAATAATTTCAATGACTTCTTGGGGAGAACATTTTTACTTTATTCAAACAATAGATTGCACTTGACATCTTGGAACATAATGTGGATATGTGGTACTTAAAATTGAGGTTTTCGTCAAGGTAAACGCCTAAGAACTTAGCGATTTTTTCTTGTTGGGAGTTACCTATGGGTGAAAGCTTGGTATTGTTAAGAAAAATATTTAGTAGGTCGGATTTGTTCGGACTGTTCGGTGGGTGTAGCATAATATATTTACATTTACTGGCGTTCACTTGAAGTTTGTTGCAACAGCACCAGTCGAATATTTTTTCAGCTCTGTATTGACTGTAGTCTCCAGGGTATTCAGGTCGTGTCCAGCTGTAAATGGGGTTGTGTCGTCGGCAAATTATAACAGGTTAAGGACAGTGGAGTATCTCATATCATTCACGTAAATTAAGAAGGGGCTGGGCCCAACACAGACTCCTGGGGGACCCCGCAAGTAACATATCGGTTTGGGGATCGATTCGAGTTATATTCAACATACTGTTATCTGCCTGTTAAGTAACTTTGGAATCAAAGCTTAATAATCCCTCTTATTCCGCAGAATTCCATTTTGCTAAGTAAAATTTCGTGACTAATGGAGTCAAATGCCTTAGACAAATCAAGGAAGACGGCTAGAATAGAGTCTTTTGTAGGCTTGTCGTTGCATTCAGCGACATATTGCAAAAGGTGCATGATGGGATGAAGAGTGGAATGATTTTTGCGAAAACCGTACTGATGTTCGTACAGTATATGAAAATCACTGAGAAAATTAGTCAGTCTCCGGTTCATTATTTTCTCCAGAAGTTTCGAAAAAGCCGATAACAAACTAATTGGTCTGCGGTTACCTTGCTCACGGGAATTACCCCCTTTGAAAATTGGTATCACCTTTGCTATTTTCATTTTATCGGAGACTTTACCTTGTATAAATGACTGATTGAATATATAGACCAGGGGTTTCGCGATCTCACAAATTGCCTCTTTCATTATTTTTGTAGATAGATTGAAAGCGTCGGTACTCACTTTCCCTTTCAATTGTCCGGCTGTCAGTATGATTTCTTGCTCGTTTGTTGGGGTAATAAAAAAGGAATCCGGGTAATTTCCATTCATGAAGTCACCGAAGTTGTTATTGGAGGTGGAGACGTTATCGTTAATAATCAGACCAATTTCTGAAAAGTAATCATTAAAACTGGAGGCGATTTTATCGGGGTCAGATATTTCAACATTATTATGAGATATGCTAGGTGGGAGTGTCGCCGTTGATTTTGATTTGTTGATTAAGGTACGAAGTATTTGCCATGTTTTTTTTTAGAGTCGTGTCTATTTGTTTCTATGACGTCATTGTAGTATGCAGCCTTACTTCGTCTCTTTAATTGATTAAAAATCGAGGAGTACGTTTTATATTTGTTGATGTTAGTTTCAGTGGGTTTTCTCAGTTTGACTAGGTAGAGTTTATTTTTAGTTTGAAAGGACTGTAACAGACCCGATGTCATCCAGGGCTAACGTTTTATGAGCTTTTTGGGTAAATTCAAGCTTCTCAGGGGAAATGCCGATTCGAATGTGTCAAGGTAGATATCCAAAAATGTTTCGTATGCTGCATTGGCACACGTACAGTTGTACACTGAGTCAAAGCTAGTGTTTTGAAGCAAATTTTTGAATAATTCAATATTTTCTCTCTTAAATGATCTTCTTAGTTGGGGTATTGGCTTGTCGAGTTCGTTATCACCTTCATGTATATAAAATGTGGCGAAGTGATCTGAAATATCAGTGATTAATATTCCCACACTGTAGCTAGCTGATACATTATTAGAATAAATATGGTCAATTAAGGTCGCTGAATGCTCAGTTATTCTGGTTGGTTTTGTTATTACTGGCATGAATCCGTCACTAAACATACTATCTATGAATGCGTTAGTTTTGCCGTGATTATCAAAATTCAGCAAATCTATGTTAAAATCGCCTAGTAAGAAAACCCTACTGTGCTCTGAGTTGATCTTGGTGAAAATGTCGCTTATGGAAGAGGCAAACACATCAATATCAGCTAGAGGTGCAGTGTTTGGACTGTATATGCATCCAACAATGTACGAGTTTTTGCGCCCTGGATTGATTTCTGTGAAAATAGTTTCAATGACATTCGGAATGAAGATCGCCAGATCGGGTCTCAGTCTGAACGAAACATTCTCAGAAATAAAAAGACCCACGCCTCCTCTGCTGTCGTTTGGACTAGGGAGGGTCTTGTAAACAATTGGGTGGTAGCCATCAATTTTGTAATTGAGATGCTCGTGTAGTTTGAAGATTTCTGTTAGACCAATTACTTTGAACATATTCTCACCCTGCTGGATATCACAGAGGAAGTTGGTGAAAGAGTCCCAGTTAGCACTAAGGCTTCTACAGTTTAGACTAAGAAGGTTTACAATTTTATCCTGTCTGTGGAAATTTTGTCGGAAGTTGAAAGGTGAAAAATAATTGCATGAATGACCATGGATGGTGAAAGGGGACTCTGAATGATCGTCCTGCAAAAGACTCATCGAGTGATTATACTTAGATGCAAGATTGTATCGGTCGTCACTCTGTATCTCATCCAACGATATCTCATCATTCGCCATGGGTGCGCTTCAAGTAAACTAGAAAGATGTGGACCATAAGCAGCGGTAGGATAACAGCTGTAAAAGTTGTGTAGTTAAAATTTGAATAAAGCATATTTGGTGTAAACATATTCAGCTTGTGACAGCTGAGCATAGGTTATTTATAAATTCTAACTATTTACACGTGCGTCGTGGTGGAGAACTGTATTACAAAGGTGTCTCATATATACATAGAGTCCACGGGGTTAATAACGGGGTGTATGGGCTTTTCGGCTTGACCTTTTGCAAGGGGATAACACATGACCAGTGTTGATAAGCATACATAGTTATTGGAGGCGAGATATGGTTTGTGTGCACATCAAATGTTCTTTTCTGAACGCTCTCATCACATTCAGGGAACAATCAGGTCGAAATGGGTTTCTGAAGCAACAAATACTGGATGATGAATTAATTTTTGTTGATAAACATACATAGTTATTCGAGGCGAGATGAGGTTTGTGTGCACATCAAATGTTCTTTTCTGAACGCTATCAACACATTCAGGGAACAATCAGGTCGAAATGGGTTTCTGAAGAAACAAATACTGGATGATGAATTAATTTTTGTTGATAACCAAACATAGTAAATAAATATATATATCGTATACTTATGAGAATATATATATATGGATAAATACATATGTTCATGTATCACTACGGCGCGGAGTGTAAAGTACCTTTAATCATTGGAGCCCTAAGGCGCTGGTAATGGCGGGCCCCCTGTCCCCTTGGGCCCCCAGGCTTCAGCCTAGTCAGCCTTATGAATAATACGGCCCTGTTGACTCTCCCAAATAATTTGACGAAACGTCCCCGTAGCATGGTGTGGGCTATAGAGCTGGGACGAACATTAAATGAGTCAAAACTCACTGGAGGTTAAAATATGAATCAAGGTTACTTGACACCCTGTATTGGAGAATACAGAAAGTGGTTCAAATTTGAGACCAGTAGAAAGAATGTCGATTGGTTTGTTTTGAAGGGTGGTGTTGTATACATTTATATATTTATATATCTATTAACTAAGAGAAGAGGATGGGTCAAAAATAGATACTGAACATCAGTGGTATGACACGTTCAACTCGACCCTGACCAGGAGGATCCCATGTTGCCCTGGTGATCGTCTAGTGTATTTGGAAAAGAAGGGTTCGGATTTCAATACCCTCAAATGTCTTTGGATTGTGAATAGGTTCGCGTAAGGTGCGGCCTCGGGTCCGTGTCCCGCCTTGTGGTTCAGCAGTCTGGCAAATAATGGATGGTTCAGCTATTATATATGTCAAGGTGATAGCTTAACCCTTTACCTAACGTGAAAAGCAGACGACACTTGCAAAAATAATTCTTGAATAACTAATTTTTTTCATTTTTTGTCTCAAAAACATAGGTTATGACCCCTCGTTGGAACGAGCTCGACGAGCTCGTTCCAACGAGGGGTCATAACCTATGTTTTTGAGACAAAAAATGAAAAAAATAATGAAAATTAATTGGCGATTTTTGAGAATAGCGCTGGCCGGTTTTGGCCGTTACGTTCGGTAAAGGGTTAAATAGGATCATAAACACGAAGTACGAGCCCAGGGAGCTATTTGCATTTAGGTAAACGGCATTACCTGTTTTAGAAGCCAAGCCATACGTAGGCAGAGTAGGCTTTGCCTGTATGAACATTATTCTGAGATAAATGAAGGGCAGCGTTTAAACCCACTGATGGCATCTGCTTGAGTGAAAAGCGTCCAGTAAAGTGAGAATAGGCTAGTGGTCGTGCGACGGCAGTGGTACAGTGATATTCCGTCACTTGTTGGAGGGAATGCGATATAGTGAAGTGACAATACGTTAGTGGCCGTGTGACGGCAGTGGTAGAGTGACATTCCGTGACTTGTTAGAGCAAAAGCGTCCGGATAAAGTGAAAAGTGACAATACGTTAGTGGCCATGCGACGGCCGTGAAAGGATGAAGTGAAGAGGCGACCAAAGAACAAACACCAGCGTGAAGGAGGCAAAACCAGCGACAGCAAAGTATGCGGGCCCACAAGTGACTCAAAAAAGACGGCGTGGGTATGGGGTGATTGGCATTTATTTTGTTTTCCATATTCAATGGGTTCCATGTAAATCACAAACTACCATATTTATTTATATATATATGTATTAAAATTGTTGTTTTCAGTGATCCTCTGTTGATTTATGCTTTTCGAAGAAAAGTCATTGATCCCCTTCAGGATAAGAACCACCCCCCCCCCCCCCCCAACAAAGTGAAATGGGCGGCTTCGTTACGCCGAGATATACGTTCACGCACGGGTTCAGGCAACACTCCTTGAGTTTTGTCTGAATACGCGGCGTGAATCAATTTTCCCCAACAACGACAAAGCCCGGTTTCCCACATCTGGCGAGGCTGACACTGGGATCTTCCTAAAAGGTAATAATTGGAAAGCTCAAAATCAACAGGATCACTCAATGATAATTTTATCACAGCTTCAGTTATAATGTTCATGCAGGTTGCCTCGTTGAAATTTTAATAGTTTTCATAAGTTGTGTAGGGGTTAACACCATTGGTTAAATTAGCTTTTAAATTCGACCGACAAATTTAAAATAACGGCGGTGGAAATTCTCGCGAAATAATAGGACAGTAGTATGTAATGTGGTTTTCGAGGGTAGTTTGGATGACCCCGGTGGATGACCCCGGAAGTGACGTCATGTCACGTGACCCAGTGGCGCCATGTTGTGTTGTCATGGTAACCCGCGTGAGCGGCCATCTTATGCCGTCATCCCCATAGTGATACGTGATGTGAGTGCGCATGCGCAGCGCGTGTTGTTAGGGTGATACGTGTTTCCGTCGTCCATTTTGTATACTGGAGGCCGCCATCTTGGTTTCTATGGTAGCACGTGATTGCTATGTTACCCATTTTTCTGCAATGGGACGGGGTATGTTCGGAGGGTGTGTTCGATTGTAGAAGAGTAAATCAAATTACCACAAACAACCCGATAATCCTTCCAAATCACCAAAATCCACCCCAACTTTTACTATTTCGAATTCTTACAGAATTCTCTGCTTCTATCTATATATGCAATAGTTTTCGTCTATCTGGCCATGTTCCTTTGTTCCGGAGTATACTCCAGTAGCGTAGAAGAGCCTATTAGTTGGAACAGTTTACCTTATTATTACTATATTTAGCAATTTCTGGTCTATTCTTGTTAGTTCTGACCCTATTCCAAGTACTCTTGTTGTTTCATTTATCTAGATAATAACTAACCAATCAGATTGCTTGCTTTCCCATAATCTGTATGCAGAGTTATCTCCCTTCTGTATAATGAAAGACTATATCCAATGGCCATATCCCATGGAATCCCATTTTGGAAAACGCCCGTGGCTATGAGATCCCTTTTTTGTCGTATGAGGCCATGAGGGCTATGTAAAAGCCCTCAGTGAGTCCTCATTTATAATCCCTCATACCCTCATTGAATTTTGAGGTTATGAGGACCATTAAAAATCCCTCAATGAGGAAGAATTTACTACGACTCTTATCCTCATTTCAGTATTTAACAGGTATATCCTATGGAATCCCATTTTGGAAAACGCCTGTGACTGTGGGATCCCTTTTTGTCGTATGAGGCCATGAGGGCTATGTAAAAGCCCTCAGTGAGTCCTCATTTATTATCCCTCATACCCTCATTGAATTTTGAGGTTATGAGGACCATTAAAAATCCCTCAATGAGGTATAATTTACTACGACTCTTAGCCTCATCTCGGTATTTAACAGGTATATCCTATGGAATCCCATTTTGGAAAACGCCTGTGACTGTGGAGTCCCTTTTTTGTCGTATGAGGCCATGAGGGCTATGTAAAAGCCCTCAATGAGTCCTTATTTATTATCCCTCATACCCTCATTGAATTTTGAGGTTATGAGGACCATTAAAAATCCCTCAATGAGGTATAATTTACTACGCTCTTAGCCTCATCTGGGTATTTAACAGGTATATCCTATGGAATCCCATTTTGGAAAACGCCTGTGACTGTGGAATCCCTTTTTTGTCGTATGAGGCCATGAGGGCTATGTAAAAGCCCTCAATGAGTCCTTATTTATTATCCCTCATACCCTCATTGAATTTTGAGGTTATGAGGACCATTAAAAATCCCTCAATGAGGCATAATTTACTACGACTCTTAGCCTCATCTCGGTATTCGAGGATACCTATCGAGGATACCTTTTGGAGAATCCCTTTTTGGTCGTATGAGGCCATGAGGGCTATGTAAAAGCCCTTAATGAGTCCTCATTTATTATCCCTCATAGCCTCATTGAATTTTGAGGTTATGAGGACCATTAAAAATCCCTCAATGAGGCATAATTTACTACGACTCTTAGCCTCATCTCGGTATTCGAGAATACCTGACATTATATTATTTGAGGATACTAGTTGAAATTTACATCCGGGTACTTCATGCTACATCCGGGTACTTCTGTTGGGTAGTTGATAACAAAAACCGCAATATATAATATTTCTTATTTTTTTTAAAAAATGACTCCCTACAATTTAAGGATCAAGACTGCAGTTTGATCGCCAAACTGACCAATCAGATCGAAGTTAATCCACCAATCAGATTTCTGTATTCTCACTGTGGTCTTCTTTTTCTTCTTCAAAGGTGGTTCTTGAATTGATTTTTTTTTGAAGTCTTCATGGTTAGTAGGTTTAGTGTCTTCAGGAACCTCAGTTAAAGTTGTTTGTTGGGTTTTGATGGCTGCATCTACTTCTTCTGTTTGAGATTTCAAGGCATTCCATTCTTCTAAAGATAATGCAATCCCAGTCTTGATTGGATAAAGCTTTTTGTCTTTTCCTTCAAAGTATCTTCTAAGATGTATCTTCAGTTCACCCTGGTACGGGGTGACCTTAGCATAAGTCTGCTTGGTGCCAAGTCGGAACATTTTCTTTGGTCAATGGTTCGATCGTGAATGATGCCAAGCCCATGCTTTGCCTAATCATATATATCTTTGACGGACGTGATTGAAAACATCACCCAGTTCAACAAATTGTGAATGAGTTTTTGATTCTTGGTTGGGGGTTGTGTTTGTTTCCTATAGGATTATAGGTTAAAGTTGGAAAATTTAGAAAATTAGTATAGAAAGTAATGGAAAAGAAACACAATGAGAATACAGAAATCTGATTGGTGGATTAACTTCGATCTGATTGGTCAGTTTGGCGATCAAACTGCAGTCTTGATCCTTAAATTGTAGGGAGTCATTTTATAAAAAAAATAAGAAATATTATATATTGCGGTTTTTGTTATCAACTACCCAACAGAAGTACCCGGATGTAGCATGAAGTACACGGATGTAAATTCCAACTAGTATCCTCAAATAATATAATGTCAGGTATTCTCGAATACCGAGATGAGGCTAAGAGTCGTAGTAAATTATGCCTCATTGAGGGATTTTTAATGGTCTCATAACCTCAAAATTCAATGAGGCTATGGGGGATAATAAATGAGGACTCATTAAGGTCTTTTACATAGCCCTCATGGCCTCATACGACCAAAAAGGGATTCTCCAAAAGGTATCCTCGATAGGTATCCTCGAATACCGAGATGAGGCTAAGAGTCGTAGTAAATTATGCCTCATTGAGGGATTTTTAATGGTCCTCATAACCTCAAAATTCAATGAGGGTATGAGGGATAATAAATGAGGACTCATTGGGGGCTTTTACATAGCCCTCATGGCCTCATACGACAAAAAAGGGATTCCACAGTCACAGGCGTTTTCCAAAATGGAATTCCATAGGATATACCTGTTAAATACCGAGATGAGGCTAAGAGTCGTAGTAAATTATACCTCATTGAGGGATTTTTAATGGTCCTCATAACCTCAAAATTCAATGAGGGTATGAGGGATAATAAATGAGGACTCACTGAGGGTTTTTACATAGCCCTCGTGGCCTCATACGACAAAAAAGAGATTCCACAGTCACAGGCGTTTTCCAAATGGGATTCCATAGGATATACCTGTTAAATACTGAAATGAGGATAAGAGTCGTAGTAAATTCTTCCTCATTGAGGGATTTTTAATGGTTCTCATAACCTCAAAATTCAATGAGGGTATGAGGGGTAATAAATGAGGACTCACTGAGGGCTTTTACATAGCCCTCATGGCCTCATACGACAAAAAAGGGATCCCATAGCCACGGGCGTTTTCCAAAATGGGATTCCATGGGATATGGCCATTGGATATAGTCTTTCATTATACAGAAGGGAGATAACTCTGCATACAGATTATGGGAAAGCAAGCAATCTGATTGGTTAGTTATTATCTAGATAAATGAAACAACAAGAGTACTTGGAATAGGGTCAGAACTAACAAGAATAGACCAGAAATTGCTAAATATAGTAATAATAAGGTAAACTGTTCCAACTAATAGGCTCTTCTACGCTACTGGAGTATACTCCGGAACAAAGGAACATGGCCAGATAGACGAAAACTATTGCATATATAGATAGAAGCAGAGAATTCTGTAAGAATTCGAAATAGTAAAAGTTGGGGTGGATTTTGGTGATTTGGAAGGATTGTCGGGTTGTTTGTGGTAATTTGATTTACTCTTCTACAATCGAACACACCCTCCGAACATACCCCGTCCCATTGCAGAAAAATGGGTAACATAGCAATCACGTGCTACCATAGAAACCAAGATGGCGGCCTCCAGTATACAAAATGGACGACGGAAACACGTATCACCCTAACAACACGCGCTGCGCATGCGCACTCACATCACGTATCACTATGGGGATGACGGCATAAGATGGCCGCTCACGCGGGTTACCATGACAACACAACATGGCGCCACTGGGTCACGTGACATGAGGTCACTTCCGGGGTCATCCAAACTACTCTCGAAAGCCACATTACATACTACTAAGGACGCAGTGTAGGATAGGACGCAGTGTAGGATAGGGAACAACTAACCTTTAAGACGAAAAAAATATTTTTTGTGCGAAATTTTTAGTGATAAATTTCAATAATGGATACCCCAAGCTTTGAACAGTTAATTAGTATGGTTGAGCGGTTGGGCTTTGCGGGTAATGAATTACAAATATTTGTGAGAGATAAGCAAAAGCGTATAGAAATGGCCGCCGAGTCAGAGCGTCAGGTTGTGTTAGAGCGTGAAAGAGCTCAGAGAGAGCGTGAAAGGGGAGACAGAGAGGCAGCACTAAGAGCTGCAGAGCGAGATAAAAAGGTTGAGCGCGAAAGAGCTGAAATGGAAATTTTAAGGGCTAGGGCGCAGTTACCCGGAGCTAATGGTAGACAGGGTGGAGAAAGTCCCCGGGGAAACGCGAGGGCACCTATCCTCAGTTACCCAAGTTCAATGAACAGACGGACGACACTGGCGCGTACTTACAGAGGTTTGAAAGGTTTGCTTCAAGTTAGGGTTGGCCCGATGATGCCGGGAGGGGGGGGGCAGTCTTCGTCCTCTGCTGGCGGGCAAGTCTCTACAAGTATATGCGAGCATATAGCGTATAGCGAAAAGGAATGGCTGACCAAGCTAATGACTACGGTGAGCTGAAAAAGGCTATACCCAAGACGTATCAACTCACCGAGGAGGGTTTCAGGACGAAATTCCGAGAATGTAAGGCTGAGACGGGTGAAAGTGTGTGCCAGTATGTGTCGAGGGCCGCAAGATATTTCTACAGATGGGTCGAAGTATCCGGAATAGAAGAGTCATTTCCCTCCCTGAAGGACCTACTTATCAGGGAGCAGTTTATGTCATCGTGTGCCCCGAGATGGCACATGACAGAGTAAACGTGATTGTGCTTACTAAACCTGACGTGATATTATCCAGCAATCACGCGATGTCC
The DNA here is from genome assembly GCA_031216915.1 of Pictodentalium vernedei. Lineage (NCBI taxonomy): Eukaryota > Metazoa > Mollusca > Scaphopoda > Dentaliida > Dentaliidae > Pictodentalium > Pictodentalium vernedei. Next base: position 421,715,766 of record CM062296.1, on the reverse strand, counting down.
GAGTTTCCAAAAGTATCCCCGTTATGATATTGTTTGATGGGACAATGGAAACTCTATAATAGCTAGCTGTCAAGTTAAAATCCCTAGCCATCTGTAAAGTTAAATATCCCCATCAAACTTGACAACTTAAAATTCCATCTGTCTGGAACTCCGAGTCTCAGAGTGTTGTGCTTCATTGCATTCACTGCAACACAAATTGTCTTCCCATGACCGCTATAAAGAGAATATGATAATATTACTATTGCTCACGTTCTTTACTAATTAAACTAATTGATTGACAAGAGAGGAGAAACTTGTTTATAAATTTGTCACTGAGATTTTAACTCTTCTGACAGCTGAAATAAAAATCACGATTAACAAATCGTCCCCTGAGTTCCGATGTGTTCTATGTGCCAATAGGCACATAGAACATATTGAAACTCAGGGGACGAAATATTACGGATGCCCATTAGGTTTTAATATCGCAAACATTTCCCGTTTAAAAAGTTACTATTCGCATTTGACCGTAATGGGCTTCAGGAACGCAAAACCTTTTGAATTATTTCGCAAACCATTTGTGTTATTTCGTAAATCTTTGCATTATTTCGCAAAAGTAGTGCGTTATTTCGCAAAAGTATTGCGGTACTTCGCAAAAGTCTTGCATTATTTCGCCAAAAATATTGCGTTATTTCGCAAAAGTATTCCAGAAACAGATCCTGTAGCCACGTCAGTCAATTTCAACTAATTGCACTACACCGTAATGTGCAGCTGCAATCCATTAAACACCGTGGTGTATCATGGTCCTGACTTGGTATACCATGGTACCCAAAGTACAGTCATAATAAACCACAACATAGGCGTACGAGCCAGGGGGAGGGGGGGGGGCAGTTGCCTCCCTGGATTCGGGCAAACCAGCTTTAGAAATCCGGGCAAGAAACGACAGAGAAAGAGAGAGAGGGTTGGGGTGCGGGACGAAGCGAAACAAAACAACATTAAAATAAAAGAAAATCATTAGCAGTGACAGCAGATTCCTGTTTCCTGAATGTTATTCCGTCAGAAATCGTTGAATAGTGCCCTAATTAGCTCATCTATAGCGGCTCTCCTTAACTATTTTGCGTTCAGTTTTTTGCTTTCGTCATTGGGATAAGGTCATAACCTCGTCTCGTTGAACGCCCGAAACGAAACAAGCCCATGATTTCTGCGAAATCTGCGAAAGAAAAATAGCGAATCTCTCACATATCCTCACATACTGACCCTTTAATATCTTAGGTGCCAGGAAAGCGGAAAACGGCATTTCTGTTAACTCCCGGCACAACGATGTCAAAACATCAACTTTTACGTTTAGAATTATCCCCCTTGCTTTGCGTAGATCTCAACAATAAATATTTGCATGGCAGAGCTCTGTTAACACTGCGTAAAGGAAAATAACCGCGGACTGAAATACAGGATACATTGACATCAGAGTGCGGGAAGTTAAGTTCATGACTTGGTAATGCATTCCACCTTTTAATTAAACGTCTTGGACACCATCATGTATATTTGATTCCATCCATGCAGGACTTTCTCGCAAATCAAAATGTTTGCCCCCCTTATCACAAACGCCCCGTACGCTCATGAACCACAGTGTATTATACTAAACTATGGTGTACCATGGTACTAAACCGTGATATTGTATGGTACTATACCAAGGTGTAGCACGGTAATCCATGGTAGCATGGCGTACCGTAGTATGCCATGGTACATCCAAGGTATACGATGGTATAGTTTGTTATACAGTGGTACTATGGCATGGTCTATATGACAGTAAACCATGCAGTGCAATGGCGCTCTACATATGTATACACGGGCGCGGCGTGCCAGTCCCCCACCCCGAGACTATAGCCCCAGGATAGTATCCCCTCGAGAGAGTGTCCCATACAGTACCCCGCCCCTCCCTGAGACCCCACCGAGAGAATACCCCATGTATATACCCACCAGAGATTTCTCCGGAGACTAACGTCATGTACAACTATTTCTATCCCCCTAGTTGCGCATGCGTGAAAAACAGAGCTATCTTCATTATCCAATTTACTACAGAGGTCAATGGGAGAAAGCAATAAAATTTCATTTTTCATCCATATTTGCTTTTCAATAAAATTCGCGTACATATGGTCAAATAGCTTAGGGCATCCTCTTTAAAGTGATGTGTAATACTTATTGCTAGACAAAATTCTTCATGTTTCCATTTTTGTTTTAAATATCTTATTTTATCTGTATGCATTTCCTTATGAATTTATGAAAAAAGGCTGACTAGGGTAGCTTTAAAGTTAAAAATATATATTAACCATCAATAGCATGCATTCCGCGTACATCATTCGGAATAAAGTAAACTTTAAATTATTTGATTCTATAAAAATATTTCAATTATGGTTTTGTTTTAATGTTTCCATTTCACTTTGAAAATAGTGATTTTTATATTTATGCGATTTCAACAGACGATTTTCCACGGCTAAAATTGTCTTCACTGACGTGAATGAAAGGACTTGAAAGCTCCATCATTTCTATTGACTAGTTAATATAAGTGTAAAATTTTGCATTGAACACAATGTATGTGATTTTAACAATTTAGAATTAATAACTTTGCTGACGATGTACAGGTTTAGAACAATTAGGTTAACTTGAAGTTGACATCTAATTGGAAAAACTTCGATGTGGGTGTTGTTTTTTTTTAACAATAACTCAATGTCAGGTTTCTAATTATCATAAAACCAGTAAATCTTCATAGGTGATTTTTTTTCTGTATATCTTTTTGTATCACTGTAAGTGTTTACTTTTTTCTCTTGCTATTTCTATCTGCCTTTTTCCGCTAAAAACGAATATTTAAGTTATTTAAGTCAATACAATTAAATTTAAATCTCTAATAACCTAAAAAATAAATTTTAGAATTATTTACAAATATAAACAATGGATAAACAAAGTCAAATTCAGGTAAACAGTTCTGTCTTTAATTCTGGCAGTCTAAGCAACAGTGGAAATTCCACTAACACTGACATGGCATCGATGATGTCGACGATGTCTGGCTTCCAGAAAGAAATAGCCAGATTGAATGACACAATAGAGGGTTTGCGATCAGAGCTTCACGCCCAGAAGCGGCAGGCAGATAAAGAAAAGACTAAATTGAGAAGGGAATTGGAAAAGACAATTCTTACACCCAAACCAGGTAAGGAGACCATGCTCCTCCAGCTCCTGAGTCACCATATATTGACGCCGCTACAGAAATGAGAAGACCTGCGTCCGCCGGCTCACTGGCGGGGATATCTGAAATAGATTCAGATCTAATTACCCCCAGCCATTAAAAGCATAAGAAATCTCAGCAAAGTTTCTGTTGATGGACCACCGGGTTAATTAGTATTTTTGATTTCTCAACAAAAATATTAGTAAGCCGCACTTTGTGGCTTATATAGTATTGGGTAACTGACTCACTCAACAGTATAGTAGTGCGCCGTTCAGGATTATTACAGAGGCGTAGCCATAGGGTCCTTGCAGGGCCAAGGCCCCCTAAAATACCCCCCCCCCCCAAACACAAACATGATCCAATGCAAGTTTCACATAATGTAAAGCCCACAAAATAGTGCTACACATGCTACAATTTTTTCGACCTTACAGCACTGGATTTTGCAAAATGTTCTTGGGGGAGGCCTTGTCATAACTAGGACCCTCGGGTCATTATACTAGCCTTCCACTTTCCGGGAGAAAACTGGAAGGATGGGTAACGACAAGAGAGAGTCCTAGTTAGGACTAGGGGAGGACAAACATCATTGTTTGCCGCCGCCCCCCCCCCCCCATCCCAACAAAAATGATTTGGCTCCCAATTGTACAATCCTGGCTACGCATCCTTGTATGTTGCAGGCACCCTCAAACACCCCCGCCCCGCCACCACGCCACGTACCACTCCATCAGTGTCCAAAAACGTGCTACAACAGTATTTTGTTCTCATGTAAATACGTGTAAAAATATGTATGCTTTTTATAAAGATGTATACATAATTTTGTTGTTGATATTGTTCTAAGATATTTGTGCTTTAAATAGTGTGTGAAAAGAGAAAAAGTTGTTTATTTCCCATTTTACTACAACTTGTACGTTTTTTTTTCTAAATGATAAATTGATAAATTTCAGTGCAAGGTAACTATCGTTCTTGTTGTTACTATATGAAGAGAATACGAAAAAAGTTGCCTTTCTTACCTCGCATTTGCGGAGGAAATCATTCACTTTTGAGGCCAAATATATTTTTGAGCAAGTTCAGCACCCACACACACTCACATGATTCTAGGGTGCCAATTTTTAAAAATCGATTTTTTCGGGCGATGTTCATATTTTTTTTTGGGGGGGGGGGTGGGGGGGGGGGGGGGGGGGGGCAACACAAACTTGGCCGAAAAAAATGAAACTGCCCTAAAAAATCCTTTTTTCGGGCTATAAAATTGTTCTCAAATGCATTTTACTCTACTATTGCAAACCAAGAATTCAAAAATTAAAATATGAAGAACGCCACCCCACCCCTCCCACTCCCACCCCTCACATCCCCTTATTTAAGATTTGCGTGTGCTTTTGGAAGATAGTTGTTTGTAAATATTTACTTATTTGTTGTGTTTAAGTTTTTGAATTTTAATAATAAAAACATTTCACATCAAATTTTAGTCTTTGCTTTTCATTTTGTACATTTACAGTTCTGGAGAACCGACAGCCAACTGTAAAGTTGTGAATTGCATTCAATTCCAAATATACAAGTATACCGAGATATGAATACGATGTGCAGGTAACGAATGGTCGCCGACTATTGGTAATCACATTTCGTTTTCATATTCCAATGTGCTTGCGGAGGAAATCATTCACTTTTGAGGCCAAATATATTTTTGAGCAAGTTCAGCACCCACACACACTCACATGATTCTAGGGTGCCAATTTTTAGGGCAGCCAAAGTTGTAAAGTTGCACTGTGAAAATCGATTTTTTCGGGCGATGTTCATATTTGGGTGGGGGGGGGGGGCAACACAAACTTGCCCGAAAAAAATGAAACTGCCTTAAAAAAATCCTTTTTTCGGGATATAAAATTGTTGTCAAATGCATTTTACTCTACTATTGCAAACCAAGAATGCTTTTGGAAGATAGTTGTTTGTAAATATTTACTTATTTGTTGTGTTTAAGTTTTTGAATTTTAATAATAAAAACATTTCACTTCAAATTTTAGTCTTTGCTTTTCATTTTGTACATTTACAGTTCTGCAGATAACGCGACCGACAGCCAACTGTGAAGTTGTGAATTGCATTCAATTCCAAACATACAAGTACACCGAGATATGAATACGATGTGCAGGTAACGAATTGTCGCCGACTATTGGTAATCACATTTCGTTTTCATATTCCAACGTGCTTGTGCGTTTTAGACGACTGTAAATTAATTACTTCATCGATGGTACACAGCGAGGTGCGAAGCTTTTTAATTATTACCCGTGCAGTCAAGTGTGAAAAAGTAGGGGCGACAACTCGAAATTTAATGTCTGACTCAGGCAATAGAAATAGTTCAGTATGACCGAGATAATTCCCACCGGAATCCCCCCCCCCCCCCCGAGAGGACACCCACTCTGAAAGAAACCACCCGAAGACTAGTCACCCAGAATGTATATGTATATATTTAAGGCTTTTGTGCCCAACCCTGGAACTCGTGCTGACTTGTTCTTATACCTGTTTGCCATAATATTTTGATGATTTATTAACCCTTTATCTAACATGAAAAGAAGACGACACTTGCAAAACAAATTCTTGAATAATTAATTTTTTGTCTCAAAAACATAGGTTATGACCCCTCATTGGAACGAGCTCGTTCCAACGAGGGCTCATAACCTACGTTTTTGAGACAAAAAATGAAAAAATAATGAAAATTAATTGGCGATTTTTGAGAATAGCGCTGGCCGGTTTTGTCCGTTACGTTGGGTAAAGGGTTAAAGCAACTACGCCCATCCATCCACATCACGAAAGTAAAATATACGCACGAATTATGTTGTGATTATCGTATCCATAACATAATACCACAGAAAACAGCATATATACTGCGTTCATAGCATGCACAAGGTTACGACGCGACATATCCAACCACACGCTACATGTGTGTGTGTGATAAGGATGGATGGAGGATGGGAGAAGGTAGAATGTGTGAGAGAAAGAGAGACTCAGCTGTCAAGTATGCAGATCACTGTGATAAGATTACCCTCACCCTCACCCACATTGAAATTGTCTCGAAAACAGTGGAACTGTCCGGATGGGACCTCACGGGGGAACTCTCCAGGGCTGATATACCGAGCAACTCTCTCGGGTGGGATGGGGTGGGGGGGGGGGGCTGGAGTCTCCGGGTGATCTGTGTCGGGAACTCTCTGCGGAACTATCAGGGTTGGTACTCACTTAGAGGTACTGCACCCGCACCAAATTGTAAGTAAACCGTGATATTCACTGGCATTCAAGTTAGAATTTTTTTGTAAGCATCCCATGTATACCATGCATGGTATACCATGGTACTTTTTAAGGGGCGGAAGGAGGGAAGGGGAAACAATTCTTCATGATATTTTGTTGAAATGGAATTACAGAAATAAGTTGCAAATTGAAAAAAAAAAAAGTTTTGTAATCCAAAAACACTCATTTGTATGCTATATGTGGGCTTGTTAAAATAAATATGAAATTTAGCTCAACTTGACATAGTCAAGCTGAAGTATTGGAATGGCCCGCCGTCCGTCCGTCTGTACGTTAACGCGACCCGGGCTACGGCCGTATTTATATACCTATTTTTACGAAAATTCTCGGGTACCTTTGTCATGACCGTGTGACGAGAACGAGTGCTTTGGATTTGGTCCGAAATTCAAGATGGCCGAAGTGGCCATTTTGTGCCAAATTGGGTGTAATTATTATTTCGTTAAGAATTTCTAAAGGACATTAATTTCAATAATATTTGGTAAGGATGTGTAGCAGCGTAAGATACAATTGGACGAACGTAGGTTTATGTCGGTAATATACCTGATGATATTCTCGGGGATGGGGGTCTGCAGGAGGAGTGGTTCTGTACGGAGGACTCACTCGGCGGAAGATGTTACTATCCGAGGGTTGTTTTCACGGGTAGGACTGGACCGCTACGACCTTGTATACATATGTACAGCACCACTGTACTGCTTGATTTATCACCATAAAATCATGTCATAGTACTATGGTATAACAAACTTTACCATGGAATACCTTGGATTACCATGGTGTATTATGGTACGCCATGATACCATGAATTACAGTGGTGCACCATAGTATAGTACCATGCAATATCAGGGTTTAATACTATGGTATACCATAGTTTAGTGTAATACACTGTGGTTTATCGTGGTTTTACTTTGGGTACCATGGTATACCATGTTATGGCCATGCTACGAAATGGAGTTTAATGGATTACCTTTGTATATTACGGTATAGTACAAGTGGTTGAAATTGACTGATTGATTACAGGATCTGTTTCTGGAATACGTTTTGCGCAATAACGGAATACATTTGCGAAATGAAGCAAAGTTATGGCAAAATAACGCAATAAGTTTTGCAAAATACGCAATAACGCAATACTTTTAAGAAATAATGTTATAGTTTTGGGAAATAACGCAATACTTTTGCAAAATAACGCAATACTATTTCGAAATAACGCAAAACTTTTGCTAAGTACTTTGCGAAATAACGCAATACTTTTACGAAATAACGTAAAGTTATTGCGAAATAACGCAAAGGTTATTGCGAAATAACGCAATACTTTTTGCGAAATTACGTAATTCTTTTGCGAGATAACGCAGTACTTTTGCGAAATAACGCAGTACTTTTGCGAAATTACGGAACGAATTGTGAAAATAACACAAAAGTATTGCGAAATTACGCAAGGGTTTGACGAAATAACGCGAACATTTCCCGCTTAAAAAAGTTACTATTAGCATTCGACCATAATGGGCTTCCGTAAAATACTGTTTTATGGGAAGAAGCCAAGACTCGTACACACAGTGCATTCACACTAATAAGTGATTTTTTATTACGCTGGTTTTCTAAACAATTTTAATATACCGGCCAGCTAATTTCTACGAACACAATTAATGCTATAGAACTAATATTTGATTCACTCATTTTCACAATTTAACCTCTTCACTCAGTAGGCTACATTTCGCAACTAACAGATATACCATTAACGATCAGTTTCCTTGTAGGAAATGTGCGATGAACGGGTTTGTGAAGAGTGTATGTGTATCGAGTCTCTAACCATTTCCCGACTTGTTTGGCCCTTTTCGTGGAGGCCCTGCGGGGAGAGTCTACAACGCCCAAACTCCCAGGAGCTTCACGATCATAGTACTATGATTCCATGACTATCGTTAAGGAAGTTTCAGCTCTATTTATACTACCACTTAACCATCTTAGGTTTCTTCTGTTGCTTAAGTTTAGTGACTTTAGCCTCTGGCTAAGTCTCCTTGTGAAACCTCAGCGTTCTTTTCTTGTGGGATTTTACTGTCATTCGAGCTTTTGTCACCACTTCCCATTCTTTGGGCTGGAAAGACTTTCGTCTTCTAATCAAATCGTTTCGAAGATCTATCACATTTGATCATACCGCTGCCTGGTCTTTATGGATCAGTCCACGCCTCTCATTCTAAGATATGTTTCGGTCATTTCTAATACGATTCAACAACAACTTTACTTTTTCATCATCGCCATAGGTATAGAGACGAGAATGTCTTGGTCTATGGTGTTTTTCTCAAGTTCTCCTCTGAGGGCCGAGGGTCAAAAAGCCATCATCTTTTGCTGAAATGTCAATATCTTTTTAAGCCTTGATTATATAGAGTCATCTTTTCGTTGGTTGTGAGAAACAGGGCCCCGATAATGTCTTTCATTTCTCAATTCAATAACGAATCGGCCGTTTCCTTTGATTATCTGTTCATTTGAGTGTCTTGAAGATGTTCCAGTTATCTTGGATGCACCAAAACCATCCTCTTCGCGTATTCCATCATCCAAAAATTCCCTTGACCACTGTCAGTAACACGGGAGGCAATAGAGACCCAAAATTGTAGTCTCTGCAAGATCTGTCAGATTATCTTTCGTTACCACTGTCCTCATAGTTGTTTCTGACGAACGGGTTGGTTCTCTGAGCTTTGGTCCGAGGTATTGCCCATTTCACGATATTCGATGCGCAGTCACCCAGACAAGTAAGCAAATCCGTGTCGGCGAGCTTCAGTGTGGATTTGAAGAGTGTGGGTTCGATTTTCGATTTTATAAGAAGCATTGGGTCGCGATGTTGCACTTGAGATGGTCGGACATGTTTCTGTCTTTGGGGCATACTTGCTGCCCCTTTTTATAACTTGTGGAGGTACACATACTGGGCTTTCCCGGACAAATTTGTGTTTTCTATCTCATGTGTTCGGGAGTGTTTTGTTTGAGGTCAATTGAAAAGGGGCCGACGTGGCATCTTCAAAAGCGTCCCTAAGAAACCTGGAATGACCTGGGTACATCTGGGCTGCCTGATGTATGACTTAGGAACAATCCGAGGATTTTTAAACATTGGTCATGTAATGACTATTGAGAGCTGCGGTCTTGTAGACTTTGTTCTTGTCAAATATATGACACTAATCGTACGACGATGACTACCTTTATAATCACGGGGTGGGGAGGTGGGTGCAGATTTTTAAAAGAGCTAAAATAAAGCTGACACTACACTTTTTGGGTAGAAGCTGGGGACTAGTAAATATCATTTCTAGGGTTCTTGATGAGTTTCACGAGGTATATCTCCCGACTAACTTTTGCCTATCATGGCGACCATATTGAATTTTAAAATGTCCATCAGCAAAATCGGTTTTTCTCAAATATCTTGATTCCCAGATGTCGCGGAGACATAAATTTTGTGTCTTTTTACCCACATTTTCGATAACGGGGAATCATATTATTTTATATAGAAATCCATAGGGTGACAGTCATTTTGAATATTACCATGGCTGAATGTTAAGTTTATTTTGTTAGGTTCTTTAGGCTCCAGAAAATGTATAAACATAAGATCTACGATTAATTTTATCTTCCTAACATAAATGGCATGCCTGATGGATGCATTTTCAAGATGGCCGTAATGTAGCAGTTGTTATAATTCAGTTAATTAACTGTATGAAACCAGCATGTCACATTTTTCTTGATTATACTAACACGCATGCCCATAAGTAATTACATATCGGAAACTATGTTGAATTGATTCATGCAGTCCCTGTTGTACTTGCAGGCGCCGGTGCAGCACATATTGTTCTTGGTACAGGTACATCTACGTCAGCAGAAACTAGGTCCATCCTCTCCAGTACTGCAGCCATATGTCTTCAGTTGAATGGTATTAGAATGAAGAGGAGCAACTGTGAAGAGGCAGCTGGAGTTCCAGAACGGTATCCTGCATGTACCATCCACAGTCAAATGATGATGGCAGGTTCTGAGTAGCATTTATTCACTGATTCTAAAGGAGGCTCTGATAATATAACATCAGAGCATCTCTGATAGGTGGCAAATAGTCAATATTGGTCTTGCAGTGAGGACAACTTCGATGAGCAAATGTCCTGAATCAATACGGAAGATGTCATTGGATCATACAGTTTACACACAAAAGCTTCCATCGATGATAACAATTCAGATAAGAGTGGCACATTCTGCTTTAGCCCATGAATAAGTTTTGAGTTTTGAATATATATCTTCCATGCAGAGCTTTTAGAAATTCTAGCAAACTGACTAGTTGCGTTACCACCGACCGGTTAGTGCATGGAAAGCTAACAGTTCCTTTCGAACATCGTCGTCCATGGCTATTTCATTGAGATTTGGCAGTCCCTGCTTTCATCCAAACTTCCTGGGATAATTGTCTATAGAGCACTGTTAGCATCACTAATGCATCAGTATGTCTGTAAACTATAATTGTCCTCCCATAGCCTTGGTCTGTAGCATTGCAGGCAAGGAGAACAATCCTCGCGTCTGCTTCCTCATGATTTCCTGAGAGTGTCGAAAGATCACGTTCCGAGGTACATTTTGTATCTGTGAATTCTGAAAACCCCCCACTTACAATGATCTCTTTTCCGTAGAGTTCACTAGAGATCAACAATTTCTCTGACAAGGAAAAAGCCAAATCGGTTTTGTTGTCTGCTAGAGTGATGAAAGCATTTCCAGTTTTGGGGAAGTTTTCTCTCTGCCCGATACCAAACGACTAATCGGCTTCGTAGCTGCACACTGCCGTTCCCGTGTTCCGTCTTTGACTGACTTCTCGTCATATCTTTCAAAAACAGTATCTATCCTATCTGAATTTTTACCATTTATCTTCACACAGTTCACGACCACGTCGCCAAGTCGCAAAATGTAACTGCTGTTGTTGTTTTCTCAATGGCTTGTATTACAGCCATACCATCGATAATGTACATGTTGGAATGTTGTCACTGGCAGCAAGTTCGCCGGGTAAATATCGTTAGACGGGGTATCCATTAGATGAGACTTGTCCGTTTTTCTCAACTTTCCATCAGATGTAGAGTGCGAGAGAGGAACTGCACAGAATTCCCTGTGTAACATATTCCCCGTGTTCACTTCTTGATCAGATTCCTTTGTAGTAATAGACGACGAAACCTTATGTTCACACTCGAAATATTTCTCTGTTTCCGCTTTGTATAATGAGGCCATTGTCTTTGACTTATTAGGTCAACTTTGACGAAGTCAAATTTGAGCTATTGTCATGGCCCGTCGTCCGTCTGTCCGTCTGTCCGTACGTCAACAATTGGCTATGGCTCGGGCTAGAGGTCGTATTTATGAACCGATCTTTACGAAACTTCTTGTGTACCTTTGTTATGACCCTGGGACGGGAACGAGTGTTTTTAGGTGTGGTCCGAAATTCAAGATGGCTGCCAGCGGCCATTTTGTACCGATGATGCAAAAATCAGTTTTTTGTACAGAACTTCTGTATGAAAGTTCTGATTTGAATAAAGTTTTGTATAAATGTTTAGTACCATGGGATACATCACATATAATACGGGTTTTTTTCTCGTGCGTAAATTATGCAAATTAGACTGACTTTGATTTATTTTGTGTTACTTTCAGAGCTGTAAGTGCCAAGCTGCTATGGCTCGGGCTAGAGGCCGTATTTATGAACCAATCTTTACGAAACTTCTTGGGTACCTTTGTTATGACCCTGGGACGGGAACGAGTGTTTTGGGGTGTGGTCCGAAATTCAAGATGGCTGCCAGTGGCCATTTTGTACCGATGATGCAAAAATCAGTTTTTTGTACAGAACTTCTGTATGAAAGTTCTGATTTGAATAAAGTTTTGTATAAATGTATAGTACAATGGGATACATCACATATAATACGGGTTTTTTTCTCGTGCGTAAATTATGCAAATTAGACCAACTTTGATTTATTTAGTGTTACTTTCAGAGCTGTAAGTGCCAAGCTGCTATGGCTCGGGCTAGAGGCCGTATTTATGAACCAATCTTTACGAATCTTCTTGGGTACCCTTGTTATGACCGTGAGACGAGAACGAGTGTTTTTGGGTGCAGTTCCAAATTCCAGATGGCTGCCAGCAGCCATTTTGTACCGACGATGCCGAAATCTGTTTTTTGTACAGAACTTCCATATGAAAGCTCTGATTTGAATAATTTTTTGTATGAATGTTTAGTACCATGGGATACATTACATATATTGCAGGTTTTTTTCTTGTGCGTTAATTATGCAAATTAGGCTAACTTTGATTTATTTAGTGTTACTTTCAGCACTGTGAGTGCAAATCCCAATACGGCTCGGGCTAGAGGCCGTATTTATGAACCGATCTTCACGAAACTTCTTGGGCACCTTTGTTATCACTGTGGGACGAGAAGGAGTGTTTTTGGGTCCAGTCTGAAATTCAAGATGGCCGCTACCAACCATTTTGTTCAAAATTAAGTGCAATCAGATTTTTGCGCAGAACTTCCAAATGAAAGATCTGATTTGAATAAATTTTTGTATGAATGTTTAGTACCATGGGATACATTACATATAATACAGAGTTTTTCTCGTGAATAAATTATGCAAATTAGGGGTCCGGATGGGACTTAGAAAATTTTGGACCAAAATCCGGAAATTAGTTTTTTGTGTTTTGATGCATTTTGGTCAATGTTAAGAAGAAGAAAAAATTTTAGTCTGAAAATATTTTGTTTGGGACTGAAAATTTCCACACAAAAATAATAATCTACAATGATTGGTCTTAATCTGTAGTCCATTACAGTCACCTTGTAATTCTTTTATTATTGTTGACTGGGCCAAAACAAATACTAATTCCTGTCATATTCAGTATTCAGTTGTCTTGGTCACAGCAAGTACTAATTCCTGTCATATCCAAGTTGAGCTACAGAGTCATTGACTCTTTCATTTTTCGTGACTGTACCATGGAAACCTTTTGCTGGTACGAGACGTGCATTTACAAATGATTTCAGTTGTTCTTGTCCTTTCTTCTTGACATCAGTCATATCAGATTTAATATCATCCGAAGCAACGTCTCCTGCAGCAATTTGGATGAGTTCACTCCGCTGACTGAAAATATTAAATCGTCGAAACTGGTCAACAATTGTATTCACGTCAGATATATCCCATTCAATTCTGGAATGACCACACTCTTTGTGACTGTATTCAGATTCCTTTTCCCCTTGATGTATCCCAAACAGCAAGTTTGTGTCGTCTGCTAGTTTAGCCCTTTCATCTAATATAATACTCCGTCTATGTAAGGCAGATGTGTCTTGAGTTATACCAATAAATCCCCCAGCAACTTTCCCATTATTGAAATGTTCAAGTCCTTGGTCATCAGGAATCAGATTGAATGTGTGATTTGTTTCTTTCACAACAAAATCTCACTGGGGAAACCCTTTGTATACCTCTGGTGCTGTTATATTCAGCTGCCTTATCTCGGCAAGGAATATTGGTCCCCATCTGCTATAGTGAATATGATCATATATCGCAAATTACGGAGGCATTTCAGCAAATGATGAGAGGTAGAGATTCCAATCTCCAGTGCACGTGTAACGCTCAGTAAGATACTGGTAAGCTCCATGTATTGTCTTCACCGGAGCAGAGTTGGATCATCACAATGCGCATGGTCATATTTTCTAACAAGATGAACAAGTTCTTGACAGTTAGAAAATAGTAAATTTGAAGATTCAACTGTTTTGTGGTTCCGATTATGTATATCACTGATGAGTTCCTTTGCAAGAGCACACAGTTCATCAATGTTACTGATGTTATGTTCTGTTTCTCTAGCCCATACCAAAAATCGCGGATATAATGTTTTTCACCAGGCTTAAGTTTATGGGCATGGAATATACGACTCCACATTTTCCTTTCATTATATTTGCAGCTGTATTGGAACCGAATGTTCCACTTGAATAGGCCATATGTTGACCAATCACTTTTGAGAAGTTAAGCTGTGGTGAAACCCGCCGAACATTACGATAACATGCTTGAGAAAAGGTTTATGTTTGTTATCATATTAGAGCAATTTTGCCTTGCAGTAAAGTTGTTCAGCTGAAGTCAGTGTAGTATACTTTTGCCCCAGATGTCTTACTAAGACCTGACATCTCATCATCGCAGGCCAGATTGTGTCAGTCGCAGGGACATTTACGATGGGTAGTGCACTTACAATAGTCGTTTCATATTCAACAGTACCTTAGTTCGAATTAAATCCACTTCACAGTGGAATTATGGCATTCAGGTCATATTGTCTACAGACAAACCAGGCAACATCATTAGCTTCTCCTTCAATTGTTTTTTAATTTATCTGGACCAAACATCTTCAAGTCAACTGGAAACGGAAAAACTGACTCTGGTTTCGACGACTCCAGCATATGTGCTCTATGCACACATAGGAACCTGCCTGGCACTTTCAGTGATTTCGCCAATCCCAGTGATACGCAGGTTCAACCATTTCCTTACTAGACACTCGCCGTCGTTATGCCACCGTTTGTGAAGCATTGAGTCTGTTCTTTCCATCCAAGCTTTCGGGGTTGACATGAAGATTGTCATTAGCAAAACGAACATTTCAAGGCAAAACATCAGCCATGACTCTTGTCTGACAAGAGTTCACAGTACCGCTGACAAATCGTGAGAATAAATCCCCCTAACCCCGCGGGGCCTTTCCTCGGTTCATCAGTCACATTTAGAAAAAATATATTTGAATCATCTAGGTTTGCATTGTCTACGGCTTTCCATCATTAGCTCTGATAAATTTCCACGCAACTATATCGTTCACACTAGCTACGCGGTATCGCATAGTCTGATCCACTTAGAAAATTTTAAAAACTCGTTGGATGTACTAAATTTTAAGAGACGCTATCGAAAATCAAGAAGGGGCAATTTTCGGGATGGTTGCTTTAAATCAGCATACTTCTATACATTCTGCAGATAACATATTATGATTCGTACTTTTGTTGAGGGTATCTCATAGTCACAGGCAGGTTTGGTTTGCAGACAGTCAATTGAAATATTTTTGATCAGCCAGTATGATTGTTGAATGTATAAATAATGTATTTTTGATTAAAAAAAATGGATTTTACAAGCCGCCATTTGGAAATCCACGATCGCTGCTACTCAATACATTTCTAACTAAAATATTTGGGTTCCCCACTAATGTGGGTATAGACACAAAAATATGCTTCTACGACATCTGGGGGTTAAGTTATTTGGAAAAAAACCCTGATTTTGCTGGCGTCAATTTTGAAATTCAAGATGACCGCCATGATAGCCACAAGCCAGTTTGAAAACATATCTAGTGACATTTTCCAAGGACCCTATAAATGATATTTGCCAGACTCCAGATTCTACCCAAAACGTTTAGGACGAGTTCTGTTTTGTGTTCTGCTCCCTGACTATTAGTACACCTTCAGAACACCATGCTTAGCCATCTAAAAGGCTACCAAGCACATTGCCAAATCAATCGACCTATACCCACAGTACACCATGCTCAGCCATCTATAAGGCTAGCAAGCACATTGCCAGACCAACCAATCTACACCCTCAGCACACCATGCTCAGCCATCTATAAGGCTAGCAAAACATTGTCAAATCCGTCCACCTACACCATCAGTACACCATGCTTAGCTATCTATAAGGCTAGCAAAACATTGCAAAACCCTTTGACCTACACGTTCAGTTCACTATGTTTAGCCATCTATAAGGCCAGCAAGCACATTGCCAAACCACCGACCTACAACATAAGTACACCATACTCAGCTATCTATAAGGCTAGCACGCATATTGCCAAACGCGATGTCCTATACCTTCAGTACACCATTCTTAGTTATCTATAAGGCTAGCAAGCACTGCCAAATCCATCGACATACACCCTAGGTATACCATACTTAGTCATCTATAAGGCTAGCCACCACATTGCCAAACTCACCAACCTACATCCTCAGTACACCATGCTTAGCCATCTATAAGGCTAGCAAGTACATTGCCAAAGCCATTGACCTACACCATCAGTACACAATGCTTAGCCATCTATAAGGCTAGCAAGTACATTTCCAAGCCCATCGACCTACACTCTCAGTATATCATGCTTAGCCATCTATAAGGCTGGCGAGCACATTGCCAAACCCACCAACCTACACCCCCAGTACACCACGCTCAGCCATCTATAAGGCTAGCAAGCACATTGCCAAACCCACCAACCTACACCCCCAGTACACCACGCTCAGCCATCTATAAGGCTAACAAGCACATTGCCAAACCAATCGACCTACACCCTCAGTACACCATGCTTAACCATCTATTAGGGCAGCAATCGCATTGGCAAACACATCGACCTACACCCTCAGTACACCATGATCAGCCATCTATAAGACTAGCAAGCACATTGTCAAACCCGTCGCCCTACACTCTCAGTATACCATTTTTAGTCATCTATAAGGCCAGCAATTACATTGCCAAACCCATCGGCATACACCCAAAGTACACCGTGCTTAGCTATCAAAAAGGCTAGCAATCACATAGCCAAACACATCGACCTTCACCCTCAGTATGCCATGCTTCGCAATCTATAAACTGTTGAGGAAGACACATTACGAATTCTACTTGAGGTAAAGTATTGGATAGTGGTTGCCGTTCACTTTAACACCACATTATGTGACTGGGAACAGGTGTGATAACATCTTGAATGTTTTGAATAACCGGCATTACAAAGGATGATTTTCCACTACTCGTGGGACCACACAATAAACAAGTGCTTGGATGCTTCCAGCGAAGATCCACGTTTTTGTTTAACATATTATAGTCCTGCTGGACATTTAAGTTTTTCGGGAAGGTGGCCTTCATGGCCTTCTGACTTTTGTTCTGACTTTGGACAGGTCTCAAGTTATCTAACTCTTTCCTAAAGATAAAGATCAAATAACTTGAGTGCATTGCCATTTTTTTCTACTTTTTATCTTCTTTTTCTATTTTTTTTTCTTCATTTTCTTCTTTTGCAAAACAAACTTCCGTTTTCAACTTCATTGTCACAGTCTCCATTCATTCATAAGTCGTTTCTCAAACATCACTTCATTCTCTTTTTGTACTGGTGGATTCGTTCCAAAGAAATTGGGATGTGAATCTTGTTCACTCTTGCAAGTGCATCATCGAAGAGTGTGATGATCTTCTTCTGTTCTTGAGACATCATTTGGCATACATTTATGCTGAATTTACCCTAGATGGTCGACTGTATATCCATAGCATTTTCCTTTCATCACAGCATCAATGTGTTCTTCCACATAATGAGCATAAGCTGAGTCCATGCTGAGGGCAAACTAATTCGAGTACGGTATCAACTTAGTCGACGATCGGCGGTTGTAGTCTGGTTATTCCTATTGTGATCTTCGTCTTCATCAAAGGTGGTTCCGGAATTGTTTTTTTGAATGTGGGTTCTAGTCCTCTAGGTTTAGTGTCTTCGGTATAACTTGGTCCCGTTTTGGGTTTCATGTCTTCGGGTTTAGTGTCTTTGGTTAGAGCTTTGGTTAGAGTTGCTTGTATGACCGAGGTGCTGATGGCTGCATTTACGTTTTCTATCTGGGCCTTCGGGTCATTCTGTTCATTCCTCTAGAGATAATGCAATCCCAGTCTTGACTGGGTAAGGCTTCTGGTCTTTTCCTTTGAAGTTTCCTCGAATGTGTATCTTCAGTTCTCCCTGGTACTGGGTAACACTTGCATGAGTCTTCTTGGCGCCGGGTCGGAACATCTTCATTTCAACAAATTTTGGTCGACCTTTTGATTCTCAATCGGAGTTTGAGTTTGGTTCCCGTGGGGCTACAGGTTAAAGTTGGTAATTTTGTTAAATTAACTTGTAAGTCTATGGAAAGGAAACACAATGTACCTTTCCATTATGAACTTGAAGAGGGAGAACAAAATTGGTTGCCTGTTCTGCGATCTGATTGACCAGTTTAGCAATCAAACTACAATTTTGATCCTTAAATCTACAGGATATGGCAATCTGCATTTTGTACTGGTCTGGGACATGTCGAACTATAAATCTCTGTTACATGGAGAAAGGTCAAATAGCTCGAGCGCATTCCATCCCTACAGTTTGTACTTAGGTGTACTTAACAAATTTTTCACGTAAAACCTATTAGGCCTTTTTAAAGGAATTTTTTCTAGGCGAAGTAAAAAAAAATCATGTCCATCTTGGGTCTAAAAAGATTTCATGTCTAATTTGGCCATTCAGAGAAATTGTCTGCAGGTATCAAAGATTAAACATTCATGCTTTGTTCATTAATCATTTCTTTGGAAAACAGAGAATTTCCCAGTGAAGTGATGATGATGTGATGATGATGGTGATGATTTATTTCTCTGGTTACACAATAGGAGTAACCTAAGACACATAACTGAAAAGTTGTTATGAACCGAAACAATAATAATCTCTTCCATCTGGTTTTAATAGGGGTAACCTAAAAGTTACCAGGAATCAATTTTTTTAAAAAAATAAACAACAATTAGAATTAAAAGTGTATCATGTGGTTCAAATAGAGGTAACCTAAAAGATACCAAGAATCAGCGTTTTGAAATAAAAAGTTTGTATGATAAAAGACGAAAAAGATGGTATTAAATGAAATAGGGATAATCTGAAGTATATCAGGAAATTTTAAGTTGAATAAGCAAGAGGAATGATATTGTTGATGATGAGAGGAGGAGGCCAAGGAGGAGGCGGAGAGGAGAAGGGTGGAGAAGAGGGGGTGGATGGGGTGGATGGGTGAGGAGGATGATGATGATTATGATACTCCCTGGTTACAACAGGGGTAACCTAATGTATAACAAGAAAAAGGAAAACTCCCATTTTGATTTGATACCAGGAATCATTTTTTTAAAATAAAAAAAATTGTATGATACAAAACTAAAAGAATTGCCTAAGAGGATTTTTAAGGATATTTTCTCTAGGACTTCAGAGAATTCGAACACCAGGACTTTAACCCTTTACCTAACGAAACCGGCCGCATCCGCTAGCGTAATATGCAAATTCTGCAGTTGAAAAATATTATTTTTCAAAAAATTTCAGGAAAACCATATAATGTGACCCCTCGTTGGAACGAGCTCGACGAGCTCGTTCCAACGAGGGGCTCACATGATATGGTTTTGTTGAAATTTTTTGAAAAATTTCAAAAAATGATATTTAAAATAATAAATTTTGATATCGTCTGCGTTGGGTAAAGTGTTAAAGAGAGACTGCCATACACGATTTTGGAGATTCAGAGAATTCTAACATCATGCCTTTAACTAGTAGAGTGCTTGAAACCCTTATTTGGGCTTTATTCTGAAGAGCATGTGCCGCAACTTAATGGCTTCGTTATTTTTTAATTGTAATTATTTAGTCTGTGGGGATTTGCCTTGTCACAATTACAATTTATGGGAGAGTGCCTAAATTGGAACAAGGCAAAGAGACGTGGACAAAGTTGAATGACTAAAAATAATTTAGCCCGCTACCAGTTAAAGGTCGACTACTTTGAAGACTGCCTTATAAGACTTTAGAGAGAGAGAGAGAGAGAGAGAGAGAGAGAGAGAGAGAGAGAGAGAGAGACTGCCTTATGGGGTTTTAAAGAGAGACTGCCATACATGACTTTGGAGACTGCCTTGTAAGACTAGAGAGAGACTGCCTTATAGGACTTTAAAGAGAGACTGCCTTACACGACTTTCAAAATGCATGCCTTTCAGGACTTTAAAAATTCATGCCTCATAGAACTTTGGAGATTTTTTCATCTCTTTCCAGGGCTTTTAAAAATTCATACTTTAGAGGACTTTGAAAATTCATGCCTTAGAGGACTTTAAACATTCCTCTTAGTGCAGGACATTAAAATTTCATGCCTTTGCAAACTTTAAAAAATATCATGCCTTAGAAAACTTTAAAAATTCATGCCTTAGCAGACTTTAAAAATTCATGCCTTAGTAGAGGACATTAAAAATTCATGCCTTAGTAGAGGACATTAAAAATTCATGCTTTAGAGAACTTTAAAAATTCATGCCTTAGAGAACTTTAAAAATTCATGCCTCAGAGAACTTAAAAAAGTTATGCCTCAGCGGGCTTTAAAAATTCATGCCTAAGAGGACCTACAAAATGATTACCTTAGAGAACTTGGTAATTTAAGTCTGTAGACTAAGATTTTTTAGGAATTTTCGGTCTATAGACAACCTAACAGGGTTTTAGAAAGGAAAAAAAATCACTCACCAAATCTGACGGCATCAGTACTTATGAAAATCGGTTAGTGATAGACATGTCACCAACCAAAGTTTTCTCTTGACGTTGGTTTTATTTAACTTGATTGTGCTCTTCACTCGGTGTTCATATCTCTACTTGAATGGTGGTTACATCAGTTTGCATTTTTCATTTAAGAGAAAAGTAAGATAAACCCTCTCTTCTTTGGCTATATTTAAAGACGTTGTCATTGACAACAAACCTCTGTTTGTTCCAGTCCTGGGCTGTTTAGTTTTAGCACGTCCATGTATCTCTGCTTAGTCAGGTTGTTTTGAAGTTTACTGATTCATTTACAGCAGTAACAGAATTGAAGTATTCGTGGCTTTGCATATTGGAAAACAGAAAAATCTAATTTGCAAAGGAAGGTCCAGGTGATGATTTTTCTCTTTGATTCTATTTCATACAAAGAGCCACTGAGTGCATTTAAAATGCGAAAAGATAGGTTATTGAGGGCATCAAACACTTCATCTTGATCACAATAGTGGACGTTCTTTCATTTTTTTCTTTGTTGGTCACTGTCTTGCCATGACCATTATTGCACAACAACTTCATTGTATCAGCT
The DNA here is from genome assembly GCA_031216915.1 of Pictodentalium vernedei. Taxonomy (NCBI): domain Eukaryota; kingdom Metazoa; phylum Mollusca; class Scaphopoda; order Dentaliida; family Dentaliidae; genus Pictodentalium; species Pictodentalium vernedei. Next base: position 421,694,467 of record CM062296.1, on the reverse strand, counting down.
ATAATGACTTTATTGTGGGCCTTGGGCCTCTTCTCTTTGAGCTTGTGATACTTTGTTCTACAAATTTCCTGAAACAGACTTTAGGCTGGTATTGGATGATTTCATAAACTCTAGTAAGTTGAATCCTGCGCTGTGAATAACATTTTATCAACGGTGTTGCCAACAAAATTATAGTGCCGTAGTAACTGTCAATCATGGTTCTCCTCAACATAATACTTCATCTGACCTCCAATATCCTTTCTGGAAGTGCTAATATTCTTGAAAATTGGCCTCATTTCCACAAAGTAGCCAGACACGTGGACATCACAATGTATCAAACCAAAACGTTATGTTAAAATCTTCCCCTTGGTGGTAGTTACATTCAAAGGACCAGAAAGTTTTAAAGTTTTTTTTAAAAGGTTTTGAGCCATGTGGCAGTTTTCTCCATTTCCTCGAGCTCACACTCCAAGGACTTCTGGGTATCTTCTGGGTATCTTCATACTATTCTTCCACATTCTTCTTCCGACGTTGTTGAACGAAACAGACTCGCCATTTTGTCCCTGTTCATATGGCAGCTGTGACCATGCAAGAAACAGCCTTGGAATGGATACTGGTATACCTCTACTCCCAAGTCTTTGTTCATCTCCATTGAATTGATGCATGATATTCAACATGGCTGCAAACCCCAACCATTGCTTCACGATTTTACCAAATTCTGTGCAGTGCTGGGATTAAAATCATTCTTTTCTTTCCTTCTTATAAACCACCCTGTTGTCATATTCCGCGTGAAACGTCACAGGTAAATGGGTTGGTATCAAGTCAGACGATACCTACCCACAATATACACCATACTTGAGAGATCTGATACTGGTGACATCTTTCTCATGGTTAGGGCTGGAATGGTTGGCTCATTTTCGTAACCGACTAACCAAGAGTTATAAACGAATAATATCCGGTTATCCGTGACTACTGTTTCACCGAATATGGGATCAAAACTATAGGAATTGGAAAGCAGCATTCTCAAACTATTCCGTAGTGTGTATACAAACGAACGTTGTCGAGTACTCGACAACGTTCGTTTGCATACACACTACGGACTAGTTTCTGCGATTACTCATTACTCACGGAAACTGCCGATCATTAACGAAGTCTTGAACACCAAAGTCGATTATTTCTCAATCTATACAACGCGGCTTCGATGTGTAATATATCACAAAGGAGAAGCGGCAGATTTACTACGTTTTAAACGTGGAATGACGATCACTATCGATATTTCGGATAACCGGTTGACAGTTTTTCTAATCGGTTAGGTAACTAACTGGTTTCAAACCGATTATCCGGTTAACCATTTCAGTACTACCGGTACTCAAGATATCTACTAAAATGACTGCAGGTCCTCTAACACTGTTGCCGGCAGCAAGATGGTGTTGGTCTTTGTATTTGTCATTCAACGGGGTGAAGTAAGTAGATTCATCTTTGGTGTTGAAAAGATATTTCAAAGTTAGCCCAGGAACGGACATACTATCTTTGAACATATCAATATTTCGTTCTTCGCAGAATGTAAACTGTTTCTCAACAGCTTCCAAGACAGGCTGTACCAACACAAGAAGGAACGGAGTGTTATTTGTTTTTCCTCCCAAATATTTCGACAATATTCATATTCTTCTGTAATACTAGCTTTCTTCATGTCACTGTAGAAGTCTTTGTGTTCTCATAAATGGTTCAGGCCAAATTTTGATAGGTCATTCGCCCAGTCATAGGGGAAGAATCGTAACTGAAACTAGGAGGCAAGTATTCACTTATATCATTAAACTGGCCCGGCTTGATACACATAAAATTGTTGGATTTCTTGACGATAAATTTTGAGGGGTTCTTCAGTTTCGAGTACGCCATCAGTTCTCGTTTTACAGCATTCACGTCATATCTATCACTATTCAAACCAAGTACTGGAAGTTCCGTCAAATATTTGTTGAACTCGTTCTATCGTTTCATGAGAGGGACAGCAGCTGTAGAGCCCTCGCCGCCGTCTTTACTCTGGGCGTACTGTAGCATTTCATATATGGCGTGTAAGGTTTTAGCATGGATTCCCCGCATCTCAGCATAATACTGACTGGCAATCTCTGTCGGATAATTCATGGGACCTTCTACAAAATCTTGAGAATCACCATCAGTTACAAAACATCGAAGTGTAGCATAACCAAGAACATTGCACACACACTTAACGATTTATGCTGTGCATCCCGGAAAACTTTATCACTATTTGCAGGTACGCTGCTCTTATCAAAACAAGACTCAAAGTCAAATGTTGCCCAAAAATAGCACTTGCCAGTCTCGGGTTGATAATGTCTTTATCTTCTTCTGAAAAGTGCTTTACTGTACATGGTTCACACCGGCAATAGAATTAAACTTCATTTCATCACTGCACGTCTTCTCATGTCTGTTCAGCCATGAAGCTCTCTTCCATACTTTTCCGCATTTTCTGCAAGCGGTGCGGTGGGGATAATCGTCAAGGTCCTGTATATAAATGAAATGGTTTTTGTACTTGTTAATGTACACATAGAAGTTAAAACAACATTGGAACATGTGTACTAGTTGAGCAATAACTTCAGTTCATAAACCATAATACTGATGTTAAACAATGTCTTTATTTCCGACAGTCGACCAAGTAGTACACCTGAAAAATCGTCTTTATTTTGAGGAGAATACTCTGTAGAGAAGATATAAGTAGACAGGTTCGGGTTAAAGGTTGTCTTCGTACAGAGTACTAGTATTCTCGTCTTTACCAAGTGCGATCACAGCTCTGTTACACATTAAAAAGTCGGGAAGGCCCGTAGCACCTTCGGTGCGATGGTCACACATCTGGATAACAGAGAACCAAAGGTTCGCCAGGCGATGTACAATACATTTGGAAATGGGCCGTTGTTGTCGAGCCCATACCAGGACGTCTTCTTCTTGGATTACTTCCAAAAATGCTTAAAATCTCATCTCTTCTCTGTTTTTAACCAGATGACTTGCTTCCAGTACACGGCCAGTCGGCCATTATTCTGGGATGGGTGAAAATACCGGTATTCACGGGTTTCAGTATTCTTCAGAACCCATAACTGCAGTTAATTGTTAAGTTTGTACTACCACTGACTCTCGAAAATAGTGGACGTGGACATCATTTCATCAGACATGGTCATCATATCGTTGGTCCCAAGCTGGTAGTTGTATATCTTCGACTCGACGGTTCGTCGTCACATGGTGAGTTCTGTCCCGGAACAGCATCCAAAAATACCGGTTCAAGGTTGTAACGGACGGCTGTGGTGGTGGTAGTTTTTGGTTTCTGGGCAGTTGTTGATGTTGGGTGTCTTGTTCTCTGCTGCAGGTTGATGGGCGTAGGTGTTATGCCTGGTAAAATGCAAGAGTTGGTCAAAATCTTGTCCACATTCCATTCACGTGGAGACCGTCAGGCAGGTTCTTTGATGTTGTAGGAGATTCTCTTTCCGGGTAAATTCCCTGTGGCAGTTGTTGCTGTCGTACTTCTTCGCTTCGCCATCTCGTCAGATGTGTTTCTCCGATGACGGTCTCGGTTCGTTCTTGCAGTAAACACTTTACCACAGTCGTTACAGATAAACCCAGCAGTCGTAGCAGGTTCCATTTTCTAAAGGCAAAATTGTATTCAATCCGAAGTTCCGAAACAGAAGGACGCGACGTTACTCTTCTCCGCAATTTATCTATTCGCGAAGAACGTTTTTGAAAATGTCACGATGTTACAAAGTGTTTTGATCGACTTGTCAGTTCTTGATTTGTCTTTGTGTTTGATTCCCATAGGAGTACGGGCTAAAGTCAGAAATTCAGGAATTTATTATTACAAATCACTCAGTTGGGGTGGAGGGGAGTACTTAAGGAAGTTATTAAAAATAGACCAGGGTGCGTAGGAACATTTAAAATATAATTTTCACTGAAACGTAACGACTAAGTTAGTCCTGGGACTGCATCAAAAGATACCGGCTCAAGGTCGTTATGACGGGTGGTGGTAGTTCTTGCTTCCTTGGCCGTTGTTGATGTCGGGTGTGTTTTTCTCTGCCGCAGTTTGATGGACTTAGGTCTTATGCCTGGTAAAATGCAAGAGTTGATCAAAATCTTGTCCACATTCCATTCACGTGGAGACCGTCAGGCAGGTTCTTTGATATAGGAGGTTCTCTTTCCGGGTAAAATTCTTATGGCAGTTGTTGCAGTCGTACTTCTCCGCTTCGCCATCACCATATGTGTTTTTCCGATGACCGTCCCGGTTCGTTCTCGCAGTAAACACTTTACCGCAGCCGTCACAGATAAACCCAGCAGTCATAGCAGGTTCGATATTCCAAGGCAAAATTGTATTCAGTCCGACGGTTCGAAACAGAATGACGCGACGTTACTCTTCTCCGGAATTTATCTATTCGCGACGAACGTTTTTGAAAATGTCACGATGTCACAACGTATTTTGATCGACTTGTCAGTTCTTGATGACTCTTTTTTGTTTGATTTCCATAGGATTACGGGCTAAAGTCGGATAGTTAGGAATTTATTATTAAAAATCATGCAGTTGGGGTGGGTGGGGCAGAACTCAGGGAAGTTATTAAAAATAGACCAGTGTGAGTAGGAACATTTAAAATATAGGTTTCATTGGAACGTAAGGACTAAGTTAGTTAGGGGGGGGGGGGGGTCAACAATGGCTGGTAATAAAAACATAGATCATTAAGATAAAAACCAACAATAAAGAATGTGCAAAATATAGTTAACCTTCGATGTTGAAAGGTGAGGGTGGTAGCTGAGGGATTGAATATGGAAATTACTGGATATGGATCAGTGCGCGTGGGGATATATTCTTGAAGTCTTGGGTACATTGTCGAGGAGTTTGCAGTAATTACTCATATTCCAGTCCTATCGAACTTACCCAGAGAACATGCCTCCAGTCCTATCGAACTTACCCAGAGAACATGCCTCACTATATTAGAAGCCTTTGGATCCTATAGTGACCACGTGCCATCAAAGATGTGGGTATGAATATATGGAAACCACAGATTTTCTGAGAATCAAAGCCAGATAAAGAACTGTTGCGGCCATTTGTGTAATTAGATCTACTCCCGTTCAATCGAACATAAACCCTCCGGACATACCTCTTTCCTGTTAGAGATTTTGGGTCACATAGCAACCACAAGTCATCATAGAGACCAAGATGGCGACCACCAGTAAACAAAATGGAGGACGGAAACTCATCTAACCCTAACAACACGAGCTAAGCATGCGCACTGACACCACGTATCACTATGGTAATGACGTCACAACATGGCTGCTCGCGCTGATTACCATCATGGCAAGCCGGTTTGGCGTAACTAGGTCACGTGACTAGAACGTCAAATATGAGATCCTGCTTGAGATTATGTTGATCGGGCTAAGGTTGAACGTGACATTCTACTAATAACAGTTTTTCCTAGTTTTCAGCTTGTGTCGTGTACCTGTTGCCATTCCCCCACCACGTAGTTCCAACAAAGGCAACAACTCTCAAAGAAATACTTGAACACGGGTTCATAGCTCATTTTCAATTCCCTTCATTATATTACGACCAAAAACCTATATATTAAATTGGGGACAAAATCATGAACGGTTTTCTTCGAAATATAATGCCAATAATAATGTCATTACAAGAAATTCCAAGTTCAACAAGGACAATAACTCTCAAATAAATAACTCGACAGAGCTGGTTAGCAATCCTATTTATGATATTATCACCAAAAAGTTATATATTAAATTTGTGAAAAGTATTTTCAACGGTTTTCTATAAAATGTGATGATAAAAAAATGGGAAAGGACGGACGGACGGACGGACGGACGGACGGACGGAGGGTCGGGCTGCCCAACAGACGATAGGACGAATGGAGCCTTTCCCTATTTTCCCCTCCCACTAGGTGATGGGGATAAAAAAAACGACTTTGGGGCAGCAAGGGGCTAAGGCCCATCACGCACTCCACTAAGGCTTACAGCACGCACCCGCCCTTTTCCCGCACTGTCCAGTTCACGGGATGAGTACTATGCGATCAAAATTATGAACAGAGTATTAAACAGGCTAAGAGTCGCCTGGTTTGTCCGTTATGTTATGACAGGTGACAAATAAGTTTTGTTTTTTTTCCCTTGCTTTCTTACAGCATGGTTTATGTGCCAAGAAACAAGTAGGGTGATTGACGTAAGTGTAACGACATTTTACGGTTAGTTACAGCTGCACAAAAGAGCCAATATATTTCTTTTAAAGTATTTACAAGTAATTAATATGAATGTATTTAAAATGGGGTGTACAATAATGTGCAAGTATTCGACTTCAGTTGAGCACTCTTATGGCGAGAACCCAATTTGCCGGTACATTGCTGGAATATTAAACATCCACGAAATTTATTTTCAGCACGAACAGGGACATTTTTCAAATTTGTGAACTGGGCGGTGTGAGGGTGAGCTCATGACGATATCCTCAAATACGTTATGGGAAGCTGATTACACAGCATGACGCAACGTGTTTGATTAACTCGTTTGCATCCCCAAGAGGACCGATTTGGGAGTGTGGATGGGGTGGGGGGGGGGGGGGGGTAAACCTGATTTGTCTCGATTAAGCCCCTTCTGATAGAATATACCAATTACATAATCCAGGCATGCCTTGGTGATGCAGTTGGAATACTTGTCAGTCAGGATTTCAGTTAAAAACGCAGAGTATTCTTGAAATTTATTTGTGGCTAAATAAATCATATAGTAGTCATGACCAAACTATGCTATCAGTTGGAAGACCTAGCCTTGTTTCAGTTAATGTTGCTTGTGAGTTATCAATATTAGGTGCAGGAAGTTAAAAATAAAATCAGTTCACTTTGTTTCGCCTCCATGACGTTAAATGGGTAATCACATCACTTTTGATACACTTTCACACAAATATATGATATTTGGTCAAATAATAGCCGTTGGGTTGACCCTTTGAAAAACACAAAGCAAGAAAACATCCAGACTTTTTCACAAAAGAATAAGTAGTTTGTCGTGCGTGGATCCGACTTTTTCCGAGAGAGCAAGTGGTTGAGCGGGGAGTGACGTCATACCGTGGTTCATGATGCGTATTGTTTGGGTGACATGTGTTACGTGACATAGGGGCTAAGGTTGTGCCAGACATTGGCTAAGCTTTTCAAAGTTCAAATTAAGGAAATCTGGATACGACACTGACTAGTCCTGACAAAGTGAATGAATGAGCAATATGGTTTCAAGCTCAACATCTGCAGTCGTCAGATAAGTTTGGAAATTAAGCCCATCTGTTGATCACTCTTAAAACCGGTGGCGTGACTAGGGTTGGGGTATTCGTATTCAGTATTCGTATTCAGTCGTATTCGAATACAGTTTAACAAGTATTCACATGTATTCAGTATTCTCTGAATGTTATGAATACATGTATTCGTATTCAAGTACATTAAAATTTGAGCTGTATTCATGAATACATTTTGAATACTTTTTGAATACTTTATATATTTTGGAATTAAAGAACCATATATACTGAATAAAAGGTTTTCACAGATCATGCCCATGGACTCCAGACAACAAATTCACACCTCATATCAATATTGAAGATTTAATATTCCCTGATATTATTTATATACCACCAAACATCTTGTCTGAAACTTTTGTATTCAAAGCAGACAATAGACTTAATTATCAATTAACTTGTCACAATACAACCTATTTATGTAACAATGGCCACATATCCCCATGGCTTTTTAAATTCCACGAAAACATGAATTTTTTAGCTTTATGGGGGTATTGCTGTTTAACCAGTCCAAAACGGGTTAATGCTTGGTTTTATGAACACCCTTATTACTGACAAAAATGATCTTCGGTGAATTCCACTTCCAATACAGGATGTCATGTTTATCTCTCATGTATTGTTTGGGTGCAGTGGGGGCCTGAAACCGACCCATTCATCAAAATTTCGATGCTTGGCAGCCTGTGGAGGGTTACCATATGCATCGCCGGATATGTCGTGTGTATCAAAGGTCGTGTCACAGGTAGGTCTAGAAATGATGAATGTTTAAAAAAAATCTACTAGACGTGTTTCGAGAAAGTGGCGATAAACCCCAATTTTGACAGTTTTTTGCCAATTCTGACGAAATAAGGGTTAAATCGAAAATTCTGCTTCAGTACATTTTTAGATTTTGTGCCCCGCTATGAGTGTGCAAAATTTTGTGAAAATCGGTTCGAAAATGGCTTCGGAATCGTGCGGACAAAATGTGTGGAAAAAAAACAAAAAAAAAAAAAAACAAAAATAACTAGACTTTATGATTCTGGAGAATCATTGCTTTTCCCGATGAGATTCCATGATTTGTCATGACCCCACGGTGTATGATGAATTGCTTTTGACTGTCTCACTGAAGTTCCTTCATTGATGTCATGAAAAAGGTGAAACACTTTCTCGAAACACGTCTAGTAGATTTTCAAATGACTCAGTTTGATAAAAAAAATTGTTTAGGTAAAAACCATCATGAACGGTGGAGAGGGTTAATATCAATATCGTCGTCCAACAAATTAATGACCGACAAAAGGAGTTATGCTTCTTTGACACTTACCCACTGAGTGCTGTATCTATTTGAAAATGGTCCGTTTTATCTCAAATATACAAAATGTTGATGTCTGGCAGCTTGTTAAGGGTTAACAAGTGCTAACAGGAATATTTATTCATGCAACTTGTAATTTCACACCAAAATCTGTGAATGGCCATTTTTACTTAAAAATCTACAAGATGTTTTCAGAGAAATCCAGGGAGAACATGAATTTTAAGCTGTTGATAGGTATAATTGTTTATCCAGCCCAAAATGGGTTAAGGGTTGTTTTTTTAATACGCTTATTACTTATAAAAATAATTCTCAGTGAATTCTACTTCCACTTATGTTGATTTCTCCTCATAACTTTGGGTGCTGCGGGTATGCAAACACAGCCCACTTTTTCAACATTTTGATGTTTGAGAACCAGCAAAGGGTTAACAAATGCTTACTGGAATATATTGTACATGCAACTTGTAATTCACACTAAGATCTGAGAATGACCATTTTTTCTTGAAAATCTACGTGATGTTTTCAGAGAAATCCTCGGATAACATGAATTTTTAACCTTTTGAGGGGTATCACCCTGTTACTAGCTCTAAACGGATTAATGCTTGGTTTTATGAATACCTTCATTACTTACAAAAATGTTCCTCTGTGAATCCCACTTCCAATGAAAGTGGTTATGTTCATCTCACAGGTACACATTGGGTGTGATGGGTGGCCAAGTACAGCCCATTTTCTCAAAATTTGCTGCCTTTGGAGGGTTAACAAACGCTTACCGGAATCTTTTGTTCATGCAACTTGTAATGTCACTCCAAGACCTGCAAATGGTCAATTTCTCATGAATACTTACTAGATTTTTGGAGAAATCCACAGAAAATGGGAATTTTAAGCTTTTAAGGGGTACATCTCCTTGACCGGGCGAAAATGGGTTAAGACCTCAATTTTTGAATACCCTTACTATTTACTAAAAATTTTCTCTATCAGTTTTGCATCCGGTAAAAGAAGTTAGGTTTCTCTGCAGCATTCCTATTTGATGTTGTTGGTGTCCAAACACAGCCTTTTTTGAAATTTTGACATTTAGCAGCCCCTTGAGGGTTAACAAATGCTTATCTGAATATTTTATCCATGCAACTGGTAATGTGACTCTAAGACCTATCAACGGCCATTTTCTCCTGAAACCCTACGAGACGTTTGTAAAGAAATTCAGGGAAAACATGATTTTTTAAGCTTTTGATGGGTATTGCTATTAACCATCCCAAAAGGGGTTAATGCTTGGTTTTTTGAATACCCTTACAAATTTGGTCCTCGATGAATTCCACTTCCACCAAAGTAGATTATGTTTATCTCTCGGGTATGCATTGGGTGCTGTTCGCGTCTGAAAACAGCCTATTTCAACAAAATTACTATGCTTCGCAGGCTGTAGAGGGTTAATAAATGCTCACCGGAATATTTTGTCCATGCAAATTGTAATGTCACACAAAGACCTGCGAATAGTCAATTTTTCCTGAAAACCTACAAGTTGCTTTTAGAGAAATCCACAGAAAATAGGAATTTTAAGCTTTTAAGGGGTATCTCTCTTTAACCAGTCCAAAATGGGTTAAGACTTCGACTTTTGAATACCCTTACCAGTATCAAAAATGTTTCCCAATCAATTTTGCGTCTGATAAAAGAAGGAACCTTTCTCGGTGGTACACCAAGTGGTGCTGTTGGCGTCCAAAAACAGCCCATTTTATCACAATTTTGACTTTTAGTAGCCCGTGGAGGGTTAACAAATGCTCACCGCAGTATTTTGTCCATGCAGCTTCTATTGTCACACCAAGGCCTGGGAGTGACAAAATTTTCTTGAAAATCTACAAGACTCGTTTAGAGAAATCCACGGAAGATACGAATATTTGAGCTTTATGGGGGTATTGCTGTTTACCCAGCCCAAAATGGATTAACACTTGGTTTTTTGAACACCCTTATTACTGACAAAAATGATCCAAGGTGAACTCCACTCACAATAAAGGAAGTTATGTTTATCTCTCGTGTATTGTTTGGGTGCAGTGGGGGCCTGAAACCGGCCTATTTCAACAAAATTTCGATGTTTGGCAGCCTGTGGAGGGTTACCATATGCATCGCCTGATATGTCGTGTGTACCAAAGGGCGTGTCACAGACAGGGCTAGCAATGGCGAATGTATAAAAAAAAATCTACAAGACGTGTTTCGAGAAAGTGCCGATAAACCCCATTTTTGGCAGTTTTTTGCCAATTCTGAGGAAATAAGGGTTAAATCGAAAATTCCGCTTCGGTACATTTTTAGATTTTGTGCCCCTCTATGTGTGTGCAACATTTCGCGAAAATCGGTCCGAAAATGGCTTCTGAATCGTACGGACAAAATGTGTGGGAAAAAAAAACAAAAAAACCCAAACTAGACTTTATGATTCTGGAGAATCATGGCTTTTCCCGATGAGATTCCATGATTTGTCATGACCCCACAGTGTCTCGTAAATTGTTAACTGAAGTTCCTTCATTGATGTTATGAGAAAGGTGAGTATAGTAGTCTCAAATGACACAGTTTGATAAAAAAAATTTTTTAGGTAAAAACCATAATTAATGGTGAAGTGGGTTAATGTGAATATCGTCGTCCAGCAAGTCAATGACCGACAAAAGGAGTTATGTTTCTTTGACATATACCAACTGAGTGCTGTGTCTATTTGAAAATGGTCCATTGTATCTCAAATGTATCCAAAATATTGACGTCTAGCAGCTTGTAGAGTGTTAACAAGTGCTAACAGGAATATTTATTCATGCAACTGGTAATGTCACACCAAGAACTGTGAATGGTAATTTTTCTTTAAGATCTACAAGATGTTTTCAGAGAAATCCAGGGAGAACTTGAATTTTAAGCTTTTGATGGGTATAATTGTTTATCCAGCCCAAAACGGGTTAAGTGTTGTTTTTTGAATACTCTTATTACTTCCAAAAATAATTCTCAGTGAATTCTACTTCCACTTATTTTGATCTCTCCTCTCAACTTCGGGTGCTGTGGGTACGCAAACACAGCCCATTTTATCAACATTTTGTTGTTTGAGAACCTGCATAGGGTTAACAAATGCTTAGAGGAATATTTTGTACATGCAACTTGTAATGTCACATTAAGATCTGAGAATGGTCATTTTTTCTTGAAAATATACGAGATGTTTTTAGAGAAATCCTCGGATAATATGAATTTTTAACCTTTTAAGGGGTATGGATCTGTAACCAGCCCTAAACGGGTTAATGCTTATTTTGATGAATACCTTCATTAGTTACAAAAATGATCCTCGGGGAATTCCACTTCCAAAGAAGGAGGTTATGTTTATCTTGCAGGTACACATTGCATGCAATGGGTGCCCAAGAACATTTTCTCACAATTTCTATGTTTTGCAATCTCTGGAGGGTTAACTAACGCTTACCGGAATATTTTGTCTATGCAACTTGTAATGTCACTCCAAGACCTTCAAATGGTCAATTTTTCTTGAATACTTACTAGATATTTTGGAGAAATCCACAGAAAACTGGAATTTTAAGCTTTTAAGGGGTACATCTTAACCAGGCGAAAATGGGTTAAGACCTCGATTTTTTTAATACCCTTACTACTTGCTAAATTTTTCTCTATCAGTTTTGCATCCGGTAAAAGAAGTTATGTATCTCTGTGGCATTCCCATTTGTTGTTGTTGGTGTCCAAAAAACAGACTATTTTTTCAAAATGTTGACATTTAGCAGCCCATGGAGGGTTAACAAATGCTTACTGGAATATTTTATCCATGCAACCGGTAATGTGACTCCAAGACCTATCAATAACCATTTTCTGTTGAAAACTTACAAGATGTTTGTAACGAAATCCACGGAAATAATGATTTTTTTAGCTTTTGATGGGTATCGCTATTAACCACCCCAAAAGGGGTTAACGCTTGGGTTTTTGAACACCCTTATTACTTACAAAAATGGTCCTCAGTGAATTCCACTTCCAACAAAGGAGATTATGTGTTACTCTCGGACATACATTGCGTGCTGTGTGTGTCCGAAAACAGCCCATTTCAACAAAATTACGATGCTTGGCAGTCTCTAGAGGGTTAATAAACGCTCACCGGAACATTTTGTCCATGCAACTTGTAATATCACACAAAGACCTGCGAGTAGTCAATTTTTCTTGAAAACCTACAGGATGTTTTTATAGAAATCCACAGAAAATGGGACTTTTAAGATTTTAAGGGGTCTCTCTCTTTAGCCTGTCCAAAATGGGGTTAAGACTTCGACTTTTGAATACCCTAACTACTTATAAAAATGTTTGCGAAAAGATTGTGCGGTCGATAAAGGAAGGCACTTTTCTTTGTGGCGTACCCATTGGGTGCTGTTGGCGTCCAAAAACAGCCCTTTTTATCACAATTTTGACTTTTAGCAGCCCGTGGAGGGTTAACAGATGCTCACCGCAGTATTTTGTCCATGCATCTTCTATTGTCACACCAAGGCCTGGGTGTGACAATTTTTTCTTGAAAATCTACAAGACTCGTTTAGAGAAATCCACGGAAATTACAAATTTTTGAGCTTTATGGGGGTATTGCTGCTTAACCAGCCCAAAACGGGTTAACGCTTGGTTTTTTGAACACCCTTATTACTGACAAAAATGATCCTCGGTAAATTCCACTCCCAGTAAAGAAAGTTATATTTATCTCTCGTGTATTGTTTGGGTGCGGTGGGGGCCTGAAACCGGCCTATTTCATCAAAATTTCGATGTTTGGCAGCCTGTGGAGGGTTACCATATGCATCGCCTGATATGTCGTGTGTATCAAAGGGCGTGTTACAGACAGGTCTAGCAATGACGAATGTATAAAAAAAATCTACAAGACGTGTTTCGAGAAAGTGCCGATAAACCCCAATTTTGGCAGTTTTTTGCCAATTCTGAGGAAATAAGGGTTAAATCGAAAATTCCGCTTGGGTACATTTTTAGATTTTGTGCCCCTCTGTGCGTGTGCAAAATTTCGTGAAAATCGGTTCGAAAATGGCTTCTGAATCGTACGGACAAAATGTGTGGAAACCCCCCCCCCCCCTCCCAACCCCCCCCCCCCCCCCCCCAAAAAAAAAAATAATAATAATCCGTAGAAAAACAATAGTCTTTTCCAGAGGGAAAAGCCTAACTAGACTTTATGATTCTGGAGAATCATGGCTTTTCCCGATTAGATTCCATGATTTTTCATGACCCCCACAGTGTCTGATGAATTGTTTTTAACTGTCTCACTGAAGTTCCCTCAATGATGTTATGAGAAAGGTGAGTATAGTAGTCTCAAATGACTCAGTTTGGGTTTGATAAAAAAAAATGTTTAGGTAAAACCCATCATTAATGGTAGAATGGGTTAATATCAAGATCAATGTTTCCCTATTAGTTTTGCGTCCGGTAAAAGAAGTTACGTTTCTCTGTGGCATTTCCATTTGATGGTGTCCAAAAACAGACTATTTCTTCAATTTTTTTACATTTAGCAGCCCATGGAGGGTTAACAAATGCCTACCAGAATAATTTATCCATGCATCTGGTCATATGATACCAAGACCTATCAACGGCCATTTTCTCTTGGAAACCCCACAAAATGTTTGTAAAGAAATCCAGGGAAAACGATTTTTTAAGCTATGGATGGGTATCCGTGTTAACCTCCCCAACAGGGGTTAACGCTTGGGTTTTTTAATACCCTTATTACTTACAAAAATGGTCCTCTGTGAATTCCACTTCCAACGAAGGAGATTATATTTATCTCTCATGTATACATTGGGTGCTGTGCGTGTCTGAAAACAGCCCCATGTTAACAAAATTACGATGCTTGGCAGCTTTTAGATGGTTAATAAACGCTCATCGGAGTATTTTGTCCATGCAACTTGTAATGTCACATAAAGACCTACGAATAGTCAATTTGTCTTGAAACCCTACAAGTTACCATTAGGGAAATTCACAGAAAATGGGAATTTAAAACTTTCAAGGGATATCTCGCTTTAGCCTGCCCAAAATGGGTTAAGACGTCGACTTTTGAATACCCTTACTGCTTACAAAAATGTTTCCGTATAAATTGTACACTCGATAAAAGAAGGCACTTTTCTTTGTGGTGTACCCTTTGGGTGCTGTTGGTGTCCAAAAACAGCCCATTTTATCACAATTTTGACCTTCAACAGTCCGGGGAGGGTTAACTAATGCTGACCGGAATATTTTGTTCATGCAACTTGTAATGTCACACCAAGACCTGCAAATAGCCGATTGTTTCTTGAAAACCTACAAAATGTTGATAGAGAAATCCACAGAAAATGGGTATTTTAAGATTTTAATGGGTATCTCTATTTAACCAGCCCAAAATGGGTTAAGACGTCAAATTTTGAATACCCTTACCACTTTCAAAAATATTTTCCGATCAATTTTGCGTCCGATAAATGAAGGACCCTTTCTCTCTGGTATACCGTTTGGGTGCTGTTGGTGACTAAAAACAGCCCATTTTATCACAATTTTTACATTTAGCAGCTCGGGGAGGGTTAACTAATGCTGACCGGAATATTTTATCCATGCAACTTGTAATGTCACACCAAGACCTGAGAGTGACCAATTTTTCTTGAAAATCTACAAGACTCGTTTAGAGAAATCCACGGAAAACACGAACTTTTGAGCATTATGGGGATATTGCTGTTTAACCAGCTCAAAATGGGTTAACGCTTGGGTTTCTGAACACCCTTATTACTGACAAAAATGATCCTCGGTGAATTCCACTCCCAATAAAGGAAGTTATGTTTATCTCTCGTGTATTGTTTGGGTGCAGTGGGGGCCTGAAACCGGCATATTTCATCAAAATTTCGATGTTTGGAAGCCTGTGGAGGGTTACCATATGCATCGCCTGATATGTAGTGTGTACCAAAGGGTGTGTCACAGACAGGTCTAGGAATGACGAATGTATAAAACAAATCTACAAGACATGTTTCGAGAAAGTGACGATAAACCCCAATGTTGGCATTTTTTTGCTAATTCTGACGAAATAAGGGTTAAATCGAAAATTCCGCTTCGGTACATTTTTAGATATTGTGCCCCTCTATGCCTGTGCAAAATTTCGTGAAAATCGGTTCGAAAATGGCTTCTGAATCGTACGGACAAAATGTGTGGGGAAAAAAAAAAAAAAAAAACCCCAAAAAACCCCCAAAAAAACCCAAAAAATAATAATCCGTAGAAAAACAATAGTCTTTTCCAAAGGGAAAAGCCTAAAAAAAAAATAATAATAATAATCCGTAGAAAAACAATAGTCTTTTCCAGAGGGAAAAGCCTAATAATAATCCGTAGAAAAACAATAGTCTTTTCCAGAGGGAAAAGCCTAAAAAAAAATAATAATCAGTAGAAAAACAATAGTCTTTTCCAGAGGGAAAAGCCTAATAATCCGTAGAAAAACAATAGTCTTTTCCAGAGGGAAAGCCTAAAAAAACTTGTGTTATTGGACACAACTCAATTATTCTATTTATCCATTATTTCACAGTGAAAACACATATTTATTTATTTATTTATTTATTTATTTATTTATTTATTTATTTATTTATTCCTGTTTAAGGTCACCTTTGTACAGCTCAGTATGTCTAATTGGTTCATTCCAACTAGACCAATTCCCTTTAGATCAATTCCCACGAGGCCAATTCCCAAAAGACCAATTCCCCTTAGACCAACTGGTGTGTTCTACTTTAAAAATAATTCTATATCAATAATTTGATATATTTATAAATATTTATAAATGTATTTAATGTTATTGACATTCAAGCCTGAAAGTAAGCAGCCTGTTATTTGCAAAATGAGGTCCCCAGAGGGTGAATTTGCTGATGCTATCCCATACAATGGGCCAGCTTATCCTATGGGTACCTCTTTCTGTTTATGTTTGAGACTTTGATTCAGGTTGAGGTTCACAGATCGTAAATTTAGTGATGGTACCCTGCTGTGCAGGGTCCCATCACCAAATTCACCCTCTGCGGACCTCATTTTTCAGATGATAGTCTGCTCATTTTCCGGCTTGTCGATATTTTATAGTTGTTGGGCAAATTTTTATAAATAAATGTTTTCCTAATTATCCTTAACCCGTCATCTTTTTGCATTGTACATCAAAGGTTTAGGAGATGAACTCCTGCTCAGCGACGAGGGGTTTGCAGTCGGGGACTTGAAGATCCCAGGGCTATTTTTTGCAGACGATATGGTGTTAGTGTCAGAAAGCGAAGAGGGGCTAGCGAAAATGCTGGAATTGTTGGGAAATATGGGAGCAAATGGAGACACGAACTTAATGAAAACAAGAAAAAAGTTATACCTGTGGGCCGCAAAGTGGACCGCACTCGAAGGTGGAGAGTGGGGGAGGTCTGTATTCCGGAAGGTAGCAGCAAGCTTCTTAGTGTAGGAGAGACAAGTGACTACGAGTATCTGGGGGTAAATATAAACATCACAGGAAGAGGCATCTACCGAAACCACACAAATAAAATGATTCTGAAGGGGAAGCGAATCCTTAACCAAATGAAACTTATAGGGAGAAACAGTTTCAATAAGGTTTTCGTGGGGAAAACCATTTGGGAAATGGTGGGTCTGCCAAGTATAACATACGATACGGAAGTTGTACCCCTAAACCAGACGGCTGTTAAGAGCTTGGAAATCCTGCAGAATGATGCAGGCCGATGGATAACAGTGTCGAGTAATGCCGCAGCGCTAGAAGCAATCAGGGGTGAGCTTGGGTGGATGAGGATCAAGGACAGGATAGACCTTTTGAAACTCAGTTATCTTAATTATTTGGTAAATCTCCCCGACAGCCGATGGTGTAAAGTAATGTTCCTGAGAACTTTCAACTCAAATATCAAGACGGGGTGGATGGTCCAAGTGAGGGAGCTAATAGAGAACTACTCATTGGAGATCTCGGACCTAGACTTGGGGCAAACCAGGGTAAACAAAATCATCAGAGAAAGGGTCATGGAGGATTGTAAACGTAATTGGCGAGAGGGGGTCAAATCAAAGAGGTCTTTGGGTGGCCTGCGTGATAAAGAGAAGCCTAGTTTTGAAGAGGACCTTGATGGCACCTTTGGGGGCGGGGGTCACTGTCGTTCAAGCTGAGGTCGCGGTACCTGGATCTGAGGGGAAAAAATGTGAAAAACAGTGAAAAGGAGTGCCAGATGCGTAATTTGGGCGTGGTGGAGACCCTGGAACACTTTCTTCTAGAATGCCCAAAATACCAGTCTAAAAGAACAATATTCACTGGGAGTATAATGAGGAAGTGGGATGGGAGAATGAAGGACATGTGGTTAGTGGGCGACTCAAAGTAGAGGGTTAATATGCTAATCGGAGCGATTGGGAAGAATGGCGCAAGGGATGTCATCAAGCAATTCGTATCCGAGTGTTGGAAGGAGAGAAGAAGCGTGGGAATAGGGAGGCAGTTGAGAGTACAGGGGTAACCAAGGCCTTCCAATACGAGAACCGCGACAAATCAGCGGCCGGCAAAAGTGTTATTATTATTATAGCAGTATGTAGTTGGTCTAAGGGGAATTGGTCTTTTGGGAATTGGCCTAAAGAGAATTGGTCTAAAGGGAATTGGTTTAGTGGGAAGACACCGACTAATTATAATCAATGAAAGCACGTAAATATTATAAAGAAAATACTACTGCTGTTAGCAAACGTTCAGCCAACAGACCTCCAGGTTTAACCATGAAGTACATTGGCTAAAACTTTATTAGTCCTTCTTATGTGGTGTCATTGTAATTGATACTTAACGTTCAGGAGGAAACGCCAGTCTGTGATTTTTTAGAGGTAATCCACTCACATTTTGTGATGTGTTGTCCATGGGGAGTAGTCTAATTACTATGGCACCCATAGAGTGGATTTCCTGTCAGGTAATTACTTTAGTTTTCCAACAAAGCATGGTAAGCACAATTAAAGCTTCAGCTAAAGGACCATCAGTTTAAAAATGACTTTTAACCCAACAAACAAAAAACTTAAAGGCCTTGCTATAATACTTCTAATTTAAAAAGTATTCAAGTATTCAAAAATGTATTCATGAATACATTGTAACGTATTTGTATTCGTATTCAAATACATTTGGAAATTTGTGTATTTGTATTCGAATTCGTATTCATGAAATTTCAAAGTATTCGTATTCGTATTCGAATACATTTACAAAGTATTCGCCCCAAGCCTGGGTGTGACTGTCCCAACGGGACGAAAACCTCACCGCCACCACCACATTCCATATTATGTAGATTGTGAAAAATATTCCAAGACGAAAAATGGCAATAAGTCTTGACCAATCTCTAAATCGTAGGTGCGCACGTTTCCGTACATGGTTAATCTCTGTGCCAAGTTTTCCAAAAATTAGCCGAACAGTCACAGACAAAATGAAGTAGACTAATGCATCATCAGGTTGATCATCATACCCGTCGGACCTCTAATAAACCGTAACGCCTTTCAGAATCATTGTTATTGTGAAGAAAAAAATTATAATATCCACTGGTTTCTAACTCAACATAATTAGCTTGTGTGTGTTGGGGGATCTTCGCTGAATTGGCTTCTGCCATCGAGTTAAACACGGAAATATGACAAGGTAAGGTATTACATTCGGACACATGGAAATTAGTTTTATAATAATGGCGGTAAATGCGTGTTGATTGATATAATCAGTCACTTTACGAGTTCTAACCTAGAAAGCTGTGTTTGTTCAACGACCTGTCAGGCATACGTTGTGCGTGTAAAGACAATCTCCCAAGATAGAGCTTGTTCTATCAGCTGCATGCCATTGTCAGGATAAGCCTTGAGAAGCCTTCCATAAATTAGCGGCTTTGTATATATAAGTCCGAAATGAAAGAATATCCCTATATAATAATAATGAATGGTTTCGCGAGCCGAAGGCGTGCAGAAACGGTTTGGAACAAGCCCCATTCAACCCTACTTTGACGTTTTGGATTGAAATTGTCTGCAGATCACAACCATAGCAGGAGGCAGCAGAGGAGGAAATGTCGAGGGGAACGGCTTTGGTGTTCTTCTAGATGTTCTAGTTCAGTTGTTATCCTCCCTCGGGTGCTACCTCTCCTCGAGGGTGATGGGGTGGTGTTTTCAGGTAAGTATAATCTCTGCCACTTGTTTTCATTGTGTTGTTTCTTAGGCCTCCATTGTAGTCTGCCTCTGGCTTATCTTCGAAGAGGAAGAGGTGTTTTCGGCTTAGGTGGGTAGGCAATCAGTCAAGCCGATGAAATGGTTTATCGCTCCGAAAGCGCGCAGGGAAGCTGTGCGGCAAGCTCCTTTCGACCTTCTTTAACTGTAGAAGATCTTTTGTAGCGACATGTCCAGGCGCGTTGAAGAAGGAAACGGGTCGGGTACTCGGCAGATGTCCGGGATTAGGCGTTCGTTGGTCTGAACCCTCAGGTGAGGACCAGAGCGAGAGGGGGGGGGGGGTCCTCTCAGCAAAAGTACTACCTCTCCCCGAGGGTGTTGTGATGGAATGTTCAGGCAAGTAAAGTCTACCATTATAGGATTGTCATGTTGTGGTGGTGTGCCATCATTGGCTAGTATAGTCTGCCTCAGACAATCGGTCGTTAGTGGAGCTGGTTCCTTTTATTAGATTCTGTTTGAGCACTTCATCGGAAAACAACAATGGCCCCTTTCGGGGACCAACCAGAGAAAGACCCGAACCTCCCTGGTTCGGAGGAAGGCCTGCATGGTAACTTATTTGGCCGGGGCAGAATGCGCTACCGGCGCTTACAAAAAGGGGCAAAAATGGGACGCAGGACCAACGCTCACCTCCCAGGAGGTGGATGACCACTTCTCGGGATGGAGCGAAGGATGTTCCAAGTCCATAGCGGTTACTGTATTCCATATCGGTTAGAGTTTTTCCATAGCGGTTATTGGGGAGCTGGAGATCAAAAGGAAAGCATCTGTGTGTACCTGCTAATAAAGAAAAGGCAGAATTAGTGGGGTTTAAAATTAACAAAAATATGCAATTACATCGTTGTAGGTAGTCGATCCCTGAGAGCAGCACATAATGTTCCTATGACCTGTTTTTTATGTTCCTAGATACTTGCTATTAATAGTTAAGTGATTACGAAAGCTAAATAGGTGAAGGCAGCCCAATCTGGTAAATGGTCTCAGCTGAACTGATTTCACTGCCTGTTTATTCATCTTCCATGTGTTCCTGGTTACCTGCTATTAATGGTTAAGTGAAAATAGGTGAAGGCAGCCCATGCTGATAAATGGTCTCAGCTGAACTGATTTTACTGCCTTTTTATTCACATTCCCTATGTTCCTAGTTACCTGCCATTAATGGTTAACCCTTTACCTAACATGAAAAGCAGACGACACTTGCAAAACAAATTCTTGAATAACTAATTTTTTTCATTTTTTGTCTCAAAAACATAGGTTATGACCCCTCGTTGGAACGAGCTCGACGAGCTCGTTCCAACGAGGGGTCATAACCTATGTTTTTGAGACAAAAAATGAAAATATTTTGAAAATTAATTGGCGATTTTTGAGAATAGCGCTGGCCGGTTTTGGCCGTTACGTTGGGTAAAGGGTTAAGTGATTTTGATAGCTAAGGCGGCGAAGGCAGCCCAAACTGCTAAATGGTCTCAGCTGAACTGAATTTACTGCCTGTTAATTCACCTTCCCTATATTCCCAGTTACTTGTTATTAATGGTGCCTATTAGAGTCGATATGGGCCATCTTAGGTATGTTGAGATTAAGATTGAGGGAGAACAGCGGGCTTTCACGCTTAAATGCCACACCCGGAGGGATTCTTTCCTGCACTTTTCTTTCCGGTTTGATTTCTATTAGAATGGAGATTGGCCGTCTTAATTACGTACGTTGAGATCAAGATTTGAGGGAGGGGAGCAGGCTTTAACGTTTAAACGCCACAACCGAGGGTGATTTTTCCTGCTCGTTCCTCTGCGGTTTCATTCCTACTTACAGAGTGGTTAAATTAAATTGTGGCGTTTGGGTTTTTTTTCGGATATTAGTTGGTCGCTATTTTTCGCGGCTAGGGAGTCGAGGCGGTCCTTTATGGTTGGAATTCAGCCTCTGTCGTGGAGAACTTTGATAGGTGTATCCCAGGAAGCACGGAGGGCAACCCTGAGCGCGTGATTTTGGACCTTTTGGAGTTTCCCCATATCGGTTTGATTTAAGTCGGTTAGGATTAGTGCCCCGTACTCGATGAGTGCGCGCACGAAAGCTTTGTATAAATTAAGTAGAATCAGTCAAGCAACATTCACAATCAATACATAAGTCGCTTCACATTACTTTAATAAGATCGGTACCAAGGTCATGGCCAGGCCATCAATCACCTATTCGCACCTTTGACTCCAAGGTGTGAAGATTGACTGATTACCTGCAAGTGATGGAATTTCTCACACCACAGATCAAGGAAACATTGAAGATGCTGAATGTTGCATTACTCATCAACTGGGACGCCCATGGGATGTCCATGTTGATGGTGTCAGTGTTCAGCTCACCATCAAGTACCATCAGAAACACACCTCTGGGCGTGGTAACCCCTTTCGCGGGCCCGCCCGCACTGGTCCACACCAGAGGAAGGGAAATAAGATTTTAACTACCTTCACCGTGAGTCCACCGGAACCACAAAAGCCAGCGGAACAGAGAAGAAGAAGCAGAGAAAGAAGAAGTTACCTTCAACCAAACACCGTACAATTTACCAATAAATAGATATTGAAAACTACATGGCTAGTAATATGAACAACAATAAAGAAGTCAGATTAGTATTCTGTGATATAAGTAAAGCAGTCGATAGAGTATGGCATGAGGGATTAATTCATAAATTAGACTCAATTGGAATAAGAGGTAACCTACTAGCGTGGTTTAAAAGCTACGTAACAAATCGCTCACAGTATGTAGTTGTAAATGGGGAGAAATCCAAAAATCAAACCATTAAAGCTGGCGTGCCACAAGAATCCGTTTTAGGGCCCCTCCTGTTCAATATATACATAAATGATATTGTTAAAGACATTACTTCCAATATTAGACTTTATGCCGATGATACAACACTTTATCTGGTAATCGAAGATGCAAAATTAGCAGCAGAAGTTTTGAATAATGACCTGAGAAAAATTGCCCAGTAGTCTAAAACATGGCAGGTTATATTTAATCCACTAAAAACCGAATCGCTGTATATTTCAAATAGAGTAAATCCTACGCTTCGACCCCATCTTTACCTCCTAGGACAGCAAATAGAAGAGACGGACACTCATAAACATCTTGGGTTGATCTTTTCAAAAACAGGACAATGGGATTCACACATAGAGAGTCTTATAAGTAAAGTCAGCCCTATGATAAACTGTCTTAGAAGCCTAAAATACAGATTGTCCAGACAAGCATTGGACACTCTATATCAATACTTCATTCTCCCGCTGTTTCATTATGCCGATGTTATATGGGATGGTTGCACGGAGACTAAATCAACACTCCTAGAAAATTTACACTTGGATGCTCTACGAACCATAATAGGGGTCACTAGGGGGACTAGTCATCAACTTATCTATAGAGAATCTGGTTCACACCACTCAAAGAGCGTAGACGACGCCACAAATTAGTAGCGTTGTATAAGATTATGTTCACAAGCGTCCCAAACTACATTAGGCTGCTCATTCCGCAACCTGTATCAGAATGGACTTATTACTCTCTAAGATCTTCGAACTTGTTAAGGGAAATTAAATGTAACACGAACAGGTTTTCTAACTCGTTTCTGCCATCAGTGGTAAAACTTTGGAACGGCTTAAGCTCAGATCTGCAGAACTGCACTTCCGTAGATAATTTTAAGAAGAAACTTGCAATTAACGACAATGTCGTCCCTGGGTTTTATTATGTGGGTAGCAGAAAGGAACAAATTGTTCACACGAAGCTGCGGTTAAATTGTAGTGATTTAAACGGACATAAATTTGATAGATTTATAAGTGATAATGCATCTTGTGGCTGTGGTCATGTATATGAAGACACTGAACACTATTTATTAATGTGTCCTCTATATGCAGAACAAAGAAATTCGCTTCTAATAAAATTGGGCCACACCACTAATATCACTCTTATGCTATATGGAGATACGGAGAAAACTGTCTTGGAAAACGCCAGTATATTTAGTGCGGTTCAAGAATATATTAGGGAAACAATGAGGTTCCAGTGAATGGTTTATTTCCAGTGGAAAAGAACCCTGACAATGACCTTTGCTATATTGGGTGAGAGAGATTTTAGTGGGCCTATCATATAAATGAAAGTAGATTGCCTCCACACCCAATAGATAGGTAAATTATTTAAAGGAGATGGTGGGATATAGTATGGTACTTTCTCTTTCTTTCCAATTCATTGGATCAGTTTCTGTTTTATGTACAGTTGCACCTGCACCATTGTATTGTATTGTATTTCTCTGAAGAGTACGGCGTTAATATAGGCATTGCCTGTTCGCCAAACCCCATTTCATTGAGGAAATAAAAATATTGTTTAAAAAAAAAAAAAAACAAACAAACACCGGGGCGCCAGGCGAATGGAGGCGTGGCTCGAGAGGAAAAGGGCTGAGACCGGGAAACAGGATAAGGAGAGGGTGACAACTGTCGACTCACCCCCAAAACCTGCATTGCCGACCCCAAGCCGCACCTATACACCGAAGAGGTTGGAGATACAGGAAGATGAGACGGAAGAGATGGGCACCACCCACTCTATGTCTGGATCCCCTGTCAATCCCCACCAATCGGACCACAAATCCAATTCGACCTCAGACTTCGAGAACGAAGTTGTAAAAGTAGAGGACATGACCCTGGGAACCTAAATTGAAGGCATGGACGAAATTGCCATTGGGCGCTTCGGCGAACTCAAACTGGATTTCAACGGGGCCACGGAAGGCTTCTTGACATACCTCAAGACTCCTAAGGGATGGGATGAAGGAAGGTACGACTGGCTCCTAAACAAACCTGAACATATGGAAGCAGCCATGGTCCGCAACCGATACTTCCACAAATGGTATTGGTTGCGACTGAAATAATCAACTGCCAGGACCTTTCCCTCTCAGCCACCTCCTTCTAAGAAGAAGACGCAGAAACGGCACGTGCGACACTGAACCCCATGACACTTTCCTCCTTTAACACGTCTGGACATGATGCAGTAAAATTCTAAAATACAGTAAAAGGGCTTGCCCCACACCGTCATGCGCGCCTTCGGTGGGCGAAACCATTGATCTTGCTTGCTGTTTAATAAGAGAAAGGAGGATAGAGGACAGGATCGCGATAAAAGATGGAACCAAAATAGTGTAGTGTATTTATGGAATTCCGGTCAACGCGGCTATTTGGGCAACAGAAGAATTCTGATTCAAGTCATATGGACTGTGGGGAAGTGGGAGGATTCGTGCTGAATATTTAGAATATGACAGTAACACGGTTGTATAGTGATAACGTTATATTAGATAGTTAGTTTGTTTGTTTATTACGGTTTAGTGACACCTTCAGTAACCAGAGATCGGACATTCCATGAAACGAATTTTAGTATTAAATGTAATTCCACATAACTTGGTAGGCGTTGATAAGTGGACGTACGAATAACTCAGTAAGTTGTTAAGCACAAGGAGGTTTCTTTATATTAATCCTTTGAACCCAAGCGGCCGGTTTATGGCCAGAAGCATGATACGTCATAATTTTTTTAAGTAGGATGGCTGCTGAGTGAATGTGTGGGGTAGACCACTTAATATATTCAACGTGCAGCCGTGGGGCGGCACGTTGAAAATATTAAGTGGTCTACCCCCAAATAATGAATGTGGACTCTTCCAATTGCTGCCAATGAACTGACATGGAAGATACCACTAGGGTTCAAAGTGTTATCCTTTGAACCCGAAAGGCCGCTTTTTCGATCCAGGATCGTGATAAGTTATATATATAGTGGTATCTTCCATGTCAGTTCATTGGCAGCAATTGGAAGAGTCCAAATTCATTATTTGGGGGGTAGACCACTTAATATTTTCAACGTGCAGCCCGACGGCTGCACGTTGAAAATATTAAGTGGTCTACCCCACATATTCACTCAGCAGCCATCCTACTTAAAAAAATGATGACGTATCATGCTTCTGGCCATAAAAGCGGCCGCTTGGGTTCAAAGAGTTAATATAAAGAAACCTCCTTGTGCTTAACAACTTACTGAGTTATTCGTACGTCCACTTATCAACGCCTACCAAGTTATGTGGAATTACATTTAATACTAAAATTCGTTTCATGGAATGTCCGATCTCTGGTTACTGAAGGTGTCACTAAACCGTAATAACCAAACAAACTAACTACCTAATATAACGTTATCACTATACGATCATGTTACTATAATATTCTAAATATTCAGCATGAATCCTCCCGCTTCCCCACAGTCCATATGACTTGAATCAGAATTCTTCTGTTGTCCAAATAGCCGCGTTGACCGGAATTCCATAAATACACTACACTATTTTGGTTCCATCTTTCATCGCGATCCTGTCCTCTATCCTCCTTTCTCTTATTAAACATCAAGCAAGATCAATGGTTTCGCCCACCGAAGGCGCGCAGTGACGGTGTGGGGCAAGCCCCTTTCGACCCTCTTTTACTGTATATTAGAATTTTGCTGCATCATGTCCAGACGTGTTGAAGGAGGAAAGTGTCATGGGGTTCAGTGTCGCATGTGCCGTTTCTGCGTCTTCTACTTAGAAGGAGGTGGCTGAGAATGAAAGGTCCTGAGTTGATGATTTCAGTCGCAACCAATACCATTTGAGGAAGTATCGGTTGCGAACCATGGCTGCTTCCATATGTTCAGGTTTGTTTACGAGCCAGTCGTAGCTTCCTTCATCCCATCTCTTAGGAGTCTTGAGGTATGTCAAGAAGCCTTCCGTGGCCCCGTTGAAATCCAGTTTGAGTTTGCTGAAGCGCCCAATGGCAATTTCGTCCAGGCCTTTAATTTAGGTTCCCAGGGTCATGTCCTCTACTTTTACAACTTCGTACTCGAAGTCTGAGGTCGAATTGGATTTGTGGTCCGATTGGTGGGGATTGACAGCGGATCCAGAAATAGAGTGGGTGGTGCCCATCTCTTCCGTCTCATCTTCCTGTATCTCCAACCTCTTCGGTGTATAGGTGCGGCTTGGGGTCGGCAATGCAGGTTTTGGGGGTGAGTCGACAGTTGTCACCCTCTCCTTATCCTGTTTTCCGGTCTCAGCCCTTTTCCTCTCGAGCCACGCCTCCATTCGCCTGGCGTCCCGGTGTTTGGTTGAAGGTAACTTCTTCTTTCTCTGCTTCTTCTTCTCTGTTCCTCTGGTTTTTATGGTTCCGGTGAACTGGTGAAGGTAGTTAAAATCTTATTTCTCTTCCTCTGGTGTGGACCAGTGCGGGCGGGCCCGCGAATGGTGTTACCACTCCCAGAGGTGTGTTTCTGATGGTACTTGATGGTGAGCTGAACACTGTCACCATCAACATGGACGTCCCATGGGCGTCCCAGTTGATGAGTAATGCAACATTCAGCATCTTCAAAGTTTCCTTGATCTGTGGTGTGAGGAATTCCATCATTAGCAGGTAATCAGACAGTCTTCACACCTTGGAGTCAAAGGTACGAACTGGTGCTTGATGGCCTGACCATGACCGTGGAATCGATATTATTCAACCCGCTATTTGCAATTCATGATTTCTTTACTTCTTGTGTCGGAAATATGGCTTGTGAGCCCTCATTGGAACGAGCGCGTGCCGGTGGGGTCGTGAGCTGTGCTCTCGACGCAAGGGATGGAAGACAAATTGGTCTCTCAATAATACTTCTTATGAATGTCGTCTGTTGTTCGTTTTAAGGGCTGTTATGTTTATTAATTGTTAGTTATTAAAGTGTACATTCCATGATGTAATTATGCAATATTAGTCATTAACAAATCTACTTTTAATTAGTGAAACTTTACCTTGAAATACAGCCAACGCTAGTTCGTCAATTTAGTACCAGTGAAATAACATTAATCCCAAATTCTCACCCGGTTGTTCATTGACCGTCTGCCAATTGTAACGTCAAAACTGCCAGCGCCATTGACAACTATTCAATTTTCAAGATTTGTACACTTTTGTTTGTTTTTCGTGATTTTGCTTTTTTTTTCTTTTTTTTTTCTTTTTTTGTCTCTGAAATAAGGCTTATGACCCCCTCGATGATGATAGGTCATTCATTCATTCATTCATTCATTCATTCATTCATTCATTCATTCATTCATTCATTCATTCATTCATTCATATTACTCCACCTCGTCTTCTACAAATTCACTCACTCATTCTCAATCCTCATTGAATCCATTGTTTTACTGTAAAGTCCTTTAATTATAAATTTATTTGTTCAATCATTCATCCAAGATACCATATCACTTTGATGTGATGTTAGGTAGGGTGATGTTGCACCCGACGTACTTGTATATAAACTACAGTGTTTTTATCCTGTTTGTACAGAATAATTTCTTTTCTAAACAAACCCCCAATTACATACTATTACCGCAACAGACTGTGACTAGAAATGAAAAAGAAATATCGTCTCAACCCGTCCAACAGTTCAGCTATGTCTGGGACTTAACCTCCTTTTATCTTCATCTTGGAACAATATATTGCAGTTATGTCTTGTATATTTGTCCAGCGAGAAAGGATGGTAGTATGTTGGTGAATTATGGCGGGTAACATTACACTCGACGAGGTGCAGGTAGACGCAGAGTACGACTTTATACAGCTCTATAATGAGAAAATATGTTCCTTGGCAGAAAATGATGAATCCCCATATAAAAACCACGCAACTGACTGCAACTACTTTTCGCCTAGATACTTTCAGTCAATGGCTTGTAAAATAGACGCCGGATTCTCAATACTCCATCTCAATTGCCAAAGCCTGAAGGCCCATTGAGATCCCTTCCAAACCATGCTGTATAACCTACAAACAGGAAAGAACTTCTTAGACATAATAGGACTTCCCGAAATTTTCCAAATTCCTCCAGAGATGTCGTTCAGTCTGGATGGCTATGCCCCGATTATTAAACGTATGAGACACGAGAATAATGATGGTCGAGGAGGGGTTGGTCTATATATTAAAGAAGGAATACCCTACAGAGTTCGTAATGATATTCGTTCTTTATTCCCCATGTTTTCGAATCTCTGTTTATTGAAATTAAAGATAAATACCAACCCAGAATTATTGGCGTTATTTATAGACCCAACAGTCCTCCTAAACCCGACATCAACCTCTTCTTATCAAAATTAAATGAATGTTTTAAATGCCGAAAATAAAAAAGTTTATTTTATGGGGGATCTTAACCTAGATCTTTTAAAAGCAACTACACACTCAAAAACGGAAGAATTTGTTAATCTCATGTTCAGTCAAGGCTTTCTGCCGTATATCACCAAGCCAACGAGAGTAACCTGTCGTTCTGCTAGTCTGATAGATCATATCTTCTCTAATAATGTTTCACAAACAGCATTACCTGGAATAGTCATATCTGACGTGTTAGATCATTTTGGTGTTTTCTATATTGAGGAAAAACCCAAACCAAAAGATACACCACACTTTACACTAAAAAGAATAATAAATGCAGAAAGAATTGTGGAATTCAAAACACTTATCTCGCAAAGTGATTTTAATCCTGTAATGCAGTCGAATTGTCCCAATGAGTCATATGAAACCTTTCTAAACATCTATATGGAAGCCTATGAAAGAGCATTCCCTCTCAAACGTGTTCGCCAGAACAAAACATTTATTAGAAAACAGCCATGGATGACAAGGGGGCTTGTAATATCCTCCAACAACAAAGAAAAATTCTACAAGAAAAAACTCAAAGCTCCCACCGAAAGGAACTTAAAAAACTATAAAAACTACTGTAGAATCTTCAACAAGGTAAAAAAAAACAATGTAAAGCTACCTATTATAGAGATATCCTAAACGAAAACAAAAACAATATGCGAAGAACGTGGCAGATTTTAAACGAAGCCATCATTAAAGGAAAACGTGAAGCCAGATTACCCTCGTTCTTCATCTAGGACAACATCGAGTTAAGCGAGCGACCATGCCATCGCAGAAGAATTCAACAATTTCTTTATCAACATTGGAAAAAACACATCCGAACAGATTCAGAAAACTAATAAGTCCTACACAGATTACATGGACAGCAATGTCTCCAATAATCGTTATTTAATACCCACAAATCCCACAGAAGTCAACCGAGTAGTAAATAAAATGAAGCCAAAATTATCCAAAGACTGCGATGACATCACAACCTGTCTTCTTAAGCATACGATAACCGAAGTATTGGATCCTCTAACACATGTAATTAACAACTCTTTCCTAAACGGCAAAGTACCAGACAGGGTGAAGATCGCGAAGGTGATACCCATATTTAAAGCGGGTGACGAGCACAGCTTTACAAATTACAGACCTATCAGTATACTTCCGGTATTCTCAAAAGTAATGGAAAAACTCATGGAAGTGAGGCTAGCTAGTTTCCTCAATAGGTTTAATATTTTGTACCCTCACCAATATGGGTTCCGAAAGCGACATAGTACTATTCATCCAGTTATTCAGCTCCTTAAAAGCATTGCAATAGAAAATAATAAACGAGAAAAAACAGCACCTTAGCACTATTCCTGGATTTGTCAAAGGCCTTTGACACCATAAATCACGAAATACTATTAGGTAAACTGGAAAAATATGGCATCCGAGGTGTCACCAACAATTGGTTTAGAAGTTACTTGTCCAACAGGTCTCAATATGTCACGTACGGAGAACACAAATCGAACTTAGCCAAACAGAGTTGCGGTGTACCACAGGGCTCGATTTTAGGCCATATTCTTTTTCTTCTATATATAAATGATATAATGTAACTCAACATCACTCAGTCTTTTATCATTTGCCGATGACACCACTGCACACTGCCCGGGCTTCGATAATAATCCCATTACACCGTATTTCAATGACGAGCTCCAGAAACTATTCGAATGGTGCTCTGTGAACCAGTTAATGCTGAATGCTAAGAAAACCTCGTACATCATACTTAATCCAAATAAAGGTAGGAAGAATAATCTTTGTCAAGAGGTAAAAATAAATAACCAAAACATTAACAAGGTTGGGGCCACCGAAACAGAAAAATCTGTTAAATTCTTGGGAATTAGCATTGATGAACATTTATTCTACAAGGCTCACATATCCCGATTATGCTCGAAAATAGCACGCGCAAAATATAGTACAAACAAACTAAAAAATACCCACCCCCCCCCCCCCCCCCCGCACGGAGCTCTGAAAACATTGTATTACGCCCTCATACATAGCCATTTGGTATACGGAATCCAGGCATGTGGCAACTCAAGAGCTATCAAAAAACTAGCTGTCCTGCAAAAACGTTCAATACGAATAATTAATAACAAAAAGTGCAATTCTCATACAGATCCCCTGTTTAAACCAAAACCAAATACTCAAGGTTGATGATTTGTTTAGGCTACATGCACTACTGTTCGTGTTTGACTGGCAGAACGGCAGATTACCGGTGTCTTTCAATGATATATTTAAAATTACTGACAATCCATCTGGTAGGAGAACTAGACAGTCAGGCCTCCTATACATAGAAAAAACACGGACCCAAACTCTGGATAAATTTCCTTTATACTTCTTCCCGAAACTATGGAATGCTCTGGACGACACAACTCGTAATATTAGCGACAGAAGCATGCTTAAGAACAAGTTAACTTCCACATTCATTTCCTCATATTCCAGTTATGTCAGCTGCAACAATCCCTACTGCCCTGATTGCACTTCATAAACTTCGTAAAATGTCAAAGTCGTGGTCCGCGTCTAAATCTGGAATCCTCGTCTTGTGCAACATGTCGCGCTTCCTCCTTACAGTGGTGCTATGTAAAATACTATATGGATACAATTCAGAACGTGCAAATAAAAGTCTAAACAAATAAATCATAACATTCGTCATCCTACGATGATGATGCAGCTAACGTAGAAACCACGCCCAAACATCATGACCAACCTCCTTGTCGCAGTCTAAACGATACGAACTTCACGATGGGACTTGTTGCCGCCCTCATGTGTTATGATAAGTAGTGGAGGGAGTCCTATAGGCAGGTTGCTTCTTGCCTACTTTGAATCACCGTCTTCCCGCTGCCGAAAATGAAACACTAATACTCTAATCTCAGAAAAGTAATGATTCGATCGTCATTCTCCATCATGTGTCACATAATTGGCTCTCAGTTCATTCTTTCAGTCACAGTCTGTTTTCAATCACCCCATCTTCTTCCAGGGGGGTGGCAGGTAGACATCCAATCTGGCTATGCCACTTCCCACGGTATACTTCTCATTACATTTGTGCAATATGTATATTTCTAACCATTTTACATGTATGTGTACCGTGAATAAAGAATCTGAATCTGAATCTGACAAGATTTTCATAATATTAAGGTTTATCATGAATCCACTAACTGCAATGAAGTTCTTGACTACCGTTATATTGCAAACTTAAAGGGATTAACCTGAGTGTTTGAATAACTGTTTCGCTAATATTGTACCAGCAGCGGCAATGGAATAAGCAGTAGCAGTTGTAGTAAAAAACATAATTAACCCCATCCTAGAGGAAATCTGCCTCAAAGAAGAGATGCGCCCATGGAGACAAACAATCTCAACGGGCACCCTCACACTCATTAAAACTAAGCGCAGAGCCCTACGTGCCTACAAATCCGAAGTTAACCCCATAAAGAGAACTGAACTCACAAACAGAGGGTATAAGCGGACAGACGCCTGAAACGGAAATTTGGAGCTGTCCGGCGAGACTCACCAAGCTGAAACGTCGGAAATTGAAAAATTACACCCGAGTTACCGATCATTTCTGTGAGATTGTGTTCATTTAGTGGATATGCCTAATAAATCTAGTCCACATACAGTAAGTAGAATAGTTTACTGTTATTTCTAGAACAAACTAAGGTCCGATTCTGAATTTCTGTGTGGATTTGTCTTTACACGTAGAATTGGTTGACTTGACTCACGACAATATTTGTAATTTTTGCGAACGAGAATGTGATAAATGATACCGAAATACAAGACCGGTGACGTTTTAAATACATTTTTCTCTCAAAATGCTTAAAAGAGTCAATTTCCACTTCATTGGGCCCTTCATACGGAAAATCTGTAGCAGGTGAATTGTAAACCGGACACATAACTGGGGCCGCTGTCGTCCTCGTCCCCCTGATTGTACGACTAATTACAAAAACAGACTTTCTAAGTGTACGACCAACTGCGTTTGCAATGTCCAACAAACTGCAAAGTCTTGTAACAGAACTGAATTAAAGATTCTGGATAATATACATGAACGCCTTACTGTCTCTCGTAAATAGTCTTGTTACTTACGAGACAAGTCTTACCAGACAGCTCCTACCCATTTTTCGTATGAATAAATCGTACCCACATTTGGATAACTCGCACCTACGTTTTGACAACTCGAACCCATTCAAAGAGAAATGGATGCGAGTTATCCAGTTGTGGGTACAAGTTGTCTAGCATTTGCCAATTGGGCTCTAGTTGTCAAGACAAGAACGGGTACGAGTTTTTCAACTGAATCGAAGTGGAAAGGTTACCTTTACTGTCAATGGCCACGCGACATATTATGCCTTCCTCCGCCCCACTTCATTGACTCTTCTACAAACTCACCTATTGGCCCAACTCAATGTGCATGTCGCATCATATCGCACAAAATAACTCAACCCATTGCCCCTTTTCCGCTCACCTGACTCAGTCAGGGGGAGCTTGAGTGATCACTTTCCGTCCGTCCGTCCGTCCGTCCGTCCGTCCGTCCGTCCGTCCATCCGTCCGTCCGTCCGTCCGTCCGTCCGTCCGTCCGTCCGTCCGTCCGTCCGTCCCCGTCCGTCCGTCCGTCCGTCCGTCCGTCCGTCCGTCCGTCCGTCCGGCGCCCTTTACATTATCGACTTCTACTCACACTGGGCCAAATTAAACCAAATTTGATATGCAAGTTCCTTATCATATATCAATCTAAGTTTTTTTCAAATAAAGTTGCCACATTCCATAGGGAGAGGTGGGGGAAAATACTCCAAAATTTAAAAACAAATCTCTCATGAACCAGTGGATACATTGGTGAAATGACTTGATATTTGGTATGGAGCTTCCTTTTGAAGTCCGTAGAGTAATATTTGCCTTTGTAATGGGAGGAACAAGATGTTTGACCCTGCCCAAAATTTCTGTTTTCTGCGCCCATCTTGTGACGCCCACTTTTGTAGTAATTACCACTTTTGTGGTAGCTCACCATTTTTGTAGTAAAAAACGCCCACTTTTGTGGTAGCTCACCACTTTTGTAGTAACGTCGCCCACTTTTGTAGTAAAATGAGGTCTCCACTTTAATAGTAACCGTCGCCCACTTTTGTCATAAAAAAACAAAGTCACCACTTTTGTAGTAACGTTTTTACCACTTTTGTAGAAAAATATTTCCCAGTTTTCAAAGGCTAAAATTATTCGCGCGATATGATCAGAGTTAAATTAAAGAATTTGCCCTTTCTCACTGATGGAACTTTGTATAATTCGACCCAAACTTATATTGACCAATTGCTTTGGGAAATCCATGCAAAAAAAATTGGCACTTTAACCCTTTACCTGAGACGGCACTTATTGAGATTATTAAATTTCGTATTTTTTCCAATATAAGTTCCACCAATTTTCACTGAAACTACACATTGTATACACATTTGGATATCGTTAGAACCCAAAAAGCCGATTCTGATAATATCCAAATTTCAATAGGTTTGCGAGAAATTTTGGAGATATTTAAGGCTATTTTAGGCTTAATGTGGTCAATGTTCGGGCCGTTTTCGTCTTTATGTTGGGTAAGTGGTCAGCGTTTGACGCCTTAAGTCCGGTGGCAGCTGACCGCACATATCCATTCTATAAAACGCATTTTCAATCGGTATATTCCTACCAGTCAGTCTGCAAGTATGCATGAATACTTGAATATTGCATTATACTATAAATATTGCTTGTGCGGATATTTTAGGGGCCACTCTCTTTTATGCGTCTTGTTATGGCTTCTGTAAATAGGGGGGGGGGGGGGGATCTTGAGGCTTGCGATTTTAGAATACGGTTTTAGCTACTCTTTAAGCTCATCTAAAAATTATTAAAATCTTCGAATTTATCATTTTCCCGTTCCTTACACAAATGTCGACAAAGGAATACACATTGTTAGTACGCATCGCTGCCTGTCTGAACTCGCTTGCTCATGTGAGTCACAATCACACCGTGCATTAAGGCGCACTGCACGTCGATTGTGTACGTCTTGATGTTGGAGAGCTAATAGCTGCTCGTCCGTGCTCACAACGGCGTTGTCTGTGAGGATGGAGATGGGAAGAGAGGCTTGGGGGACTCCGGTTTCCCCCGCTTGTAGAGCTTTTATCGACACTGAACGAATCTGCTGTTGAAGTGTCTTTAGATTCAGACGGGTTTCTGTATTATAAAACAAAGTTTTGTTTCTGAAATCACTACCTGATAGCCCTACATACAAATCCCAAGTTTCGGCCTGATCGCCCAAGTAGTTTCCGAGATCGTTACTGCGCATGCGCGAAGGCGGACCCGCACCCCTGGTCCGATGGATGGGAAACCTTTCCAGGACCGAACTACATACGTATGCTAAGTTTCGTCCCGATCGACCCAGCCGTTTTCGAGTCTATAACGAACACACACACATACACACAGCGACATATTAAAAGGAAAAAAAAACGTTTCAGTAGGAAATGTCTGTGCCAGTGCGATTTTTTAACCTCAAACACACACCCTCACACACACACACACACACACACACACACACACACACACACACACACACACACACACACACACACACACACACACACACACAGTCTTGTCTACCCTACACACCGAGGTACCCCATTGTTTGTCCTTTGTGTGGACTAACGGTTTCAACCTCGTTTTGCCGGTACAGTTCTGGGAAAACAACCGAGGTAAAGGGTTTCTTTTGTCTTTTGTACCTCGGTAAGGCGAAACACGCAAACTCTTTTGTCTAGTTACCTCGTCAAGTTGGTAAGACAAACCCACACACACACACACACACACACACACACACACACACACACACACACACTCACACTCACACACACACACACCCTCTCACACACACACACACCCTCACCCTGACACACACACACACACCCTCACACTCACACACACACTCACACAGAGACACACAAGCTCAAATATATATATATAAACTAGTTGGGGGTGCCCGACTTCATCCGGGCTACAGAGATCGTCACTGCGTATGCGCTCAAATATATATATATAAACTAGTTGGGGGTGCCCGACTTCATCCGGGCTACAGAGATCGTCACTGCGTATGCGCAAAGATTGGCTAACACGCCATAGCCGACGGTGGCAAATCACTACCCGGTGGAACGTACATACAAATTCTAGGTTTCATCCCAATCGGATTTGTAGTTTCCGAGATCGTCACTGCGCATGCACAAAGATAGGCTGTCACCTCAGAGCCGACAGAGGCCAGTTAATTCCCGACATACAAATCCCAGGTTTCGCTCAAATCGGGCCAGTAGTTACCGAGATCGTCATAGCGCATACGCGAGGATAGGTCCCCCACTCCAGAGCCGATGGGGGCAAATCACTACCCGATAGACCACAGATACAAATCCCAAGTTTTGTCCTGATCGGCCCAGTAGTTTCCGAGATCGTTACTACGCATGCGCGAAGACAGGTCCCCCCCCCCCCCCCCCCATACCCGACGGTGGCAAATAATTAACCGATGACCCTACATACAAACACCAAGTTTTGTGCCGATCGGCCCAGTAGTTTTCGCGATCAATACTGTGCATGCACGAAGATGGCCCCACCACAACCCGGGAAGGTTTTAATCTATTCGGACATGTGGGTGGGGCCGTCTTAGCGCATGCGCAGTGACAATCACGAAAACTACTGTGCCGATTGGCTTAAAACCTGAGATTTGTATGTAAGTTCCATCCGGCAGTGTCCTGGGCCACTCAAATTGCTCATGCTCGGCTCAGCTGTCCACGTAAATCATTCCTGTACGGAGTAGGGCCTCGAGCTGGT
Source organism: Pictodentalium vernedei (assembly GCA_031216915.1). NCBI lineage: Eukaryota > Metazoa > Mollusca > Scaphopoda > Dentaliida > Dentaliidae > Pictodentalium > Pictodentalium vernedei. Next base: position 421,657,793 of record CM062296.1, on the reverse strand, counting down.
CTATTAAACATTTGTTTATTTGTCTGTGTCTGTGTGTGTGTGTGTCTGTGGGTTTGCTATAGACTCGAAAATGTCTGGACATATCGGGACGAAACTTGGCATGCACATGTAGTTTGGTCCTGGGAAGGTTTCCACCCATTGGACCTGGGGTGGACATGGGGTGGGGGCTCGTCTTCACATATCTGTTTGTCTGTCTGTCTGCCTGTGTGTTCGCTATAGACTCGAAATCGAATGGGTTGATTGGAACGGAACTTGGCAGGCGTATATATTCCGGTCCCGGGAAGCTTTTCCACCCATCGAACCCAGGGTGGGGGCCCGCCTTCGCGCATGTGCAGTGACAATCTCGGAACTACTTTTGCGATCGGGACAAAACCTGGGGTTTGTATGTACGTTCCACCAGGTAGTGATTTGCCACCGTCGGCTATAGGGTGTTAGCCAATCTTTGCGCATGCGCAGTGACAATTTCGGGCCCCCATCTAGTCTATCTATATATTTGAGTTATCTTGCTTGTCTATTTGTCTGTCTGTAGGTATAGACTCGAAAACGTCCGGGTTGATCTGGGAAGAAATTTGGCATGGGTGTGTGGTTCGGGCCCAGGAAGGTTCTACGCTACTCGGACGTGGGGTGGGGCCCGTCTTCGCTCATGCGCAGTGACGATCTCGGAAACTACTGGGCCGATCGGGACGAAACTTTGGATTTGTATGTAGGGTCCATCGTGTAATCATTTGCCATTGTCGGGTATGGAGTGGTGCCCGGCTTCACGCATGCGCAGTGACGATCTCGGAAACTACTGGACCGATCGGGACGAAAACTGGCATTTGTATGTATGGTCTTTCGGCTATGGCGTGGGAGCCAATCTTTGCGCATGCACAGATGCGCAGTGACAAAAGCCCGGACAAAGTCTGTCTGTCTGTCTGTCTGTCTGTCTGTCTGTCTGTCTGTCTGTCTGTCTGTCTGTCTGTCTGTCTGTCTGTCTGTCTGTGTTCGCTATAGACTCGAAAACGGCTGGGCCGATCGGGACGAAACTTGGCATGTGTATGTAGTTCGGTTCTGGGAAGGTTTTCCATCCATCGGACCGGGGGTGGGGGGGGGGGAAGAATCGTCTTCGCGCGTGCGCAGTAACGATCTCGGAAACTACTGGGCCTATCGGGACGAAACTTGGGCTTTGTAAGTAGGGAATATCGGGTAGTGATTTGCCACCGTCGCGTGTTTATGTGGGGCCGTCTTCGAGCATGCGCAGTGACGATTTCGGAAACTAGAGGTCCGATCGGGACGAAACCTGGGATGTACGTTCCACCGGGTAGTGTTTTGCCACCGTCGGCTATGGCGTGTTAGCCAATCTTTGCGCATCCGCAGCGACTATCTCTGTAGCCCGGACGAAGTCGGGCACCCCCAACTAGTCTATATATATATATTTGAGTAATCTTGTTTGTTTGTTTGTTTGTTTGTTTGTTTGTTTGTTTGTTCTTTATAGACTCAAAAACGGAAATTCGGCATGGTTGTGTGATTTGGGCCAGGGAAGGTTTTAGGCTACTCGGACGTGAGGTGGGGCCCGTCTTCGCGCATGCGCAATCTGCGGTATCTCTGAATTAGGACATATAGTATAATTCATTTTTTTTTAGATGTGGCACTAATACGCTTCCATTTTATTCAGTTTGGCTAAAACAAAGAATACTGAAGACGCCGGTGTTCTGTTTCTTATTTTGCAATATCTTCTGAAGAAAGAAACATGATCATGTGCGCGGGAACATTAAAGGTTACAAGTTTATGAAAGAACTGTTTTGCCTTTTCCAGTTGCTAAATGATACCATTGAATCTTTCACTTTTCGCTCACAGAATTTGAGTTCCCATCCCCTACTGGTAAACGCTCGTTGAGCCTTTTAGTGTTCCGGAATGGAAAATAATAAAAAAAAAAACAAATTTCTGCCAAATTAATAAATGTTTCATTTTGTGCTTTCAAAACATACTCTATGACTCTAACTGGAATGAGCTCGGCGATCACATTACAATGAGAGCCTATAAGCTATGTTTCGACAGAAAAATGCAAAACAAGCAATTAACAAGAAATTGAATTGCTTTTTCAAAATGAAGTTTGTATGTCTATTTTTGTCTCATAATAAAATAAAAACACATTTTTGTGTGCATTGAATCATTTTTCGTACGAAAAATGATTTATTTTAGAATTGAAATGATGGGGATCCATGTTAGCCAGGTATTGAAGTACCTAATCTGTTGTTCTGCCAGGTATTCGTGCCACGTGCTAACCAAGAAGAGACAATGATAATGGTTCTAACTTATATTCTGTAACTGGTGCTTTAAGTGATGTGAGTATTGGGCTTCGAGTGTAGGGCCCAAGACCTGAGACAAACCAAAAAAACTGTTTTCAGTCCCTTAGATTGGCTCGGAAAAAAAGTAACACTGGGCTGCGTATACATGTAAGTAATGGAAAATGTGGGGCAGGGGAGGGGAGTCCAAGGCTTTGCTTATATCTAAATTACTCTGGAACCAAGTACCGGGGGTCTCTGGAAGCCAGAAACAAGGAAACGCTCAAATGGAAGTGCCCACCGCCACTTTTCCGACAGTCATTTCTTCGTCGATCATATATGTACCATTTTCATCTTATCTCGGACTACTATAAATAATTATTAATTACTTCATTCATTAATTATTATTCCCTTCATATTTGACGTCTGGGGACAAATGGCCTATTTGGTCCAGGAAGACCTACAAAATAATCAACCAATTGTTATATTCATATTATGAACATAACAATTGATTGATTGGTTAGTAGTTGTAACAAACAACCAAATTACCTCCAAGGAATCTCAAACTTTCCAGCAAACGTACAAATCACGGAAAATTCTCATGAATTAACTCATCGCACCACACCACAGAGATGAAAAGTATTCAAACATTCCCATATATTTGATCATTCACCTATGTTTTGGTCCACGGAAACTGTTTCCTAAATCAGATGTCAGAGTTGGATCTTCTGCAACCCCTTATAACAGCCGAAGTGTTCTCTAAGAATTTGTGACAGCCGCTCTCATCTTTTTACTTTGGGGACCTACAACCCCCCCCCCCCACCACCACCACCACCACCACCACCCCTGCTCATCGCTATGTAAGTCTCTCCTCGACAGGATTTTCCTACATGTGCCAACGACGTTTAATTTGAAAGCGCGCGTGCATAATTATGTACGTAATTTTCACCTGTATTGAATATTCGTCTTCAGATTGAATATCGCATTAAAAGCTTCTCTTCACAAGGGGAAAATAATCTTCTCTTTACAAGAAAAATAGCGCAAAGATGCAGTTTCAGTTATAAAAAAAAGAGCCCCACTAAAAAGCAAAATTGCAAAAATGTCATTATTATGGTTTTGCTACAGGTGTGTCTTTTTTAATGATAGAAATCGACAACTTCGCGTATCTTTACCATTTCGACATGATAGAAGTCGACAACTTTGATTTTCCCCCAAAGGACCAGCACCTCAACATCAAAGAATAGCACAGGGAATCCGGTCTGTTAGAAATGTTATGTTATCAAAATTACAAAGAATTAACCTATGAAACTTTGGGCACAGAGTTCCGTTTCGTCGATCTGAAAATCTTTGATCTAAGTCCCTGCCAATTCACACCCCCCTCTCATCTGAATGAAAAAGGGTGAATCTGAAATGAAACTGCCGAAACATAGTATCGTCAAAACCTTTTGTAACGCTTGGGAAATGCCAAGGTTGATTAATTTTGGTTAAACACTTAAACAACCAGAGTAATAGAGTGCTGGACAGTGTCACGGGGAGGATGCCGGGGAGAACTATCGGACAGAGACGAGTCACTGTCAAACTGTTTAAGTTACTAATCCCACTGAAGTAGGGTTAGCATTGGTTAAATGTACGTACATACTCAATGAGCGGCAAACCTTATCACACAACGACATACTTGAATATAAAATACACAATATGTAATCACAAATAGAAACCCCACAGAAACTTTTAAAACGACCTGTCACCTCACCCACATATGCCCATAGTACTGGCTGAAAGACGAACTGACAGACCGAATATATTCCTGTCGTGGTAATCTCAACAAAGAGAGCTCAACCTAAAATAAAAAGATGAAGATGAAAATCTGATCATTTCGTGTGGACATCTGAAATGAAATGATTTGTTCAAAATTTTCAAAGTATAACAGTTTTGAAAATGTTACTACGAAAGCAGGGGGGGGGGGGCTTCCAAAAAATTCCGGACACAAGCCTAAAATATTTTTTTTCCACCTTTTGACCACCACCCACCCACCCACGTGCAAAAAAAATATTTTTTTCCTCTGACCACTTGGACACCCACCCCCACCACCTATATTTTTTCAGTGTATCACCACAGTGGGTAATGAAAAATTATTGCACTGAGCTTCCAGTTGTCAATCCTTGCCTTAATTTGAATCCTAATCTACTGTCTAAACTAATTATGTACACATCAACCAGCATCAACAGAAGCATTTAGATTTCACTAAAGAAAATTGTTATTAGCTCCTTTGTTATCAAGCACGCATTTATTTTTACTGGGAAAAATTTCTTTGTTATTTTTTTGTTGTGAGAAAACTTTCGAGGAACTGATTGATTCTTGAGTTGGAATTGGTGCTGAACCTAATATTACCCAGGATTGTTTCATCCTGATAACTGTTTTTTTCACATCTTTATGTTCTGGTGGTTCTAATACCTGATGACAGAACTTTCAGTTGAGCATTTGTTATTCATGCATTTCAATAATATGCCTGTATACACTATGGCATAGTGTATACTTGCATATTATTGAAATGCATGAATTACAAATGCTGAACTGAAAGTTCTGGCCTCAATGCTCTCATAATAATTATCATTCATGTGTTAAGTTCCGAGACTGAAGAAACAGTTTAAATTTAGTGAAGAGTTTTAATTTTAATGACTACAGGCTTAGTGTCTAGGCTTGAGGTTTCAGCCAATTGTCATTACTCAAAAGATAGTAGATAGCGTAGGAAAGCTGAAAATCTGTCACCTAACACTATTGTAATCTCACTGTCCGTCCTGGGTCCGTCTCCGAAAAAATGTCAGCATTGATTTCTGCCATATAACAGCATATAATGTAAGAATTAGACTATTGTCGTGAACATCAAATAGAGGATTAAAATAATCTTCTTTTGCTGCATAGTATTATTCTCAGCTACTCATCTATGTACTCTGTTCAGGGTCAGGGTCAGTTTTCAATTCAAATATTAACTGTAACTTTTGTTTCATGTTTTCACGAGATAGCCAGACAAACCCTCTGTGAAAACCCTGGTAATATCACTATGAGCTTGAATTAAGTAAGTGGGGTTTTATATCAAAGATGCACAGTGAGAATTTCATTAGTTTCAGGTTACAAGAGCTCTACTCAGAGAAACTGGGCATTTTAGATTATTTTCCGTAAATTTTTTACATTATTTTAGATGTTCTGCTAAACACATTGCTACTCATTGTAAAATCCAAATTGTGCCGTGATGATTCAGCTATGAAAATTATGTTAACCATTCCCAAATTAAAATTCATAAATTTCCACTGATTGTTTTTAGTCAAACTGGAGTACACAATTCTTTAATGCATCTAATTTAATTTACAAAAAAGAGAACAAATCCCCTAATCAGCCTAGTGGGGGTCTTATTCACTAACCCTACCTGACAAACAGGTGCCTATAAGACTACTAAACAACAATATAGCCTTGTTATGTGAAAATAATTTGAAAAAAAACACCAGGAAAAAAATTGCAACTCCAGGAAAAAAGGTGTTTTGGTCCCCATCCGACCACCCCACCCACCCCGGCCTTGTGTCCGGAATTTTTTGAAAGACCCCCCCCCCCCACCCCCCCCCCCCCCTGACGAAAGTGGTAAAAAAGTTCCTACAAAAGTGATGACTTTGTTTTTTATGACAAAAGTGGGCAATGGTTACTACAAAAGTGGAGACCTCATTTTACTACAAAAGTGGGCGACGTTACTACAAAAGTGGTGAGCTACCACAAAAGTGGGCGTTTTCTACTACAAAAGTGGTGAGCTACTACAAAAGTGGACAGTTACTACAAAAGTGGGCGTAACATATGGACCGATTTGAACCAAATTTAGTAACTGAAATTGAAATTGAAATCTTTATTTGCAGTATAATTATTGTACAAAAATAACACTAAACTAATATGTGTACTGCGGGGAACAGCATAGCCTTGCTGGCTGTCTTCCTCCTATTCCCCATAAAAAAATGGAAAAAAAAATAGAAAAACGGTCAAGACAGCAGAGTTTCAAGCCATTCAGTGAACCATTCAATAATGAAATATTCAGATGAGAATGATGAGAAGTGATAAGATACCAGAATGGAAGGGATATGACAAATCTTAATATTTCTGGCGAGACTCAGTCAACTGTATGTCCTGTCTGTCAGGGCTCAAGGAGCTCTGTCAGGCAAAACATGAACTTGAGTGAGGTTCCAAAGCGAAATATTCAGATCAGGACGATGAAATGTGATAAGATACCAGAATGGAGGGGATTTGACAAATCTTGATATTTTTGGCGGGACTCAGTCAAGTGCATGTCCTGTCTATCAGGGCTCAATGAGCTCTGTCAGACAAAACATGCACTTGAGTCAGGTCCCAAAGCGAGCGCACTTGCATTCTAACTGCACTATAATTTAGGTACCTTTGGCCAAGAGCACTCCACACCGAGCCCTATGCAAATGACACGTATACATGTAAAAGGCGAGATGCGCCGTACTTGGGAACCACTAAACTTTGACTGAGTACGACGTCAATCACATGCATCAGTGTGGTATTATTGATTCATAAGTATTTAATTCACGCAAAAATTTTCCAGTGTTCCCGTAGAAACCCCAGAAGATAAAAAAGAAATATTTCCAAATGCCCATATTTCCCAAACCACACCGAACAGAGAACTGTTATTTGGTATCAAGCATCCTTAGGACAAGTCGAATGAAATGATAAAAAAATTGCAATTGATTGTGTCAAGATGTTCTGGGGGTGGGGGTGGGGGGAGGGGGGCATCGAAAAATGCTGAGTCAGCATATTTGAAAAAAAAACAGAACCACTGATCAGAATTTTTTGATATTTGGTACCAGATACAACTGTGTTCAAAATATTCCCCCCGGTTCATATTTGGGCTCAATAGAAGAGCCCGAATCTTAACTTAGGGCAATATGGGGAATGGGCTTTAAAAATCTTCTCCGGAACCAATAGTCAAAATCTTTTAATATTTGGTATATTACGAGGGTCAGGTTCAAGTTTCTTCAAAGCAAGTCCCTCAGCTAATATTTGAGCTACCTATGTGGGCCCGAATTTTAATTTAGCGCAATATGGGGGATAATTTTTAAAATCTCTTCTTCAGATCCACAAGCCAGAATCTTTTGATATTTGGTATACATCTTTGGGGGGGGGGGGGGGGGGTGTTCAGATTCAAGTTTGTTCAAATCAAAGCCCAAATTTCAACGAAGCGCAATGTGAGGAAATTACTTTAGTCATCTTGGATTTGGCATATAAATTGTCAGCAATTCCATTACCACACTCCACAGGCTACATATCTCACCCATAATAATAATAACACTTTGGCCGGCCGCTGATTTGTCGCGGTTCTCGGATGAGAAGGCCTTGGTTACCCCTGTACCCCCAACCGCCTCCCTATTCCCACGCTTCTTCTCTCCTCCCAACACTCGGAGACGAACTGCTTGATGACATCCCTTACCCCATTCTTCCCAATCTCTCCGATTAGTATATTAACCCTCTCCCTTGAGTCTCCCACTAACCACATGTCCTTCATTCTCCCATCCCACTTCCCCATTATGCTCCCAGTGAATCTTATTCTTTTAGACGGGTATTTTGGGCATTCTAGAAGTAAGTGTTCCAGAGTCTCCACCACGCCCAAATTACACATCTGGCACTACGTTTCACTGTTTTTCCCAATTTTTCCCTCAGCTCCAGGTACCGCGACCTCAGCTTGAACAACAGTGACCCCCAAATGTGCCATCAAGGTCCTCTTCAAAACCAGGCTTCTCTTTCCACGCAGGCCACCCAAAGACCTCTTTGATTTGACCCCCTCTCGCCAATTACGGTTACCATCCTCCATGACCCTTTCTCTGACGATTTTTTTACCCTAGTTTGCCCAAACGTTTAGGTCCGAGATCTCCAATGAGTAGTTCTCTATTAGCTCCCTCACTTGGACCATCCACCCTGTCTTGATATTTGAGTTGAAAATTCTCAGGAACATTACTTTACACCATCGGCTGTCGAGGAGATTTACCAGATAATTAAGATAACCGAGTTTCAATAAGTCTATCCTGTCCTTGATCCTCATCCACCCAAGCTCACCCCTGATTGCTTCTAGTGCTGCGACATTACTCGACTCCTTTATCCATCGGCCTGCATCGTTCTGCAGGATTTCCAAGCTCTTTACAGCCGTCTGGTTTAGGGGTACCACTTCCGTACCGTATGTTATACTTGGCAGACCCACCATTTCCCAAATGGTTTTCCCCACGAAAACCTTATTGAAACTGTTTCTCCCTATAAGTTTCATTTGGCTAAGGATTCGCTTCCCCTTCAGAATCAGTTTATTTGTGTGCTTTCGGTAGATGGCTCTTCCTGTGATGTTTATATTTACCCCAGATACTCGTAGCCACCTGTCTCTCCTAAGAAGTTTGCTGCTATCTTCCGGAATACAGAATCCCCCCACTCTCCACCTTCGAGTGGGGTCCATTTTGCGGCCCACGGGTATAACTTTGCTCTTGCTTTCATTAAGTTCGAGTCTCTATTTGCTCCCATATTTCCCAACAATTCCCATCATTTTCGCTAGCCTCTCTTCGCTTTCTGACACTAGCACCATATCGCCTGCAAAAAATAGCCCTGGGATCTTCAAGTCTCCAACTGCTATCCCCTCGTCGCTATGCGGGAGTTCATCTCCTAAACCTTTGATGTACAATGCAAAAAGAATTGGCGAAAGGATACATCCCTGTTTGAGGCCTATCTCCATAGGCACACGTTTTGTTGTTATGTTTCCCAGGCTAAGTTCACTCTGTATATCTTTATATAATGCTTTCATAATTCCAACAAACTGGCCTCCCAAGCCCAGAGCCCCAAGTTTGCGCCACATACCCTCCCTCCATACTCTATCGTATGCCTTTTTAACATCCACAAAGGCCATAAACATCTTTTTCTTTTTTGCTTTCCTGACAGAGATCCCTCGATAATTATCCAAAACGTCTTTTTCCCTCTTTTTGTGAATAAATGTCACTTTGCTTTCTCTCCACTCATTTGGGACCTCTTGTTTTTCTATGACTAAATTGAATAGGGTAGTTAGGCTTTCCAAGAGTTCCTCTCCCCCTTTTTTGATAAACTCGTTAGGAATTTCGTCCACCCCTCCGGCGTTTCCATTCCTTAATTTTGAGATCACCTTTCGCACCTCCTCCGTTTTAATTTCGCTGCACACGAAGTTCGATAGATTTTCCTAGACCTGGTTCGGACACTCCGGTGAGTTCCCCATGCCCCATCGCTTATCGTTTACCTTTTCCCAGTGCTTGACTAGTTCTAATGCGATTTGATCTTGATCGTCTGTAACTCTGCCATCTACTTTAATACTCTGTGGGTTACAAACTTTGTTACGTTTATATCACCCATTTCCAAAATACGTTCGAACTCGACCCCCCCCCCCCTCCCCCCTCCCCCCCCCCCCCCCCCCCCCGTTATCCTGTTATTCTTATCGTCCTAATAAGATTGCTATTTCGCACTCTGCGATTATCGTCCTTAATCTTACTTACTTTATTTCGTGCTTGTTGGTATTCTTCCTTTGCTACCGTGGCCCCGTTGCTTTCCGCCCCCTTAAGTTTTCTACTTCTCCTGTATACAGCACATTTAGCTTTTCTACCCTTAAGGGCCCTTTTCAGTTCTTCGTTCACTCTGTGCCCAAGTTCCCATGTTGGCACCCTAATCTTTCCTACACTTTCCTTTCCTGCCTCCGCAAGGCTCGCAACTATGGCGTCGACTATCTTCTGGACACTGCTTCCCTTGTGTACGGTTGCAAGCTTTGGTTTCAATTTTTCTTCGAACTTCGCCCAGTCAGCATCCTTTTTGAGTTCCCAAATCTCCTTGAAGCTTCCTTTACTTTTTACTAGGTTTTTTTGCCCTGATCGTCACTGTAATCTAGTCACTGTAATCTAGTTGTGATAACTATCCACCTCCATTTTACCCTCATCATCCACTTCTACCCCTATCACCTCCCTCGATAAATTAATATCTGTGAGAATATAGTTGATTATTGATTTTCTGTCGTTCCTCTCCCAGGTCCATTTTCCCTTACACCTCGCGCCCCTGTTCAGAATCTTCAGGCCGAGCTCATTTGTGAAGTTCAACAGTTTCCTTTTATTCCTGTTGACTTTCTTGTCCCGCCCTCTATGCCTTCTTCCTTATCACCTGTGTGTCCATTAAAGTCACCCATCAGAATTATACCGAGCCCCCTGTTTTCTAGTTCTGTAATATTGGACCCTAGTGTTGAGTATATTGAGTCATTCCACTCGGGTTTGCTCCCCTCCACTGCACAGTACACAATCCCAAGGCAAATACTTTTGTTTCGTAGATTGATCTTCACCCATCCAATTCTTTCGATACCTCACCCGAAGTGCTGACATCTTCTAGGTCTGTGATCAGCGATGGTTTTAAATCGTCTTTAATGTACATACCTACCCCTCCCTCCCTTTTCTGGCCTTCCGTTCGCCCTACACCAATCCACACGCACCCCCCTTACTTGTCTACCCGTTCCTCGTGTCTTACCCACGTCTCGCTTAAGCCCATGCCATCAAAGTCCTCTGCCTCGATCAATGTAGCAATTTCACTTACTTTTCGGTGGAGACCTGGATGTTGCTATAACCCACTTTAAGGGTACCGAGATTCATTGGCTTCCGCCTACTGGTCCCATTGTTTTCTGGCGCTAGCCTTAGTAAACTCGTTCTGCCCCCCCCTCGCTCTTGTTCAACACACCTGTGTTCACTCTTGTTATACTTGCCTCTGGCTTCCCACCCCGCTCCTCTCCAAACAGGCTCCGCTACCCGAAGAAATTTATTCCTCCAATACCCGTTTTCTCCATCCTGCTAAGATGCAGCCCGTCATGCCCTTACATGCTCGCGTTGCCCCAAAACGTGTCCCCAATGGTCGATAAAGGGTATTCCCAGGTCAACACATTAGTTCTCCAACTCCCCATTCAACGCCAAAATCCTCGAGTTCCGTTCGTCCCCACCTCTAAGAACAGGAAGGACGCCGGATACAACTACTCTTGCATTCCTACTTAGCAGTTTGCTGACTAAACCTCTATACGACTCCACCAAACTTACTAACTTTCTTCCCCTGATGGACCACCACTACCGGTTCCGATCCTGACCCTGCCACAATACCATCTACCCGGTCCCTCAGATCCTCTACCTTCGCCTCGGAAAGCACAAGATTAGAACTATCGGGACCACAAACCACATTGTCGATCCCACGTACAATGCTGCTCCTCGCTACAACTAATTCTCTTCTTCTGCCCCTAGTTCCTATATCATCTACAACATCTGCAACTCGCCTCGTTTTTGCATGCCTCCGGCCCCCTCTTTCTCTTCACCGCCCTCCTTACCCCATCTGTCGTAGCAACATCAGCTACCACCTCTTCCCCCTCAATGCCTCCCTCACTCTTATCCCCAGGGGTGTCAGAATCTAAAACACTGAACCTGTTTTCTAAACACCGCCTAGCAATCTTTGCAGCCTTACGCCGACTCTGGCTTCCCGACTCTACGCAGCCATGCCCTGACGCAACCTTCCGAAGTTTCCTACTGAATCCCCCTCCTCCTCTGTTATGCCCCGCCCCCACATCAAACGTTCTTGCCCACGTTTCCTGCCTCCCAGTTTCCTTGAATCCACAACGACCTTCCACCCACCTTCCACCTCACCATCATAGGTAACTTTCAACGGTGTGATTCCAGATACACCAGTCCTCCCCAACCCCTTCAGCACCGCAATTTCCCGCTCGAATCCAACACACTTCTCTAACAACTGTAAAATATCCCCGCAGTTCGCACCCACCCCGCTGCTGTCCATTGGCCAACCACCACCATACCTCATATCACACTGTCTGCACGCCTCTGTATCATCAATCTCCCTCACCTGCATCTGCACCCTTCGACTCACCTCCCCCTGACCCCCCTTTAGTGGCCATACTTACCTCCGTCTGTTTTAAATATCATATGTGGTTTTGGTGTGATGTCTACATGGGAGCTATCAATTTTTTCTGAATTTCGTTTAAAAACATGGCCGCCATCGGCCATCTTCAACTTGGCATATAAATTGTCAACAATTCCATTAGTACATCCTACATGTCGCGTCCCTCATCTGATCTTTGTCAGGTTTCATATGTAGCTTTGGTGTGGTGTCTTTTCTGAAGAAACTTGATTAAATGACTTGGCATTGCTGGAGCTTTCTATTTAGTTTATTTTCTTCTTGGACAAGTTGAGCTGCAGTGTCATTGACCATATACAATACATATTCTCTGTGTCTCACACTTGCTAATTCACAAAAACACAGTATTTAAAATACAAATCTCACGTTCACTCTAACAAAACTTTGAACAACATATAAGTAGTATAGGATGCCGAGATCTGCCCTCTTTACCAGGATCCCGAGATCAATGACCCCGACCCCGGGGTCATTGACCCCGGCGCCCAAATCCGTTAGGCCTCCCCTCTCCCCTCCACACTAGGTCTAGGCTATCTGTAGGCGCTTCCTCCCCCTTCCCACCCTGCATTTACCCTATTTTTTAGGCTATCCCTCCCCAAAGCCCATGTCTGCCCAACCTCAAAGCCTCTCCAAAGGGGCCCAGGCTATGTATAGCCCAACATGTATTTAGGCTTTCCCGCATTTTTTTGCCTTTACCTGTATGTGGGCTCCCCCTCCCCAAAGCCCAGTCCCCCCCCCCCCCACCAAAGCCCTTGTATGGGCTGTTCCTCTCCTTTCCAAGGCAAGCCCAAAGCTGGGGGACATCCAAACTGAAGCGTCCAATGAGTACTAACAAAGAGTTCCCCCCCCCCCCTTCCCCACGTAAATTTCGAGCTCTGTTGGTGTATCTAAGGTAAATGCTGTCAAGGACATGTACACGTAAATGCATACAGACAAAAAGATTAATTTGAAGGCTACCTGGAGTGACTAAACAGTTATGTAAGAAGATTACGATAAAGTCCATACTGGAACAATTGATGTTATGTACATACAAAAGTCTTTGTTTATAAGAAGACATGATAGTGTCACGTTGTATAGTTATGCAAATAGATAAGGGACAACTGGTATGTTTGATTATGTCATAGATAAAGGTATTATGATAAAGGTCTCCTTTGTTTATAAGAAGCTTAATATGATAAAGACCATGTACACTGTTTGATTATGTCGTAGATAAGATGGTGTCACGTCGCAGGTGTTTTATTACGTAGTAGATAAAAAGCTTATAATAAGAACCATCTGGCATGTTTACACAGGTGTTTGATTACGTAATAAATAAGATGGTGCCACGTCGCAGGTATTTGATAACTCATTAAGATCGAGGCGGTGTCTGATTGGTCAAACAGTTATCCAATCAGATCATACTACACGGCGATATTTTCCTTGGGACCAATAGATAAGCGTGTTGAAAAATTATCCCATGCAGGCGTTCTCTGATTGGTCAAATAACTGTCCAATCAGATAGTGCCATGCAGTATTTTCTGCGTGGCAAATAGATAAGTGATCCGGAGTGTGACAATAAAAGGCAAGCAAGATTGGAAGTTTTTGCGTCCCGCCTCTGCGCCTTTTTGTAAGCGCATTGCGCATCTTTTGTTCCAACCCAATAGGATTATAATGCAGGGAAGTTCGGGTCTTCTTTCTGGTGGTCCCAGAAAGGGGTCGTTGTTGTTTTCTTTCAAGACGTCCTACCAAAACAGACAGCCTGAGGCAGATTATACTTGCCAATGATGGCCATCATTCGAAACCATCTCCGAAGTGGCAGACTATACTTGCCTGAAAATAAGACTACTGCACCCTCGGGGAGAGGTAGTACCTTTGTGAGAGGACCCAACCTCCCACACTGGTCCTCACCCGAGGGTTCAACCACCATCAGTCAACGATGCCATCACCCCGCAACCGGAGACACCTGCCGAGTACCTGAACCTTTTCCTCCTTCAACACGCCTGGACATGTGAAAACTAATCGTATACAGTCACTGAGGGTCGAAAGGCCGGGGCTTATTCCCCAAACCGTCCCGGCGCGTCTTCGGCGCGTGAAACCATTCCGTCCAAGTTTTTGAAAAGTTTTTTTCAGCCAGATCATCACATCATTCATCGCATTGATTTGATCGAATTTCATCGAGAGAACATCTCCGAGAAAAACGACCGTCAACAATCTTTAAAGGACAATCTTTAATTAGTTATACCTATAACACCTAGAGCATGGATTCCAACAATAAGAAAAGCAGAATGGAAAACAAAAAGAAGGAAGTCAGAAGGGAGTCTCTCCCTAACACAAACAAGGTTAGCCAGGCGTCTTTCCACTGCAAAGGGGGAGGCCACATCTCTGAACAGGCCTTATGGGGCGGGCGCCCAGGCTATGTACCCAAAGGGGAATCAAGAGGAATGGGAGAAGGAGAGAGGTGAGCCCAGGAAAAAGATTGCAGAAGCAGACATTAGGGCTAGAGCACAGGATGGGACAATTTCCCAGCTTAGAAAAGATATTCAGAATATAACAATGCAAGTTTCTATGTTCAATGATGGGATAGGAGGAGTTAAAGAACAACTCCTCATCCTTAATAAAACAATATTCAAGGGGGAATCAGTCATGAAACTAAATCTAAGCCAGCAGAATCTGTTGAAGCCTCTCCCTCAACACCAGGGTCTCCTTCTACGGAAATCACGGTGGTGGCGGAGATCCACAGTGATCTGCTCCCTCTCAGAAATCAACAATGACAGCAAATAAGGACAAAAATCAAGACCCACTAGACACTGTGGATACGGGGCCCACCCTATCCCAAATGTTGGGAAGCCAACAAACGGCAGTCAAAAGAAAGCTGGGGGATGAGCCTGAGTTGGAGGAGTTGACAAACGAGGAGGGATTCGAAGAGATAGTACCAAGGAAATACAAAAAAAACAGAACACCCTTTTTTGTCAACTCAATCAGCTCTGGTTCTAGTCCCAGCCTGAATAGACAAAAAAATACCAGTAGCGTGGAGCACCAAACCACCAACCAAAATAACAGCCAACCAACCGGGCAGGTAAGGGGATCCCCTCAACCTCCCATGAGCTATGCCGCGGCGGTGAATAAACAATCACCTGCCAAGACAAACAGTAAGGAGCAACAGGGCTCTCGTAAGGGGGCAAGGCCCCCCAACCTAATAAAAGCCAAGAATTCTTTGTGGTTGTGGCCAAGGTTCACCCTGACACACCCAAAGATAGTATTAACGCTAGTCTCTCATGCTGCAGATGGGACAGATTCACCTCGAAAACCACGGGTAAATCCACGTGGAAACTCAAGGTGAAATGTCCCAGTCGCGAGAGCAAATTAAGGATTCTTGACCAGGGGGCGACCATTAACGGTAGAAGACACTGTGCCGAGGAATACAATTCTACCCCCCCCCCCCCCCCCCCCCCCCACCTATACAATGTCACAAGTGCCAAAAGTTTGAGCACGTTGCAAATAAATGCAGGGGGACACCAACCTGCATGAAATGTGGTGGAAATCACCTCACAAAATCCTGCAGGTCTGATTCCCCTTCCTGCCCTAACTGCAAGGGAGGTCACATGAGTAACTATCGCCGGTGTCCTCATTTTAAAAAAGTAAAAACAAATATTGAACCAAAAAACTTAAATCTGACAAAACCGGTTAATGCGTCCTCTCCCCATACAATATGCTCCCTTGTCGCTGGGGCTCTTTACGCCGTGTTAAACAAACACGTGAGCACCAATCTGTCTGACATCTGTCAAGACGTAAGCCGTTCGGCGTCTCACCTATTTAAAACCCAAATATCTGAAACCCTTATCAAAGCCGCAATTAACACCAATTAAACCGTCGCTAACCTAGCTCCATCTAATTAGACAACGCGATTTATTCCAAACTATAACATGGATAGACTACAAAAAGCCGTGTGGAACGCTAGAAGCGTTAATAACAAAAAACTTCAAATGAGCCGATATTTCGAAAATACAGACATAGTCTGTATCTGTGAAAGTTGGCTAAATCCCGACAAAAATTTCTCACTTAGCGGATTCAGCATTATTACAAGAGAGCGACAACTCACCAAAGGCGGCGGTGTTGCTCTTCTAATAAAGCAGAACATCAAAACTAAAACCACAAAAACTGATCACCTCGATGCTGAGGTGATTGCAACTGAAATCACAGTTGACAATAAAAACATCGCGATTGTTTGTTATTACAGCGACCCAAGCAAGACTGTTTCTGACACTGTCTTTTTTATGAGGAAATACAAACACTGCATCTTCCTCGGCGACTTCAATGCCAAACACCAATACATTGGCTGCAAAAAACCATCCCCAACGGTGAAGCCCTCCTCGAAATCACCAAACAACATAACCTGCACGTGGTTATGAACGACAATTCAGCAACTTACATCAGCAGCAACCCACTATTCCCATCCGAAATCCTCGATCTAATAATCGCCAGCGACTCCCTGATAAATCACATCGACGACCATTGGGTCGGCGATGATGACCTAGGCAGCGACCACCTCCCGGTCCATGCCTCAATCCAACTAGGCAATGGCCCCCTCAGGTACCTCCCCCCCCCCCCCGCACACACACACACACACACGCACACACACACACACACTCTCCGCAGGAATTTTTTAAAAATCAATTGGAACCTCTACCGCGACATCATTGATGTCAAACTCACAAACAGCTCCTCATCAAATGCAATTGAACTCGAAGCCCAATGCGAGGGCATAGAAAAAAGCATAAACTCTACCCTTAATGAAATATGCCCGAAAGAAGAAGTACGCCCCTGGAGAAGCACTATCTCGGTCGACACACTTTCATTAATCAAAACCAAACGGAAAGCTCTTCGCGCTCTTAAATCCGAAACTGACCCCATAAGAAAAGCTGACCTCAAAAAAACATACAACCGTCTTCATTGCGAGGTTAAAAAGGCCATCCAAACTGAAAAACAAGCCAACTGGGAAAAGGCAACAGCCAACCTAAACGGGATCAAGGATGCTAAAAAATTTTGGGACACTTTGAAAACCCTAACTGGGTAAAAATACAAAAGCCGTAAAGCTGCAGCCAAATTCCTTAAAAAGGAAGATGGCTCTTTTACGCGCACCGACAAAGACAAGGCCGACACTTTTGCCGAACTCCTTAGAAAAAGGCATCGCCCGTCTCAAGGTCCGGGCAACGATGACGCCATCATAAACGCCATTGATGACTTCATCAATGAACACCCGGATATCTACCTTGACCCCAAATTCGATAACGAGCCAGAAGAAGGGGGTGACGATAACCTCGTCACCCCATCACCAATGATGAAATCATCAACATCATAAAAAAATGTAGAAATTCTTCCTCGCCCGGTGGGGATGAAGTGAGTTACAAAATTCTTAAACAAAGCCCAAACTCTCTAACTGTCAAACTCAACAAACTATTCAATGCATGCCTCGCCCATGGCTACTTTCCTAAATGTTGGAAGAGAGCCATTGGTGTTGTGATACCAAAACCGGACAAAGACCACTCCGACCCGGCCGGTTACCGCCCCATCAGCCTCCTCAGTTGCATAGGTAAGGTGTTTGAACGAATCCTTACCAATCGACTGAGGGGGCACCTTGAAGATACCGAGTTTTTCAATAAATGACAAAGAGCCTATAGAAACCGTAAAGAAGGCATCGAGCATGTCTACCGCCTAGTCACTCAAATGAAAACCGCGATTGATAATCAACAAATAGGCGCGGCAGTCCTGTTAGACGTCGAAAAAGCATTCGACTCTGTATGGCATAACGGAATGCGCCTCAAATTATCAAAAATGAAACTCCCCATAAAACTGCTTAGATTACTCTCTTCCTTCCTAAACGATTGTGAAATTAAAATCAGAGTTAACAATGAAATGTACGACAATGTCCCCCTAAAAGCAGGCACCCCACAAGGATCCGTCCTCACTCCCCCTCCTGTACATTATCTACGTCAACGACCTCAAATTCTCCGAGGATCGCTTTCAAGTCTCACGATTTGAGGACGATAAGGGCCCCTGGGACTCTAATAATAAGGCCAATCTACTCCGAAAACCTCTTCAACGCGCTCCCGACGACCTGGAACACTGGTGTGCCAAATGGAGAATAAAGCTGAACGCCAACAAAACCCAACGAATCACCTTCACCCGCAAGATAAACAACCGTGACTTTGACCTAAAGCTACTGGATAAAGTCCTCCCAGAATGCAAAGAGGCGAAATTCCTTGGTATTACCATTGATCAAAAGCTATCCTTTAATAAACACACCAACGATATTGACAGTAAAGCAACCAAACGTATCAATTGACTAAAAATGCTAAAGTAAACTTCCTGGGGGAGCCAATCAGGCTGCTCTACTTAAACTATACAAAGCCTTTGTGCGCCGAGTACTCGAGTATGGGGCCATCATCTTAACTGAGCTCAATCAAACAAATATGGGGAAACTACAGAAGGTCCAAAATCACGCGCTTAGGGTCGTCCTCCGCGCTCCCTGGGATACACCTATCAAAACACTCCAAGACAGAGCAGAAATCCCAACCATAAAGTATCGCCTGGCCTCCCTAGCAGCGAAGAATCACGACCGGTTAGCCGAAAGCCAACTAATATCCGAACTACAGGCTATTTGCGAAAGCAGACAAAAACCCCATAACGCCAATATTTAACTAACTAGGACTTATAACTGAGGGCAAGACAGGAAAGTAACACCTCTGGGTGTGGCTCTGTGTGTAAGCCTGATCTTCGCTCCCTCAAAATATCTAACATAGACCGAATTTAAAGCAGAGGCAAAACAGGAAAGTAACATCCTCGGATGTGGTATTGTGTGTAAGCCTGTCTTCCGATTTCTTCTAACGAAACCATCCAAACTAGGACTATAACCGAGTCAAGACAGGAAAGTAACACCCCCGGATGTGGCTCTGTGCGTAAGCCTATTCTTCGCTACCTCAAATTATCTAAAATAGGCCGATTATTAAGCAGAGGCAAACCCCGTGAAACGACAATATTGGTAAAGGGAAGGTGAACTAACAGGCAGTGAAAACTGCGAAAGCTGTGACCTTCTACCAGGAAGGGCTGTCTTCACCTACTCAACTAAAACCACTAATAACTGACCGCCAAAAGAAATCAAAACTGGTAAGATAAAAATGACAATTCTCAAACTTTTTCATTATTTTCTATATGTCATACTAATTCTGCCTTCTTCTTTTAGCAGGTACACAGAGATGATTTCTTTTTAATGACCAGCACCCCAATAACTGCTATGGAAACTATAACCGTTATGGAAACAGTAACCTCCATGGATCCTGAACATCCTCCACTCCATCACTAGAAGTGGTCACCCACTTCAAGGGAGGCGAGCGTTGGTCCTGCGCCTCGCCTTTGCCCCTTTTTGTAAGCGTCTGTAGAGCGCATTTTTTACCCAGCCAAATAGGATTACAATGTAGGCCTGCCCCCGAACCAGGGAAGTTCGGGTCTTTTTACTGGTGGTCCCCGAAAGGGGTCGTTGTTCTCATCTATCCAAAAAGACGTCCTAACGCAAACCTGAAAACCGACTAAGACAGCCTGAGGCAGACTATACTTGCCAATGATTGCCCGCCATCGCTACCATCTCCGAAGCGGCAGACTATACTTGCTCGAAAATATAACACCACAGCACCCTCGGGGAGAGGTAGTACTTTTCTGAGAGGGCCCAACCTCTCACACTGGTCCTCACCCAAGGGATCAGTCAACATCAGTCGACGAAGTCAACCCAACACCCGTGACACCATAGCCAGGGACAACTGCCGAGTACCCGAACCTTTTCCTCCTTCAACACGCCTAGACATGAAACTAACAGATCATAAACAGTCATTGAGGGTCGACAGGGGCTTCCCTCATAGTGTCCCTGCGCGCCTTCGGCGCGCTAAAACCATTCCGTCCGAAGTTTTTATGGGGTTATGGAACACCCACCCCTTCCGCCTTCAAAAATCGCTCCGAAGCGCACTAGTCGACCTTGAGCACTGGCGCGACAAATGGAAAATCAAGCTAAACACAAACAAGACCCAAAGAATCACCTTCTCCTGTAAGACCAGAAACAGCGACTTCGACCTCCAATTAAAGGCAAAACTCTTCCGAAGTGCACCGAAGCCAAATTCCTAGGAATCACCCTAGATTCGAAACTCAGCTTCACCAAACATACCAATAACAACGCCACCCAAGCAACCAAACGAATAAACCTACTAAAGATGCTACGGGGTACCTTGTGGGAGCAAACGAAGCTGTCCTGCTTAAACTCTACAAGACCTTCATACGACCTGTAATTGAATACGGAGCCCTCATCCTCTCTGAAACCTATAAATCCAACATCGCCAAACTGAAAGGAGTCCAAAAACCAAGCACCAAGAATAGCCCTACGTACCCCATACGACACCCCTATCAAACAGCTCCACGAAAAGGCCAAAATCCCAACCATCAAAGACCGCCTAGCCACGCTAGCTGCCAAAAACCGCGAACGCTTCAAGGATAGCAAACTAATATCAGAACTGAGAGTGCTCTGCGCCAGCCGACAAAAACCCCAAAACATGCCCCTAACCGACCAACCCAAGTAGGAACTAAACCTCGGAAGAACAAGCAGGAAAGAAACACCCCCGGGTGTGGTATTTTTGTGAAAGCCTGCTCCCCTCCCTCTTCACCGACCCCACTCAAAAGTAACTCAAAATAACCCACACGGAAAACACAAATAGGAATCGAACCGGAGGAACAAACAGGAAAGGTACACAGTCGGGTGTGGTATTTTGTGTAAGCCTGTCCTCCCTCACAAAATAAACCCAAAATAACTAAAACAACAAATTCAAACAGGTGTCTGATCGCAAGGTAAAACAGGAAAGAAACACCCTCGGTGTGGTATTTTGTGTAAGCCTGTTCTTCTCTCTCCCAAAGCACAACAAATAACTAAAACGGCAAATTCAATAAGGAATCTTAGCGGAGGAACATACAGGAAGGAATCACCCCCGGGTGTGGCTATTTGTGAACGCCTGTTCTCCTCTGCACCGACCTCACTCTAAGTAACTCAAATAATTAAAACGCCATAATCGAAATAGGGAGGGAGGGAGAGGGAGAACTCGACTAACCATGCCTACAGCTTTATATCTTCTGCCACAGCGTCAGACAAACAAACCAACATACGGACCCTTCACCTTCCACCACTCCAGCTCACTAGAACCTTCACCAGCAGACTCAGAACACCGCAAAGCTTGAGGCAGACTATAGTTGCCAATGGTAGCTACACCAAACTACTAAGAGGCAGACTATACTTGCCTGAACACGCCTTAAGACAAGAACAGACGCGACTAATCACTTCTTTACCTCTCTACTTTCAGCAAACCCAGACACAGCACAGACCATCACCAAACAACCAAAGTAGACAGAACCCGACGACCGACCACCCGACATCACTACCGATTACCAACAAACAACGAAACCAGCCAATAACAGAAGAGCTTGAGGCAGACTATACTTGCCAGCGATAACTCCAACGCATTACCCAGTGGCAGACTAAACTTGCCTGAAACAATTCACAAGACAAAGACCACAACCACACCAAAAAACAGCCAACCGTACAGCCACACATCCTGAGACATACAAGATCAGAACAGACGCCAGACAGATAAAAAGGGGGGGGGGGGGCGCACTAATCATTTTATACCTCTCTACTTTCAGCCATAGCAGATACACAAAACAGACCGCCACAAACGAACCAGAGCAGAAAGAGGCACCGACCACCCCACGCACAGACCGACCACAAAGCAACATCAAAACAGCCAACAACCAACAACAGAAGAGCTTGAGGCAGACTATACTTGCCAGTGATAGCTCCAACACTTATCTAAGCGGCAGACTATACTTGCCTGAAAAACACACATGACTAAGACATCTCCAGAAAGACAGCCGACTAGCCCGACTTTCCATCCGCACATTATCTTCCTCTCCTCTACCTTTTGCTGCTTTAACTCTAAGTTTTATTTAACTATCTTTCCGCCTCTACCTTTTCCCCAGTAACCGATGTGGATCTCAATAACCACTATAGCAACTCAATAACCGTTATGGCTTCAGAACATCCTTCACTCCATCCCCAGAGGTGGTCATCCACCTCCAGGGAGGCGAGCGCTTGTCCTGCGCCCCGCTTCCTTGACCATTTTTTTGTTGTTGTAAAACTCTTCTCTAGCGCACTTCAGGTCCCGGCCCTATTAGAAAAAGCAGGCTTGTTACCTGAACCAGGAAAGTTCAGGTTGGTGGTACCTTGTTATGGTCCGTTTTCGAACAACCATGTTCCAAAATCAGTGCCCAAGGCAGACTATACTTGCCAATGAAGGCATAATCTACAACAAAATAAGTGGCAGGCTTTACATGCCTGAAGAACAGCACCATGGAATCTCAACACGCGTCCTCTTCCACCTTTACACCGCCCAGACATGATGCTGAAGATGCTAATTCAAAATTACTGAAACATTATACTGTCAATGAGGGTCGAAAGGGGGTCCACCTCACACCATCCCTGAAACCATTCGTTTCAAGTTTTTATCATTCTTTCAAAATCATTTGATCGAGAAGAGTTTGAACACTTTGAGAAAAAGATGGAATCAGTTGTTAGATTTAGTTGTCAAGTTTGCGAGAAGACCTTCTCTGATCGTTGCAATGGGAAATAAGTACGGAAGCGTTGAGGCGCCAGTTGAGTATTATTCCTATCTTGCACGTGCAAGTTAGCTATCTTGCACCTGCAAGTTACTATCTTGCACGTGCAGGTTAGCTATCTTGCACCTGCAAGTTACTATCTTGCACGTGCAGGTTAGCTATCTTGCACCTGCAAGTTACTATCTTGCACGTGCAGGTTAGCTATCTTGCACCTGCAAGTTACTATCTTGCACGTGCAGGTTAGCTATCTTGCACGTGTAAGTTACTATCTTGCACGTGCAGGTTAGTTATCTTGCACGTGCAGGTTACCTATCTTGCACGTGCAGGTTACCTATCTTGCACGTGCAAGTTACTATCTTGCACGTGCAGGTTAGTTATCTTGCACGTGCAGGATAGCTATCTTGCACCTGCAAGTTAGCTATCTTGCACATGCAGGTTAGCTATCTTGCACATGTAAGTTATTATCTTGTAGGTGCAGGTTACCTATCTTGCACCTGCAAGTTAGTTATATATATATAGGCACATTTGAAGTCGAGTTCATCAAAAGTAGCATATAAGAGTCCAACCTAGCCCCAATTTGCCGGCCGGACCTAGGTTCGGATTTGACGGACCCCCTCCCGGACTACGGAAATTCCTATCGCTGAGACAACCACTATAGGCTCATTGGCCATGTCTAGCCGCCTGGATATGTACGTTTCGCATCGATTGCATCGCAGGCTAGGTGTGGATGCTTTATGCTGGGGGTGTGAATGGGAAAAGTCAGGCATAAAGAGTGAAAAACGGTTAGAGTTGCAGTGACGTCGGTGACGTCACGGTGAGCTCGTGACGTCATGACGACGTTGACCGCAGTCGATGTCCACAGAGGTGAGTGACTGGACGTCCGTAGGAACTTTGAATAGCCGATGTTTCCCCATAGGTGGCCGTGCCGTTGGGTAGACCATGCTGGGCCGTGTGTCAATACCCCTTAACAGGAAAATGGATGTCCCTTTTCAGGCTTTCGATCCTTCTTCTCCCTGATTGATTCTGTCCTACTCTGTCGGCTCGAAACAAGGAGCCACTAGAGCAGCCCCTCGAAAATTGACACCTCGAACGACTCATACAGATGTGTGACTGGGGAGCTGCTCCAGAAGCAGTTTTTCAAACGACTCAATGAAATGAGCCTTCGAGGAGAAAATTAGTAATCAAAGAGTTAGTCCCAGCGACTCTTCGAACGATTCTTCTACATCTGGATTATAGTGATCACCAGCAATGACTGACCTACCAGGCGACTGTTCGAACTTGTTGAGGTGGGGTACTGGAAGAAGGGGAAGAGTGGTTATGCCGCTCTTAATCGGAACGCTCGGTATAGGGTTCCTGGTTCACTGGCGCAGGTGGTGGAGGCCTGGGTCGTGGAATAAGGTCGATGGGTCTCTGATGTGATTAGGGTATTCGGTCGAGAAGGCAGGGTTAGGGAATCGTGGCGTGAAGGGTTTCTGGAAGAAGGGAAAGGGCGACTGTGTCGCTCTTGGTCAAGCGGCAGAGGTAAGGTAACCGCGTCAAATGGGGGAATGTAAGCCTCTGGGCAAGTATGGGGAGCCAGGTCTTCTGAGATAAGGTGGCTGTCAAATATGGGAATGTAAGCCACTGGGGCAAGTATGGGGAGCCGGGGCTTCTGAGATAGGGTGGCTGTCGCAAGATAACTAACTTGCAAGTGCAGGATAACTAACCTGCACGTGCAAGATAGTAACTTGCAGGTGCAAGATAGTAGCTTGCACTTGCAAGATAGCAACTTGCAGGTGGAAGATAGCAACTTGCAGGTGCCAGTAACCCATTTCTGTGGACATCGACAGCGGTCAACGTCGTCATGACGTCGCGAGCTCACCATGGCGTCACGGACGTCATTGCAACTCTAACCATTTTTACTCTTTATACCTGACGTTTCCCATTCACACCCAAACATAAAGCATCCACACCTAGCCTGCGATGCGAGCGATGTGAAACGTACATAGCCAGGCGACTAGACATGTCCAATGAGCCTATAGTGGTTGTCTCCGCGATAGGAATTTCCGTAGTCCGGAAGGGGGTCCGGCAAATTCGAACCTAGGTCCGGCAAATTGGGGCTATGTTGGACCCTTATATACTAATTTTGATGAACTCAACTTCAAATATGACTAAAATGATGTTCCTCAAATATAACTAACTAGCAGGGTTACCCCGCGTTGCACGGGAAAATGTAGGGGTCATATGAAAAGTACCCCCAAAAAACAAAAAATAGGGGCCGCGTATTTTTCGACTCAGCGCGCCCTACGGGCGACACACTATGGGCGGAGGGCGGGGCCTTCGATCCCGTCCCCATTTTTACACACCCACCATTAGATTCCTGGTAAAAAGTTACCCCTAGCAGACCCCTTTGAGGACCTATATCGGTGAAATCCATCAATTTTGCCCCTCCCCACCCCGGCACTTTTTAAACACCACCATTAGATTCCTGATAAAAGTTACCACAAGTAGACCCCTTTGAAGACCTATATCGGTGAAAAAATATTTGGTCCTAACTTTCGGTGCCCTTCCATGCCCCCACCCCACCCCCACCCCGCACACTTTTTTAAACCTGACGAGGACATCCTCCATAAAAAGTACCCCTAGTAGACCCATTTTGGACACTCTGGATAGCCCCATATTCATTTCTATAGCGGTCAGGCAGACAGACAGAGAGACAGACAGACAGAGGGACAGACAGACATTCTAAAATATAGTATAGACTTGCAGGCGCAAGATAGCTAACCTGCATGTGCAAGATAGTAACTTGCAGGTGCAAGATAGCTAACCTGCACGTGCAAGATAGCTAACTTGCAGGTGCAAGATAGCTATCCTGCACGTGCAAGATAGCTAACCTGCACGTGCAAGATATCTAACCTGCACGTGCAAGATAGCTAACTTGCAAGTGCAAGATAGCTAACCTGCGCGTGCAAGATAGCTAACTTGCAGGTGCAAGATAGCTATCCTGCACGTGCAAGATAGCTAACCTGCACGTGCAAGATAGTAACTTGCACGTGCAAGATAGCTAACCTGCACGTGCAAGATAGCTAACCTGAACGTGCAAGATAGTAACCTGCAGGTGCAAGACAGCTAACTTGCAGGTGCAAGATAGCTATCCTGCACGTGCAGGATAGCTATCCTGCACGTGCAAGATTGCTAACCTGCACGTGCAAGATAGCTAACCTGCACGTGCAAGATAGTAACTTGCAGGTGCAAGATAGCTAACCTGCACGTGCAAGATAGTAACTTGCAGGTGCAAGATAGCTAACCTGCACGTGCAAGATAGTAACTTGCAGGTGCAAGATAGCTAACTTGCACGTGCAAGATAGAAATAATACTCAACTGGCGCTTCAACGCTTCCGTAAATAAGTGTGCTGTGTATGTGATAAAAATATTCTCTTTTTAAGAAATTGGGTGGCCCTGAATAAGGCCGTTTGTTTGGCTTTCTACAGATTTTCTGCGAGGATTTTTGACAAGTTAGCTAGAACAGGTCTCAGCAACTTTCCTAAAAAAACGCCTTTCTGTGTGATTCGTCTTGCTTTCCCGGCAGGTAATTTTTTTTGGCTTTCCTGATTTCATACTTGTGTGGAATGAGGTATGCTCGTTCTCCCATTGTCATTCGTGCATTGAAATTCAAAACGTTCTTTGCACATTCACATATGCATTCAATCAGGTCATCGCTGGCCGTCTTTACCGCATTTTATGGTTTGCTGTTGATTAGCATAGGCTAGAAATCGTAGTTGATCTGTATGTCTTCTCAACCTGTCTGGTGCTTTGTTTAATTTATCTCAGCCCTGTCGAGACACTAACCATCTTTGTCTTTCGTGGTTTGATTCTTCTGGTAGGAGGGTTCAACTGGTGGTACATTTCCTGTTTGTGGCCGTATTGCCTGGGGCTTTTCAATTCGAGGCACTGATACCAGAGACTTTCTGCTCGATTCAGTATTCTGGCGTTGGTAAATCTGAGGTAGGACCATTGACGTCGACAGGTTAGTGATATAGGGGAGTTGGTTATAGGTAGATCTGACTATAAATTCAGGTGTATTCTGGTGTATTTGCATTATCTCTCCTTATAGGACGTCCATTGTTTTCATTTTTGTGTAATGTTCGTCTGTGTTGATAATAATTCGTCCCTCATCTGATCTTTGTCAGGTTTCATATGTAGCCTTGGTGTGGTGTCTTTTCTGAAGAAACTTGATTAAATGACTTGGCATTGCTGGAGCTTTCTATTTAGTTTATTTTCTTCTTGGACAAGTTGAGCTGCAGTGTCATTGACCATATACAATACATATTCTCTGTGTCTCACACTTGCTAATTCACAAAAACACAGTATTTAAAATACAAGTCTCAAGTTCACTCTAACAAAACTTTGAACAACATATAAGTAGTATAGGATGCCGAGATCTGCCCTCTTTACCAGGATCCCGGGATCAATGACCCCGACCCCGGGATTATTGACCCCGGCGCCCAAATCCGTTAGGCCTCCCCTCTCCTCTCCACACTAGGTCTAGGCTATCCATAGGCGCCTCCTCCCCCTTCCCACCCTGCATGTACCCTATTTTGTTAGGCTATCCCTCCCCAAAGCCCATGTCTGCCCAACCTCAAGGCCTCTCCAAAGGGGCCCAGGCTGTGTATAGCCCAACATGTATTTAGGCTTTCCCGCATTTTTTTGCCTTTACCTGTATGTGGGCTCCCCTCCCCCAAAGCCCAGTCCCCCCCCCCCCCCCCCCACCAAAGCCCTTGTATGGGCTGTTCCTCTCCTTTCCAAGGCTAGCCCAAAGCTGGGGCACTTCCAAACTGAGGCGCCCAATGAGCACTAACAAAGAGTCCCCCCCCCCCTCCCTTTCCCCACGTAAATTTCGAGTTCTGTTGGTGTATCTAAGGTAAATGCTGTCAAGGACATGTACATGTAAATGCATACAAACAAAAAGATTAATTTGAAGGCTACCTGGAGTGACTAAACAGTAAGAAGATTACGATAAGGCCCATACTGGAACAACTGATGTTATGTACATACAAAAGTCTTTGTTTATAAGAAGATATGATAGTGTCACGTTGTATAGTTATGCAAATAGATAAGGGACAACTGGTATGTTTGATTATGTCATAGATAAAGGTATTATGATAAAGGTCTCCTTTGTTTATAAGAAGCTTAATATGATAAAGACCATGTACACTGTTTGATTATGTCATAGATAAGATGGTGTCACGTCGCGGGTGTTTGATTACGTAATAGATAAAAAGCTTATAATAAGAACCATCTGGCATGTTTACACAGGTGTTTGATGACGTAATAAATAAGATGGTGCCACGTCGCAGGTATTTGATAACCCATTAAGATCGAGGCGGTGTCTGATTGGTCAGACAGTTGTCCAATCAGATCATACCACACGGCGGTATTTTCCTTGGGACCAATAGATAAGCGTGTTGAAAAATTATCCCATGCAGGCGTTCTCTGATTGGTCAAATAACTGTCCAATCAGATAGTGCCATGCAGTATTTTCTGCATGGCAAATAGATAAGTGATCCGGAGTGTGGCAATAAGGCAAGCAAGATTGGAAGTTTTGGCGTCCCGCCTCTGCCCCTTTTTGTAAGCGCATTGCGCATCTTTTGTCCCAACCCAATAGGATTATAATGCAGGGAAGTTCGGGTCTTCTTTCTGGTGGTCCCAGAAAGGGGTCGTTGTTGTTTTCTTTCAAGACGTCCTACCAAAACAGAGACAGCCTGAGGCAGATTATACTTGACAATGATGGCCATCATTCGAAACCATCTCCGAAGTGGCAGACTATACTTGCCTGAAAATAAGACTACTGCACCCTCGGGGAGAGGTAGTACCTTTGTGAGAGGACCCAACCTCCCACACTGGTCCTCACCCGAGGGTTCAACCACCATCAGTCAACGATGCCATCACCCCGCAACCGGAGACACCTGCCGAGTACCTAAACCTTTTCCTCCTTCAACACGCCTGGACATGTGAAAACTAATCGTATACAGTCACTGAGGGTCGAAAGGGGCTTGTTCCCCAAACCGTCCCTGTGCGTCTTCGGCGCGTGAAACCATTCCGTCCAAGTTTTTGAAAAGTTTTTTTCAGCCAGATCATCACATAATTCATCGCATTGATTTGATCGAATTTCAACGAGAGAATATCTCCGAGAAAAACGACCGTCAACAATCTTTAAACGACAATCTTTAATTAGTTATACCTATAACACCTAGAGCATGGATTCCAACAATAAGAAAAGCAGAATGGAAAACAAGAAGAAGGAAGTCAGAAGGGAGTCTCTCCCCAACACAAACAAGGTTAGCCAGGCTTCTTTCCACTGCAAAGGGGGAGGCCACATCTCTGAACAGGCCTTATGGGTCGGGCGCCCAGGCTATGTACCCAAAGGGGAATCCAGAGGAATGGGAGAAGGAGAGAGGTGAGCTCGGGAAAAAGATTGCAGAAGCAGACATTAGGGCTAGAGCACAGGATGGGACAATTGCCCAGCTTAGAAAAGATATTCAGAATCTAACAATGCAAGTTTCTATGTTCAATGATGGGATAGGAGGAGTTAAAGAACAACTCCTCATCCTTAATAAAAACAATATTCAAGGGGGAATCAGTCATGAAACTAAATCTAAGCCAGCAGAATCTGTTGAAGCCTCTCCCTCAACACCAGGGTCTCCTTCTACGGAAATCACGGTGGTGGCGGAGATCCACACTGATCCTGCTCCCTCTCAGGAATCAAACATGACAGCAAATAAGGACAAAAATCAAGACCCACTAGACACTGTGGATACGGGGCCCACCCTATCCCAAATGTTGGAAAGCCAACAAACGGCAGTCAAAAGAAAGCTGGGGGATGAGCCTGAGTTGGAGGAGTTGACAAACGAGGAGGGGTTCGAAGAGATAGTACCAAGGAAATACAAAAAAAATCAGAACACCCTTTTTTGTCAACTCAATCAGCTCTGGTTCTAGTCCCAGCCTGAATAGACAAAAAATACCAGTAGCGTGAAGCACCAAACCACCAACCAAAATAACAGCCAACCAACCGGGCAGGTAAGGGGATCCCCTCAACCTCCCATGAGCTATGCCGCGGCGGTGAATAAACAATCACCTGCCAAGACAAACAGTAAGGAGCATCAGGGCTCTCGTAAGGGAGGGGGGGCAAGGCCCCCAACCTAATAAAAGCCAAGAATTCTTTGTGGTTGTGGCCAGGGTTCACCCTGACACACCCAAAGATAGTATTAACGCTAGTCTCTCAGGCTGCAGATGGGACAGATTCACCTCGAAAACCACGGGTAAATCCACGTGGAAACTCAAGGTGAAATGTCCCAGTCGCGAGAGCAAATTAAGGATTCTTGACCAGGGGTGACCATTAACGGTAGAAGACACTGTGCCGAGGAATAAATTCTACAGCCCCCCCCCCCCCCCCCCCACCTATACAATGTCACAAGTGCCAAAAGTTTGGGCACGTTGCAAATAAATGCAGGGGGACACCATCCTGCATGAAATGTGGTGAAAATCACCTCACAAAATCCTGCAGGTCTGATTCCCCTTCCTGCCCTAACTACAAGGGAGGTCACACGAGTAACTATCGCTGGTGTCCTCATTTTAAAAAAGTAAAAACAAATATTGAACCAAAAAACTCAAATCTGACAAAACCGGTTAATGCGTCCTCTCCCCATACAATATTCTCCCTTGTCGCTGGGGCTCTCTACGCCGTGTTAAACAAACACGTGAGCACCAATCTGTCTGACATCTGTCAAGACGTAAGCCGTTCGGCGTCTCACCTATTTAAAACCCAAATATCTGAAACCCTTATCAAAGCCGCAATTAACACCAATTAAACCGTCGCTAACCTAGCTCCATCTAATCAGACAACGCGATTTATTCCAAACTATAACATGGATAGACTACAAAAAGCCGTGTGGAACGCTAGAAGCGTTAATAACAAAAAACTTCAAATGAGCTGATATTTCGAAAATACAGACATAGTCTGTATCTGTGAAAGTTGGCTAAATGCCAACAAAAATTTCTCACTTAGCGGATTCAGCATTATTACAAGAGAGCGACAACTCACCAAAGGCGGCGGTGTTGCTCTTTTAATAAAGCAGAACATCAAAACTAAAACCACAAAAACTGATCACCTCGATGCTGAGGTGATTGCAACTGAAATCACAGTTGACAATAAAAACATCGCGATTGTTTGTTATTACAACGACCCAAGCAAGACTGTTTCAGACACTGTCTTTTTATGAGGAAATACAAACACTGCATCTTCCTCGGCGACTTCAATGCCAAACACCAATACATTGGCTGCAAAAAACCATCCCCAACGGTGAAGCCCTCCTCGAAATCACCAAACAACATAACCTGCACGTGGTTATGAACGACAACTGAGCAACTTACATCAGCAGCAACCCACTATTCCCATCCGAAATCCTCGATCTAATAATCGCCAGCGACTCCCTGATAAATCACATCGACGACCACTGGGTCGGCGATGATAACCTAGGCAGCGACCACCTCCCGGTCCATGCCTCAATCCAACTAGGCAATGGCCCTCTCACGTACCCCCCCCCCCCCCCCCACACACACACACACTCTCCGCAGGAATTTTTTAAAAATCAATTGGAACCTCTACCGCGACATCATTAGTAGGTAATAAATGCGGATTCAAGGACACGTTGTACATGTACCGTACACGTACACGGACGTTTACCATCATAGGATTCAGTGTTAAATCACACGCTTGTTCACAAAAATGTCGGGTGTCCCAGAATCCGCTGTTATTTTGAGACTCCTAGATCGCACTTTTAACGTTCAAATACATGTTGGCGAACGTGTCGAATGTACACGTTTTTCAAAAAAGTGAAAAATGTATGAAATTGTAAATTTTTCACTTTTTTTTTTTTACTTAAAAATTTTTGTCGACGTTCCCATCGCGGATCAGACCATCGATACAGATACATCGTTGGTGAACACGAGCAAAAAACGTTTTGCGGCTTCGAGGACAGCATCAAAAAGGTGGTTTGCAGATTCTGGGACAGTGTCTCAGAATCCGCTATTGTTTTTGAGGTGATTTTTCCAAACTTAACAGACTACTATTGGGCGCTCCCATTTCTGACGTAAGTGGAGGGAATACCCGGATTTTTTCAAACTTAACAGACTACTATTGGGCGCTCCCATTTCTGACGTAATTGGGGGAATCCCCATAGTGGATTTTTCCAACCTTAACAGACTACTATTGGGCACTCCCATTTCTGACGTAAGTGGGGGAATACCCATAGTGGGATTTTCCAAAACTCAACAGAAAAAAACTAAGTTTTTTGAAAATCCGGTTTTCGTTCAAAAGAGTCGACTATAAAATTGAATCTGTAAAAATAGACATTCATGTTTTGTTTTGGTGTGAATGAAGGTTTTCCGTTTACATTGAAAAAAAATTGAGTTTAGAAATTAGAAAAAAAATTGAGTTTAGAAAATTAGAAAAAAAATGAGAGGTAAAAACTGACACTCATGTTTTTGTTCTGGTGTGAATGAAAGTTTTTGTTCAAAAGAGTCGACTATAAAACATGAGTGTCAGTTTTTGTTCTGGTGTGAATGAAGGTTTTCGTTCAAAAGCGTCGACTATAAAACATGAGTGTCAGTTTTTGTTCTGGTGTAAATGAAGGTTTTCATTCAAAAGAGTCAACTATAAAATTGAATCTGTAAAAAAAATAGACATTCATGTTTTGTTTCAATGTAAACGAAAAAAAATTTGTGTTTAGAAAAATTAGAAAAAATCGGAGGTGAAAAATCGTTTGTTTACGTTTTGTCACTGCGAATTTTGTGAAATAAATTTTAATAAAACACTTTATAGAATGTTTCATTCAAATAAAAATAGTTCGTAGAATTGACACTCATGTTTTTGTTGTGGTGTGAATGAAGGCTTTCGTTTAATGGATCGTTTTAATAATAGATAATAAAACGCATTTTTCCACTCAATTAGGTTTGAGTGGTAAATTTTTAATATATTCGTGATAATGTTCGGAGATGTGAATGAATCCTTTTAACAGACGTAATTATTCTCAAACGCATTAAATCAGAAACCGGTTTCTTATGTACTAAAACTTTCAGACATTTTCAAAGTTCTCTCAGTTCGACACTGAGTGAATGATTTGAGATATGAATGAAATCCTTTTAACAGACGTAATTATTCTCAAACACATTAAATCAGAAACCGGTTTCTTATGCGCTAAAACTTTCAAACTTTTCAAGTTTTCCCAGTTCGACACTAAGTGAATAATCGGTGATGCAATTTTTAACGCGTTCGGAGGCAAAACGCATTTATATAGGTTTTATCGTGTAAAATGTTTTTTCTCAACTGGTTTTTTAGTTATTATATTAAAGACAGAAGATTTTTATGTACTTAAACATAAAAAATAATTATACATTTAATTTTGAAAATAATAAATAACTCACATTAGCATACTCAAAGGAATATTAATAATTTAAAAACGAAAAATGTTTTTACTGATGGATGCTAAAAGTCGAGATCATATTTTAAACGAATATGAACGTGTCAAGAAGAGCATTCAATCGGCTGACAGAAGCAGACATCTTGGAGAGATGGAATTGAAACGCGAAACCACAAAAATATTTAAACCTGTGACGGAGGGTCAAGAGCGAAGCAAGAAGGAGATAGTTGAAGAATTGAGACCCATAAAAGAGAGTTCTTTGAGAATGGGTTCATTGCCCGGTAGTTTAGCAAATCATTATTCCTTTCAATCTACACTGGATTACATTCCCACAGGGATTCAAACCGACGTGAGCAAGAACGACGATACAGCTTCGACTATCACCACTGATAGCGTCGAATCGTCCGAGGATGGTGGTAAGAGAGATCTGTTGTATGGATTTTATAAGGATTCGGACGGTAGAACTTTTGTGGGCAACACAGAAGTGGAAATAGATGATGATGAATTAACCGTCGGCCCGAATAGGTACAAATTAACTTCCGGACTGCGCAAATTGCTCCTTTACAACAAGCCTAGTGATTACACGGAACAGGATTACAACAATTACGGCGACATTCTGGTTCAGACCAACGCCATGAAGAGAAATAACGATGATGGAGAGACGAGACCTAAAGCCAACAGAGGTTACAAGTGGACGAAAGTGGTGAAACCTATATGGAATTCGCATAAGAAGTTCGTCGAATCGGTGACTGGCAAAGGGGTGGAAACCACTTTTCTTCCGAGCGATTCTGATGCTCTGTCTCAGAGATTGAGTTTGTTGATGGCAAGCAGACGTGCTGGTAACACAGGATTAGATAATCAGATAGTCAGCATATGCGATGAATTGTTAAGACAGAAGGTTTTGAATAAAAACCATTATAAATGGCTGATGAACGAATTGAAGGATTGATGTATATAATAAGTAGAGAGAAACAAACAAACAAACAAAAATATATAAAATAAAAAACAGTAAATTTTACACTAGAATAATAAAAGTATTTAAACAACAAACGATTTACCAGTGAAAAACAAAATATATATTATGAAATAAAAAAAATATGTTGGTGATAAAGAACAGGGGATACGTCAGAACTTACGTTCAAGGCGGTTCTGACATCGTCGCTTCTATAATGCGGGCGTTCACGAGCAATGTGGGTAGAAAACTCACATCGACTGTGTTTGAGGTCGGTAAGAAGACGGCTTTGGTTGCTGGGAAGAAAGCCGCTTCCGAAGCCAGTGGTAGGATAGCTTATGTGGCTGGCAAGAGGGTAGCCGACGCGTTGATCGACAAGTTGATCAGTCCGCCGGTGAAGCGAGCTGCGTTAGAGTGAACACTGAAAAGTTGGAAAGATTTTAAGGATGCTGTGGTACCCATACAAGATTTAGCCAAAATGACGAGTGGATCTGGATGGAAGAGAACTCGCAACGGTGTAATATAAATAAATAATAATATATTAAAAACTGAGTTTGAAAAAACATAAAAAATTGTGTTTGAAAAAAATCTAAAATAACAACAAAAAAAAAATAAAACAAAGATGAACATTAAAGATATGTCTTGGAACGACGCCACGACCAAGAGGTCGAATAACGAGTTCTTTCCCAAAAGCATAAGAGGCTTGATAATGGGAAAATCGAATTGTGGAAAGACCAACCTGTTGATGAATCTGTTGTCCCGACCCGACTGGTTGGATTACGATAGATTGTTTGTGTTTGGCAAGAGCTTGTTTCAACCCAAATACAGATTGCTTCGAGAGTGCATGGATCGTAGATTGCCCAAGGACGTCATAGCCAGAATCTTTGACAGTAGGGAGGAATTCGACAAAAGTGAAGCTCCTCTTTCGACTATTTTGGATGGTGCGGCGATGGAGTTGATGAAGAGAAATGCATCTTCGAACGTCGAGTGTCAATTTTATGAGAATGCTAGCGACGTTCCAGATCCTAGAGAATTGAAATCGGAAGATAAGAATCTCATGATTTTCGACGATCTGCTTTTGGAGAGACAGAACCGATGCGAATCGTATTATGTTAGGGGTCGACACAGCAACGTGGACTGTTTCTACCTGTCGCAGAATTATTTTCGATTGCCCAGACAGACGATAAGGGAGAACGCTAATTTTCTATGTCTTTTTTGCCAAGATCTCAAGAATCTCAATCACATCTATGGCAATCACGTCGCAAACGACATGAGCTTTGCGGAATTCAGGAGATTCTGCAAGAGGGTTTGGGATGGAGGACTTTACAATTTCGTCGTGATCGATTTGACTAGCGAATTTAATCACGGAAAATATCGGTGCGGATTCGACAAGTTTTATGTTTCTGATGATAATAAGATAGAGCGTGAAAATAAAAAAAATTAGAAAATAATAAATCTTCAAATAATTAGTTTTGAAAAAATAAAAATAAAATTAAATATAATGTTCGAACAAGGAGAATTGTTAGAACGGATAGCTGAGAATACGGCTGCAAAACAATGCATTCAAATAGTGGTGAGTGGCGATTCCACTCGATTCGTGACGAAATTCGAACCTTCCATCGAATTGAAGAGAGAATAAGATACGAGATGGCGTTGGTGAATCTGGAGACTTATTATTCCTTTCCCAACGTCACCGAAAAGAATAACTCGTTCAAATATTCCGATGGAGTGGATTGGTTGGAGATTCGAATTCCCAAAGGAAGTTAAAAGACGTGAATGAAGATGGATGGAAAGGGAAGCAACAAGATCAGACTCGCTCTGAATCCTAATACCTTACAGACGATGTTGGATTTGGAGATAATTTTCAAGTGGATTTCAATACGGATGATTCTATAGGCAAGATGTTGGGATTCGATCGAAAGATGTATCGAGACCACGCGGCATCTGAAAATACGGTTGACATTCTCACAGTCAATAGCATTCTGGTGAATGTGGATGTGATTGCTGGAAGCTACGTGAATGGTAGCGCTCAACCAATGATCTATTCCTTCTTTCCAAACGTGTCGCCGGGTTATAAGATCGTGGAGCGACCTCGAAATTTAATTTATCTACCAGTGATTTTAGACATGTTGTATAGTCTCAAAACCATGTTGACGGATCAAAATGGTGAACTGTTAGATCTTCGCGGAGAGAAGGTGACGATACGATTTCACATAAGAGAAATATAAAAGCAAAAAAAAAAGAAGAGTGGACAGAACGTTGAGCGACTCGGCAAGGGTTTGTTGTTTGGTGAGAATTCGCCATTTAAGAATATACTGATTTTGAATATGTTATTATAATGTAAAAAATTTATATAAATATAAAATATAAATCATAGAAAGTATAAAATAATATATAAAATGGATAAAAAGGTGGAAAAACAATTAGACGATAATGATGAATATCGTGAGATAGAGTGCGAAAAAGAGGTGGAAAAATGATTAGATGCTAATGATGGATATCTTAGGAAAGAACTGATAAAAGAGTTAAATAAAGATTGGGATATGCGGTTGAAATTTAAAAGAATGAGACGTTTTGCACCGTTACCACTATCTTCTGAAGAGAATGGTAATGATGTGAGTGTTACCGAGAGATGCACAACATTCATTCATAATTATGATTCAGATAAACAAATGTGTTCTTATAAAAACGTAGCATATCACAAAAAAAAAAAAAGAAAAGAAGAATCGATGCTGAAATTTAAGAAAAAAGGAAATGTTATTATAATATATGGGCAATAGTGAAGAAGGAAAACAAAAAAAAACAAAAAAAATGATCTCATTACTTTTTTTTTTTTCTTCTTCTTCACTAAAAATCAGTCTCTCTATTGTTTATATTTCCAAGTCCGTTATTAGTATGTTGACACTCGCCTTTTCTCCTTTATCGCAAATGTGTTGAATCTTTACTGTTTTGAGTTTTTTTACTTCGGTCAACGCGCTCTCACCACCCGATTTGTTCACGAGTTCAAGTGAGATGTTTGGAAATATGTAACTTCCATGGGGCAATGACAAATCGTCCTTGTTGAATTCTCTCTCTTTGGTGATGACGATATTCTGTAGATCGCTTTGGTAGTTGTAAAACAAATCGAGCATGGCTTCGTCCAATTTCAGAGGCATGCTATATTTGTTGTATTTGTGCTCTAAGCCCTTCGTCTCGACCTCGTTCAATTCGATGGGATCGTGTCGTTGTAATCTATAGATTTTAGAACCGAATTTCTTATACGTTTTGACTCGTTTCAATTTCAATTCGCATCTTTTAGGTGTTGTTGTCATGATCGATTATTTGTTTTTTTGTTTTATGAATTATTGCAAATAATATATATTTTTAAATTTTGTATTTAAATAATAATTTGTTAAAAAGTTTGTTTGTTTTTTTGCTCTTTATATATATATAAAAAAAAAGTTTTTTTTAATTTTTAATTTTCTTTAATGTAAAATTTTTTTTGTAAAAGTTTTTTTTCTCTTTATATATAAAATAAAAAGTTTAAATTTTAATATCCTTTTTTTCTCGTATTAATTCAATTTTTTTTTACGTTAAGGAACATAAAAATAGATTAATTTCATCAAAAAAAAACATTTTTCTCATTAAAGAAAAAAATTTAAAAAATCTTTTTTATATATATAAAGAGTAAAAAAAACAAAACTTTTTTAACAAATTATTTAAATACAAAATTCAAAAAAAAATATTCTTACAAATGGAGCAAACAAATAAAAAAATGGAAAATTTAAGTGAGAAAACCGTACCTCAGTTAAACAAGATTTGTAAACTATTAAAAATTCCACATTTCAGAAATCATAGAACTAAATCAAAAAAAATTGAAGTCATACAGGAATATTTGCAAAACGATAGAAAGGCAAATGAAATGTCGATAGCAACGACGTCAAAAAATGCATCGGTTGTGAAAAATGAGAAGAAGAAAAAGATAGTAAAAGGAATCGAAATGCCGACGTCGAAAAAAAACCAAAAATGTTTCGATTGTGAAAAATAAGAAGACGATTAAACAAAAAGCCATTGAAGAACATCAAGTTTCAAAAGAAAAGAAAAACGAAAATGAAAACGAGTGATGCACTTCAGATTCTAGACAAACGAGATATATCGAGCAAAATTCAACAAGCAATCAACGAAGGGAAAGGAGAAGAATATGTAGCACGACTCGTCACGGAACTATTCCAATCGAAGCCTGTAGAATGGGAGAGTGCGATCAAAGGCATTTTTAAAACTTTCGATGTGGTTCCCTCGTTCAAGAAAATCGATCCGAAATTGTTTATGGAACGGGTGAAGAAAAAGTATTGGATTTGTTTCGCGAACACATGAACGTGGGACAAAAAATTAAGATGATACTCCATTGCGTGATGAATAAAATCGATGTGAAGTCTGGCAAGAGCATCGTGAAAAATGCATATTTCAGATCTGAAGTCGAACCCATATTTCGAGGTTCAGATTTATCAGACGTTTTCGAAAAGATGAAAGACAAGATGTTGACGTCTCTCGCGAATTATCAACATGAAGGTAGTA
This sequence comes from Pictodentalium vernedei, assembly GCA_031216915.1. Taxonomy (NCBI): domain Eukaryota; kingdom Metazoa; phylum Mollusca; class Scaphopoda; order Dentaliida; family Dentaliidae; genus Pictodentalium; species Pictodentalium vernedei. The sequence goes on along the minus strand of CM062296.1, from coordinate 421,618,896 downwards.
ATTGGACGTTCGATGAGGTGTTGAAACTCGAAATTCATATAACTAAAAACGATTCATTGAAAGGATCTTCCTACGTGGAATTACCGTATTTCTTAGCTAAAAAACCGTGGTCAACGTGAGAAATAAAGATGATCAGTGTTTTAAATGGGCAGTCACTTCTGCTTTATACCCTGTCAAAATCCATCCTGAGAGAGTTTCTTGTTACGAGGAGACTTCTAAAAATCTTGATTGGACCGGAGTGACTTTTCCAATGCAGTTAAAACACATCGAACGTTTTGAAGCTCAAAATCCCACCGTAGTGGTGAATGTCTTGGGATACGACGATGAAAAACAAATGATCTATCCTCTCAGACAGACTTCATATCTCGAAAGAGAAATGACGATTATTTTATTATTGATTTTGAATGGTGACAATCGTCATTATTGTTGGGTTAAACATCCGAGCCGATTACTGTCGAGACAAAATAATAAACATAAAGGAAAGATATGTTTATGTTGCAACTGCATGAATGCGTTTCACAGCGAAAAATCGTTAGCGAAACATCAGGAATATTGCAATGAAAATCAAGGTGTCGCCATCGAAATGCCCAAACCCAACACCATCGTGAAGTTTGAAAATCGCAATAGAAGGTAAAAAGTACCATTCGTCGTGTATGCCAATTTCGAATGTTTTACCGTGAAAATGAGTTCCAGCCAACCTAACGCTCTTCAAAGTTACGTCGAAAGATATCAAAAACACACGCCTTCAGGTTATTGCATTTATCTGAAATGTGCTTTCGACTCACAACACGACATGGGTCCCTTCACCTACATGAAACAGTGCGAAGATGACGACGTGGCTCAAAGGTTCGTGGAAGAGTTAGAACTGAAAATTCAAATGTTATACGACAAATTCAAAACTCCGGCGAAAATGATCATCAAGCGAGAGCAGCAGGACGAAAATAACAGAGCCACTGAATGTCACATATGCAGACAATCGTTCGACGAGAATTCGGAGGAAAATAAGAAGGTTAGAGACCACGATCATTACACGGGTTTGTATCGCGGTCCGGCTCACAGCAAGTGTAATTTAAAATATCGAGACGCCGTTTTCTATCCGGTGATATTTCACAATCTCTGAGGTTACAACAGTCATCTGTTCATAAAAAATATCAGCACCTACCATGAAGAATTAAATTGCATTGAGAACAGCGAAGAAAGATACATTTCCTTCACGAAATGGAAGGTCATGGAGAAGAAAAGAGTAATCGACGGAGAGACGTTGGAAGAAAAAACGAAATCCATTCGTAGAAGCATACGTTTCATCGACAATTTTAAATTCATGTCGACCGCTCTGGAAAAATTAGTTGATAACATGAGCAAGGATAAATTTAAAATCACCAGCGAACATTTTCGGAGAACGAGTAGACGTTATGTTGAGGAAAGGAGTCTATCCTTACGATTACATGAACGATCTAAAGAGATTCGACGATACTGCACTACCTTCAAAAGAAGATTTTTATTCAAAATTATACGAATCGGACATTTCGGACGAGAATTACGAACACGCCAAAAACGTGTGGAAATCATTCGATATGAAAACCATGAGAGATTATCACGATCTCTATCTGAAGACCGACGTTCCGCTCTTGGCAGACGTGTTCGAAAAATTTCGAGACGTCTGTCGTCGAAATTACGATCTGGATCCCGCTTGGTATTTCACCGCACCCGGTCTGGCATGGGACGCTCTGTTGAAGACCACCGAAGTCCAATTGGAATTATTATCCAACGTGGACATGTTGCTCATGTTCGAAAGGGCAGCGATGGGTGGCGTCTCGATGATCTCCCACAGATATTTTTGAAGCTAACAATCCCTACATGAAGGAAGGTTTCGATTCGAAATGGTCGAATAAATACATACAGTATTGGGGTGCTAATAATCTGTACGGTTGGGCTATGAGTCATCCTTTACCGATTGGAAATTTTGAATGGGTGACGGAATGGAACAGGAAGAGATGCAAAAGTGGAGAGACTATCCTTGCATTTTAGAAGTCGATTTGAACTATCCGGAAGAATTACATGATCTACACAACGATTATCCGCTGGCTCCTGAACGAATGGAACCGAACGAAGGAGACAAGGAAAAACTCATTCCCAATTTATTTAACAAACGTAACTACATCGTCTACAGTGAGAATTTGAAACAATATGCTGATTACGGGATGAAATTAGTCAACATACATCGCATCATTCGGTTCGATGAAGAGCCTTGGATGAAAAAATACATCGATCTCAACACGAATCTCAGAATTCGAGCCGAGAACGATTTCGAAAAAGATTTCTTCAAACTCATGAACAACTGCATGTACAGTAAATCGATGGAAAACATCAGGAAGAACAGAGAGCGGTGGTAAACAAATCCTTGAATTCGTGGGCTTGAGACCCAAACTGTATGCTTATCATCTAGAAGATGAAGAGATCAAGAAGTGTAAAGGGGTTAAAGTGTGCGTGGTGAAGAAAAACATCTCTTTCCAAGAGTATAAAGATTGTCTGTTAGGAAGTGGTCCGGTGTATAAGACTATGAAATCGATTCGAAGCGAAAATCACAACTTGTATACCGAAATAGTCAACAAGATTTCGCTGACGGCCGACAATGATAAGAGATTCGTGTTAGATGATAAAATAGGCACTTTGGCATGTGGACATTGGACTTTGGATATACTTTTAGACGATAGTATTTCAGATATGATTGTGGATGATAGGATTCCAGATATGATTAAGGATGACAGGATTCCAGAAAATCAAGAGGAATTAAATGGATTCAAGATTATCAGAGTCGAGGAATTAGATGGATTCAAGATTATGGAAGTCGATAGAGTTAGTTTAAAAAGAAAAAGAAAAAAAATTTTAAAAAAATAACGTCATTTTAGTGAATTATAATAAAATAAATAAATAAAAAAAAAAAAAATATACACACATTTATGAATAAGAAAATAGAGATATCCGTAGAAGGTGTCGTCTTACCTAATGAACCCCTATCCAACATCGATCTGTCGAATGCGGTGAAGGATTTGAAAATCAAAGATTTTCTAGGCGTGTTTTCCATAGATGCCTTGCCGAAGAGAAGACCTCGACAATCGGAATGCGGAATTTTAAATCTAAATGATTTATCGGGTGAAGGCACTCATTGGGTGACGTGGTTCAAAAACGGGAAGAAGAATTATTATTTTGACAGCTACGGAATCTCGCTGCTGAAAGAAATAAAGAACTATTTCAACAAATTGATGGTTCGTTACAACACAGAACGAGTGCAATCACCAGATCAAGTGTTTTGCGGTCACCTGTGTCTTTACGTTCTCAAGAGATGGTCTGAAGGAGATCGGTTTCAAGACATTCTCAATGATATACATTAGAGAGAGATTTTTTTTATAGCATATAAAGGTAAAAAAAAAATTATTAAAAAAATTTTAATCGAATAAAACGAAAAATAAAAATAAGTGAAATAATTCATTTTTAATAAACTGCGTTTGAAATATATTTTTAAAACAAAAATCTCAAAACAACATGCCAGTCGATAAATTTGGTAGAAGGGACGACGAAAAAGTCAACCTAAAAAAGAAGAGGAAGACGCTCGAAGTCGACGATGGTTACAACGTTGTCAACTTGGATGAACGTTACGTTCGGAGATACGAACCTCGAGAGGAACCTTTGAACATGAATGATAAGAAGCTCTACAATCTTCCCGAGCTGATAGATCTCGCAGATGCTGCGACTAAAAAATACGTGGAGGAGGAACGCCAATTTCGAACGAATCATGCTGGATAATTACGTGGATAAAGCCATGACCGATGATCTCAATCTGAAATCCAAACGTTTGGTGAACGTCGCGAATCCTCTAGATTCCACCGATGCTGCGACCAAGAAATACACTGACGACTCTCACGCGAGATTCAGCGAACACCTGGGAAATAGATACGTTCAGAAAACGATGCAATCGGAATTGAATGCCAATTCTAACAAGATAACAAATGTGGCCACTCCCACGAATCCCAAGGACGTGGCGACCAAACACTACGTAGATCTGGAACAGAGAAAGTCTGACAGATGTGAAATGAAATCGGATCTGAATGCGGCATTCCACAAGATATTGAATCTGTCGTAGGTCGATGACACGGATGCGGACTCAACTGCGGTCAACAAGGGCTACGTAGATTCTGCCGTGATACGATCACAAGAATCTGTAGAATCGCAAGTGGATGATCTCTACCTGAACAAACAATCTGGCGGAACCATGGAGGGTGGCATCAACATGAACGGTGAGAATTTATTCGGTCTTGGTCACGATCCTGAATTCGATTCCAGCGTGGTCAGCAGGAAGTACATGGATAACAACTCGGTCTGGAGAAAGGGTGACATCATGGAAGGTAAACTAGACATGGGCGGACACACGCTCACGAATCTACCTGATCCCGTGAACATGACGGACGCCTGCACCCTGATTTCGGTGGTGGAGAAAATCAAATCTGCTAAACAATTGGTCATCGTGTGGGCCAAGGAGGCCGGCACGTTAGAGGAGGGAAAAGCTGAGTGGTCTTTCGGAAATGGAGGTAGTGGATCGAAACATGGTCAGGTGGGATATCCCATGCCGTTGGGAGGTAAAATCATTCGAATGAGTCTGGCTTCCACGGATTTGAATAACAGAGCGGTCGTCAATCTCGTGGTGAATGGAGTAGAGAGCGATAAGAGATACAGCATCGAAAAGACTGAGAATCAACACTCGAATGTTAACAGGTTTGGCACGCACAGGATTAATTTCATTACGAAAACCAATAATCCCAAAGCCGCCACATCCATGGTGAGCATACTGATCGAACTAGATTCTTTGAACAATGAAAAAATTAATTAAAAATAATGAGTGATTATTAAAAAAAAAACAAAAAAAAAGTAATGAGATTTAGAAAGATGTTCAATCTCTCTAGATCTCATTACTTTTATTTTTTTTTGTTTTTTTTTTGTTTTTAATAATTACTCATTACTTTTTTATTTTTGTTTTATTTTTTTTTCACACATGTCTCTCATCGAATGATCGACATCTTATTTCCATCCGATTCGAATTGTAATTCTCTGTCCGACAGGACCAGGGTGAAGGCTTTGGTTTTTCTCGGCACGTTCCTATCGAATTGCATCTTGATCTGAATGTCTAAGAAGCTACTCTTGAGTCGTTTACTATGTTTACTGATGTCGAATACGAACATGGGATACATCGACTTGTATTCGCCGGGAGATATGTTAGGGTTGTTCACCAATTCGTCTAGACCGTGATACTTCTTTCTAAAATCAGCGGCATCGCCGTACAGTCTGCAGAAATCGTTCTTGTCGAACGACGTGCTGTAATCGATTGCTGGATATCTCGTGGCATTCAGAAACACTTGCATGTTTCACAAATGGCAGTGATCGAACAGCGACACATTCTTTTCCTGAGACCCGTCCCTATCAGTCTGAAACGCAACCATGATGAAACGCGGTCTCTCGGAAGCGGATTTCACCGTCAATCTCCAATTGAAGTGATTCGTGGAGAGAGGAATGCTAGCCGTGTCGCACTGTCTCGTTCTAAATCCCACAGGTAATTTACTCTTGGATTCTATGATCTTGTAGAGACAAGCTTTTTCCACGATCAAAGGCTCCACGTGCAGAACGAACCACAATATCTTGTGTAGAGTTATCTTACCCGCATCGGTCACAGTGAGTCTCACTATTGCGTTGTCAGTTCCTTTTCGAATCAACATTAGATTGTGTTTGAATCCGTACATGATCTTTTTGTAATCGTCTGCGAATCCAAAGATGTGTTTCAAAGGTATCCTGAACGAAAACGTTCCTTTAGGTTTGGATGTCTTGATGACATAGTCGAATATCGTGGTGGTGCCGGCGCTAGCAGGGCCGACGGTGTCTTTCACCCACAACTGATTAAGTCCTCTGGATTTCGAAAAATCATCAGGATACGTCAAGAGTTTGAACATCGTGGTGGCCTGGCCGGGATGAAACACAGATTCTATCTCTTGTCCGGATAGCATGTATTTTATATTACTGAATAGATGCATGATGCCATTATTGGCTAGAGTAACCGTTTCGTCGTTGGCGTAGTTGCTCCCATCTTCCTTGGTGAGACGTCCCTGCACCACTATGTAACTCCCGCTAGGATGTATGAATAGATCTTGAGTTTCGACGTTGATTCTTATCTCTCCCGCATTGTTCAAACTCATTCCGGTTACCGGTTCATATTCGTGAACCTCATATTCTTGAATACTTTCATCTTTCACTATGCTTTGTGCTATATCTAGTATATTTGTCATTTTTAAAGGGTTTTTGTTTTTTTGTTTATTAATTAGCTTGCTTTTTTTTATCTAAAAATAGTTTTAATTATTTTTATTATTATTTTTCTCTCCTATATATATGTGTGTGTAAACAAGAAAATGTTAAAGAGAGTAAATAAAAGAAATTTGTTTTCTTTATCAAAACTTTGTCTTCTGTAATTGTTGTTTGTAAAACTTTCCGATGATCTCTTCTCCATCCAATGCTTCGATTTCGTAAGTCACCGGATCGGTGTGAAATATTTTGATTATCTCGAAGATTTCCGAGGTGCATCGAGGAGTATAACCCTTTTCGAAGTGCTTCTTATAAGCGTAGATTCTCACTCGATCACCGACCACAAATTTCGGCGTTCTAGACTTCTTCCTAATCAGGATATAGATTTGCGTAGACCTGTTTTTCATTTCGAGCATCGCTAGCTTCCACGGGAGTCATCTTGATCGATCTGTGTCACGTGTTGTTGTAATCTTTATCCAGACCGTTCAGAGCGTATATGTATTTCTTGGTCGAATTCGTCGTGAAGTATCTATGCATCTTTTCCTTCATCGTTCAATTCCAACGTTCCCCCACGCTGGCTTTCTCTTCGTTTTCGATTGAGTAGAGGTCGACCAATCGATGAACGTGCTTGTTGTAGAATTTCTTTTCCTTATCCACCCACAATTTATTTGGTTTTCGAGAAGACGAGTCGAACACGCTCTTCAGAGCCTCGGCGACGCAAGGTCCCGATTTATTCTTCAAAGCTCTGATCCAACCGTATTTGGAAAACACATCGATGACCGTCAATAGATGTTTGACACCCTCGTTCCACCTCGAAAACGATCTCATGTCGACCAAGTCGGCAGACTAAATATCATCCAAACCCTTCACGAACACCCTTCTCTTTCGAAATTTACACTCGATGGGTTTGTGTAACTCCTCGGCCAATTCGCTCATCAATAATCATTTCTTCTTCTTTTCAGATGCACTTTTTTTTTTTAACGCCCCATCCGAATCAACATTTCGCACCAATCAGATTACCCACCAGCGAACGTTCTATCTTCTCTCTCCTTATCAGATTCGATATGCCTCTCAATTTCCCCAACATGTTTTCAACACAGACATCGTTGCAAGTCTTGGTGTCGGGATGTCCAGCGTAGCACAGATCGTGATCATATGCGGCCGTGTGCACACTATTCACAGGTTTGCTCCAAGATTTAGGAGTCAGATCGGCGTTGAGTCTCTTGTTCAATTTCGTTCCAGGTCCCGTGAAACTGTGACCAGGCAGATGCATTTCAAAAGGTAGATTATTGGTCATTTTATTCACGATGCCTTTACCTTTGCTCGTATTCTTTTTTTTTTGGCGAATCGAGTCTTGATAGAACCACACATGTTGCAAATTCAGTGAAGCATCTGTCTGTCGTTTTTAGTTCGTACTTCTTGAGAATTTCTCATCTCGGTAACTCTCTTACATTTTACGCAATACATTTTTAAGAGTTATTTAAATTAATTTCGTTTTATTTTATATATAAATTTAATATTTTTTTTTTAAAATTCTATTCTTATTATATATTTTTTTTTTCAATCGCTGCTCTTGAGTTCTATCATCTTACTGAATTCCTCCCTAGCCTCTTTCCTCCCCTTTTCCACGAGAGAATCCTTCATCTCTTCTTTGATGATCTGACAAGTCTTGATTCTCACAGCTTCTTTCATGGCTTCATATTTCGTTTTCTCACTCAATATCGTGAAGTATTCTCCGTCCGATATTCTACCATCTTTCAACACCATCGAGATCATTTCGGATATCGTGTCGATCTTGGAGTCGGCCAAGACGCGAATCTTGTCGTGTTTCCTCGCCTTCAGATATAATTTCCTACTCAAAAAGTTTCCGAGCATGCTAAACAATCCGGCGGCGAGAGCCACTCCTTCTACAGTCAACACGATTGGAATACCGACCGCGGTCAACAACAATCTGATGCCGGCCACGTGTAAACCCATGGAAATTGTGATGAGTGTCATGTCGATCGCGTTGATGAATTTCACGAAACGTGAATACTTCTTCTTGAGAGAACGGTCAGAATCTCTCTCTCTCGAGTTAGATACGCTTGGATTCTATTGATTTGATCGATGCGATACCTCTCTCCTCTTTCTTTTTCTTCTAGCGACGGTGCCATCGGCAAAACGCTATTCGGCTTCTCATCCTCGTCGTCATCTAACGTCGGATACAATTTATTTCTGGTTCTCATTTTTGTGTTGTTTTTTTTTCTAATATTAGATAAAAAAATTTAGGTGTGTATTTATTTTATTTTCTACTCTCCCTTATTTTATATCAACGAGAAAAACTTAGACGTATGCTTCATTGAACAATAATTTCATGATGCATCCCTTGTCTTCTAAAGTCAGACTTTCAGTTCTTCCGAAACTGTGTGCTTGTCTCGATCCTTACGGAAGACTAATCTCTTCCAAAGCGTGATCACATCGTCGAATCTAATGCATTCGAACGCCGGTTCGAAATACTTGACGACCATATCTTCCCTTTCCATTGTCAGACACGAATGATTCTCGTGATTGAAGTCTAGATTATCCCGACATCCGATGCATCGTTTTAACAAGATGGGACATAGTTCTTCATTCACGCAGATTGCGTATGCTCTCATCAGCATGTTTAAAAGAAACCTTGCTCTAATAGTCTGGGAAGCGCTCATGATTTACGTATTTTTTATTATCTATTCGATTTGACATATTTTATTTTTTTAAATAACTATTTATTTATATATTTTTTTTCTCTCCTATATATATCAATCACTTTTTTATTTCCTTGACCTTCAATTTGATAGGTCACGTGACCACCTTCTTGAAACTTCGATTTTTCTGATAGGCGTGACCCCCCACCCCCACGACGAGGGGAGATAACTTTGTATGATTAAGTTTATGAGAATCAAGCAATCTGATTGGTTAATTAGCAAGTCACGTGACCACCTTCAGAGCCTCAAAAGCCATTTGCCGATTCTGGGACACTGTCCCAGAATCCGCAAACCACCTTTTTGATGCTGTCCTAGAAGCCGCAAAACGTTTTTTGCTCGCGTTCACCAATGATGGATCAATGGTCTGATCGGCGATGGGAACGTCGACAAAAAATTTTAAGTAAAAAAAGAAAAGTGAAAAATGTTCAATTTCATACATTTTTCACTTTTTAGAAAAACGTGTACATTCGACATGTTCGCCAACGGGTATTTGAACGTTAAAAGTGCGATCTAGGAGTCTCAAAATAACAGCGGATTCTGGAACACCCGACATTTTTGTGAACAAGCGTGTGATTTAACACTGAATCCTACGATGGTAAACGTCCGTGTACTTGTACGTGTATGGTACATGTACAATGTGTCCTTGAATCCGCATTTATTACCTACTATCATTGATGTCAAACTCACAAACAGCTCCTCATCAAATGCAATTGAACTCGAAGCCCAATGCGAGGGCATAGAAAAAAGCATAAACTCTACCCTTAATGAAATATGCCCGAAAGAAGAAGTACGCCCTTGGAGAAGCACTATCTCGGTCGACACACTTTCATTAATCAAAACCAAATGGAAAGCTCTTCGCGCTCTTAAAACCGAAACTGACCCCATAAGAAAAGCTGACCTCAAAAAAACATACAACCGTCTTCATGGCGAGGTTAAAAAGGCCATCCAAACTGAAAAACAAGCCAACTGGGAAAAGGCAACAGCCAACCTAAACGGGATCAAGGATGCTAAAAAATTTTGGGACACTTTGAAAACCCTAACTGGGCAAAAAACAAAAGCCGTAAAGCTGCAGCCAAATCCCTTAAAAAGGAATATGGCTCTTTTACGCGCACCGACAAAGACACTTTTGCCAACCTCCTTAGAAAAAGGCATCGCCCGTCTCAAGGTCCGGGCAATGATGACGCCATCATAAACGCCATTGATGACTTCATCAATGAACACCCGGATATCTATCTTGACCCCAAATTCGATAACGAGCCAGAAGAAGGGGATGACGATAACCTTGTCAACCCATCACCAATGATGAAATCATCAACATTATAAAAAAATGTAGAAATTCTACTTCGCCCGGTGAGGATGAAGTGAGTTACAAAATTCTTAAACAAAGTCCAAACTCTCTAACTGTCAAACTCAACAAACTATTCAATGCATGCCTCGCCCATGGCTACTTTCCTAGATGTTGGAAAAGAGCCATTGGTGTCATGATACCAAAACCGGACAAAGACCACTCCGACCCGGCCAGTTACCGCCCCACCAGCCTCCTCAGTTGCATAGGTAAGGTGTTTGAACGAATCCTTACCAATCGACTGAGGGGGCACCTTGAAGATACCGAGTTTTTCAATAAATGACAAAGAGACCATAGAAACCGTAAAGAAGGCATCAAGCATGTCTACTGCCTAGTCACTCAAATGAAAACCGCGATTGATAATCAACAAATAGGCGCGGCAGTCCTGTTAGACCTCGAAAAAGCATTCGACTCTGTATGGCATAACGGAATGCGCCTCAAATTATCAAAAATGAAACTCCCCATAAAACTGCTTAGATAACTCTCTTCCTTCCTAAACGATCGTGAAATTAAAATCAGAGTTAACAATGAAATGTACGACAGTGTCCCCCTAAAAGCAGGCACCCCACAAGGATCTGTCCTCACTCCCCCTCCTGTACATCATCTAGGTCAACGACCTCAAATTCTCCGAGGATCGCTTTCAAGTCTCACAATTTGCGGACGATAAGGGCCTCTGGGACTCTAATAATACGGCCAATCTACTCCAGAAACCTCTTCAACGCGCTCTCGACGACCTGGAACACTGGTGTGCCAAATGGAGAATAAAGCTGAACGCCAACAAAACCCAACGAATCACCTTCACCCGCAAGATAAACAACCGTGACTTTGACCTAAAGCTACTGGATAAAGTCCTCCTCCCAGAATGCAAAGAGGCGAAATTCCTTGGTATTACCATTGATCAAAAACTATCCTTTAATAAACACACCAACGATATTGACAGTAAAGCAACCAAACGTATCAATTGACTAAAAATGCTAAAGTAAACTTCCTGGGGGAGCCAATCAGGCTACTCTGCTTAAACTATACAAAGCCTTTGTGCGCCGAGTACTCGAGTATGGGGCCATCATCTTAACTGAGCTCAATCAAACAAATATGGGGAAACTACAGAAGGTCCAAAATCACGCGCTTAGGGTCGTCCTCTGCGCTCCCTGGGATACACCTATCAAAACACTCCAAGACAGAGCTGAAATCCCAACCATAAAGTATCGCCTGGCCTCCCTAGCAGCGAAGAATCACGACCGGTTAGCCGAAAGCCAACTAATATCCGAACTACAGGCAATTTGCGAAAGCAGACAAAAACCCCATAACGCCAATATTTAACTAACTAGGACTTATAACTGAGGGCAAGACAGGAAAGTAGCACCTCTGGGTGTGGCTCTGTGTGTAAGCCTGTTCTTCGCTCCCTCAAAATATCTAAAATAGACCGAATTTAAAGCAGAGGCAAAACAGGAAAGTAACATCCTCGGGTGTGGTATTGTGTGTAAGCCTGTCTTCCGATTTCGTCTAACGAAACCATCCAAACAAGGACTATAACCGAGTCAAGACAGGAAAGTAACACCCCCGGGTGTGGCTCTGTGCGTAAGCCTATTCTTCGCTACCTCAAATTATCTAAAATAGGCCGATTATTAAGCAGAGGCAAACCCCGTGAAACGACAATATTGGTAAAGGGAAGGTGAACTAACAGGCAGTGAAAACTGCGAAAGCTGTGACCTTCTACCAGGAAGGGCTGTCTTCACCTACTCAACTAAAACCACTAATAACTGACCGCCAAAAGAAATCAAAACTGGTAAGATAAAAATGACAATTCTCAAACTTTTTCATATATGCCATACTAATTCTGCCTTCTTCTTTTAGCATGTACACAGAGATGATTTCTTTTTAATGACCAGCACCCCAATAACTGCTATGGAAACTATAACCGTTATGGAAACAGTAACCTCCATGGATCCTGAACATCCTCCACTCCATCACTAGAAGTGGTCACCCACTTCAAGGGAGGCGAGCGTTGGTCCTGCGTCCCGCCTTTGCTCCTTTTTGTAAGCGTCTGTAGAGCGCATTTTTTACCCAGCCAAATAGGATTACAATGCAGGCCTGCCCCCGAACCAGGGAAGTTCGGGTCTTTCTACTGGTGGTCCCCGAAAGGGGTCGTTGTTCTCATCTATCCAAAAAGACGTCCTAACGCAGACCTGAAAACCGACTAAGACAGCCTGAGGCAGACTATACTTGCCAATGATTGCCCGCCATCGCTACCATCTCTGAAGTGGCAGACTATACTTGCCCGAAAATATAACACCACAGCGCCCTCGGGGAGAGGTAGTATTTTTGTGAGAGGACCCAACCTCTCACACTGGTCCTCATCCGAAGGATCAGTCAACATCAGTCGACGAAGTCAACCCAACACCCGTGACACCCTAGCCAGGGACAACTGTCGAGTACCCGAACCTTTTCCTCCTTCAACACGCCTGAACATGAAACTAACAGATCACAAACAGTCATTGAGGGTCGACAGGGGCTTTCCCTATAGTGTCCCTGCGCGCCTTCGGCGCGCTAAAACCATTCCGTCCGAAGTTTTTATGGGGTTATGGAACACCCACCCCTTCCGCCTTTAAAAATCGCCCCAAAGCGCACTAGTCGACCTCGAGCACTGGTGCGACAAATGGAAAATCAAGCTAAACATAAACAAGACCCAAAGAATCACCTTCTCCTGTAGGACCAGAAACAGCGACTTCGACTTCCAATTAAAGGCAAACTCTTCCGAAGTGCACCGAAGCCAAATTCCTAGGAATCACCCTAGATTCGAAACTCAGCTTCACCAAACATACCAATAACATCGCCACCCAAGCAACCAAACGAATAAACATACTAAAGATGCTACGGGGTACCTTGTGGGAGCAAACGAAGCTGTCCTGCTTAAACTCTACAAGACCTTCATACGACCTGTAATTGAATACGGAGCCCTCATCCTCTCTGAAACCTATAAATCCAACATCGCCAAAACATCCAAAACCAAGCACCAAGAATAGCCCTACGTACCCCATACGACACCCCTATCAAACAGCTCCACGAAAAGGCCAAAATCCCAACCATCAAAGACCGCCTAGCCACGCTAGCTGCCAAAAACCGCGAACGCTTCAAGGATAGCAAACTAATATCAGAACTGAGTGTGCTCTGTGCCAGCCGACAAAAACCCCAAAACATGCCCCTAACCGACCAACCCAAGTAGGAAACTAAACCTCGGAAGAACAAGCAGGAAAGAAACACCACCGGATGTGGTATTTTTGTGAAAGTCTGCTCCCCTCCCTCTTCACCGACCCCACTCAAAGGTAACTCAAAATAATCCACACGGAAAACACAAATAGGAATCGAACCGGAGGAACAAACAGGAAAGGTACACACTCGGTTGTGGTATTTTGTGTAAGCCTGTCCTCCCTCACAAAATAAACCCAAAATAACTAAAACAACAAATTCAAATAGGTATCTGATCGCAAGGTAAAACAGGAAAGAAACACCCTCGGTGTGGTATTTTGTGTAAGCCTGTTCTTCTCCCTCCCAAAGGCACAACAAATAAACTAAAACGGCAAATTCAATAAGGAATCTTAGCGGAGGAACATTCAGGAAAGAATCACCCCCGGGTGTGGCTATTTGTGAACGCCTGTTCTCCTCTGCACCGACCTCACTCTAAGTAACTCAAATAATTAAAACGGCATAATCGAAATAGGGAGGGAGGGGGAGAACTCGACTAACCATGCCTATAGCTTTATATTTTCTGCCACAGCGTCAGACAAACAAACCAACATACGGACCCTTCACCTTCCACCACTCCAGCTCACTAGAACCTTCACCAGCAGACTCAGAACACCGAAAAGCTTGAGGCAGACTATATTTGCCAATGGTAGCTACACCAAACTACTAAGAGGCAGACTATACTTGCCTGAACACACCTTAAGACAAGAACAGACGCGACTAATCATTTCTTTACCTCTCTACTTTCAGCAAACCCAGACACAGCACAGACCATCACCAAACAACCAAAGTAGACAGAATCCGACGACCGACCACCCGACATCACTACCGATTACCAACAAACAACGAAACCAGCCAATAACAGAAGAGCTTGAGGCAGACTATACTTGCCAGTGATAACTCCAACGCATTACCCAGTGGCAGACTAAACTTGCCTGAAACAATACACAAGACAAAGACCACAACCACACCAAGAAAACAGCCAACCGTACAGCCATACAGCCTGAGACATGCAAGATCAGAACAGAACAAACGCCAGACAGATAGAAAGGGCGGGGGGGGGGGGGGGGGGGGCGCACTAATTATTTTATACCTCTCTACTTTCAGCCATAGCAGATACACAAAACAGACCACCACAAACGAACCAGAGCAGAAAGAGGCACCGACCACCCCACGCACAGACCGACCACAAAGCAACATCAAAACAGCCAACAACCAACAACAGAAGGGCTTGAGACAGACTATACTTGCCAGTGATAGCTCCAACACTTATCTAAGCGGTAGACTATACTTGCCTGAAAAACACACATGACTAAGACATCTCCAGAAAGACAGCCGACTAGCCCGACTTTCCATCCGCACATTATCTTCCTCTCCTCTACCTTTTGCTGCTTTAACTCTAAGTTTTTTAAACTATCTTTCCGCCTCTACCTTTTCCCCAGTAACCGATGTGGATCTCAATAACCACTATAGCAACTCAATAACCGTTATGGCTTCAGAACATCCTTCACTCCATCCCCAGAGGTGGTCATCCACCTCCAGGGAGGCGAGCGCTTGTCCTGCGCCCCGCTTCCTTTACCATTTTTTTTAAAAACTCTTCTCTAGCGCACTTCAGGTCCCGGCCCTATTAGAAAAAGCAGGCTTGTTACCTGAACCAGGAATGTTCAGGTTGGTGGTACTTTGTTATGGTCCGTTTTCGAACAACCATGTTCCAAAATCAGTGCCCAAGGCAGACTATACTTGCCAATGAAGGCATAATCTACAACAAAATAAGTGGCAGGCTTTACATGCCTGAAGAACAGCAACATGGAATCTCAACACGCGTCCTCTTCCACCTTTACACCGCCCAGACATGATGCTGAAGATGCTAATTCAAAATTTCTGAAACATTATACTGTCAATGAGGGTCGAAAGGGGGTACACCTCACACCATCCCTGAAACCATTCGTTTCAAGTTTTTATCATTCTTTCAAAATCATTTGATCGAGAATAGTTTGAACACTTTGAGAAAAAGATGGAATCAGTTGTTAGATTTAGTTGTCAAGTTTGTGAGAAGACCTTCTCTGATCGTTGCAATAGGAAATAAGTGTGCTGTGTATGTGATAAAAATATTCTCTTTTTAGGAAATTGGGTGGCCCTGAAAAAGGCCGTTTGTTTGGTTTTCTACAGATTTTCTGCGAGGATTTTTGACAAGTTAGCTAGAACAGGTCTCAGCAACTTTCCTAAAAAACGCCTTTCTGTGTGATTCGTCTTGCTTTCCCGGCAGATAATTTTTTGGCTTTCCTGATTTCATACTTGTGTGGATTGAGGTATGCTCGTTCTCCCATTGTCATTAGTGCATTGAAATTCAAAACGTTCTTTGCACATTCACATATGCATTCAATCAGGTCATCGCTGGCCGTCTTTACCGCATTTTATGGTTTGCTGTTGATTAGCATAGGCTAGAAATCGTAGTTGATCTGTATGTCTTCTCAACCTGTCTGGTGCTTTGTTTAATTTATCTCAGCCCTGTCGAGACACTAACAATCTTTGTCTTTCGTGGTTTGATTCTTCTGGTAGGAGGGTTCAACTGGTGGTACATTTCCTGTTTGTGGCCGTATTGTCTGGGGCTTTTCAATTCGAGGCATTGATACCAGAGACTTTCTGCTCGATTCAGTATTCTGGCGTTGGTAAATCTGAGGTAGGACCATTGACGTCGACAGGTTAGTGGTATAGGGGAGTTGGTTATAGGTAGATCTGACTATAAATTCAGGTGTATTCTGGTGTATTTGCATTATCTCTCCTGTTTGGACGTCCATTGTTTTTCATTTTTGTGTAATGTTCGTCTGTGTTGATAATAATTAGTCTTATGCAAGTAAGATTTTTGACACAATTCACAGACATAGTGAAGTGAGCTAATAGATTTGTGGGGGAGGGGGCAATGCTCTTCCATTTATATATAGGAATAGGATGGGTGCTTCCCCGACCTGTCAATCACTGATTGGACAATTATATACCAGAATAGGATGGGTCCTACCCCAACCTGCTGATCATTAACTGCTTCAAACTCTCCTACGGTGCATTGTGGGGGCATTACATAGGGCTCTGCGGTAAAATAAATTTTTGTTGCACACAACGTGACACAGTTTACTTTAAAAAAACAAAATATAAGTTGGATAAGTATTTGAGTCTACACTGGGGCTACACTCCACCCATCAATGTTACAGAAATCTTCTGCTTATTGAACAACATATGTGCTACAAAATGGCCTCAAATGGTCTTAAATATTTTTCAAATGATAACTAAAATGGCCACTTTACCCCCAAATGGTCACTTTACTCCCCAAATGGCCGCTATACCTCCAAAATGGTCACAAATGACCACTAAAATGGTCATTAATGATCACTAAAATGGTCACTAATCATCACTAAAATGGTCACTAATGATCACTAATGATCACTAAAATGGTCACTCCACACATGCAAAACCCAATGGGGTCAATAACACAAAGAATATGCTTGGCAAAAAATTTGTCTAAGACCTTGAAAATAATTTTAAAGCAAAATTAAAAATCACACCATGACCCATTAACTACCCCTTCTCGACCCGGGATGGAGAGGGGGTGATGCGGCCCGGTTGGCTTATTTTAACAAGTGTATTTTGCACCCACATACACTTCTGACTATATTTTATCACAACCCCCATACATCCATTCATGGTACTCTCTCTCTCTCTCTCTCTCTCTCTCTCTCTCTCTCTCTCTCTCTCTCTCTCTCTGCTTCTCTTTATCTCTGCATCTCCAATATCTTCACCTCTCGTTCTCATTGAACCATTGGGTTACTACAACACACCTGCGCTTTCATCCGACAAAAGAGAAGAATCCAAATAATTAGTGCTCAAATACAAATCAGCTTTTATTTACACCGTGTTCGTAAATCAGGCCTTACCAGGGTTTGTATTTCGTTCACCTTGGTGAGAATCCAAATGAGAATTCTAATACAAAGCACGTGATTAAATACAAAATTTTCGCCGTAATATGAGTCCTGTGTTTTCCGAGGATGTTAATATGTTGATTGAATATCAAATATTACACGTGTATGTCTCGGTATGACAGAACTCGTTCACATTGGCAAATAGACACTACCGAATTTTCCAAGATTCCAGTGGAGCTGTTGGTGAAATAGTTATGTATTACTAGTGTTTATGAAGTTAATTACTTAATTTTCTACCAGTGGGGCATGACTAACCCGCAAAGCGGAGGAACTCTGCAACATATATCGGGATTCATACAGTGATATTGGTACAATCAGGCGGTCAAAAAATATTGTGTACATTTCAGTTAGTCAGACAGGTACTTCGTAATTAGTTGTACAGTCAGTAAGACTATAGTGGTGCCAGATATTAGCGCGGTTTACGATTAATGTGTTACAGATTTTTTACAGATTTTCCGTATGAAGGGCCCAATGAAGTGGAAAGTGACTCTTTTAAGCATTTGAGGAAAAAATGTATTTAAAACGCCACTGGTCTTGTGTTCCGGTATCAATATATCACATTCTCGTTTGCAAAAAAATACAAATGTTGTCATGAGTCAAGTCAACAAATTCTACGTTTAAAGACAAATCCACGCAGAATCGGACCTCAGTTTGTTCAAGAAATAACAGTAAACTATTCTACTTACTGTGTGTAGACAGGATTTACTAGGTACATCCACTAAATCACAATCTCACAAAAAGTACCGGTAACCCGCGTGTAATTTTTAGCTCACCCAAGAGAGCTTAACTTATCACCGGCCGGCCATAGTCCGTCGTCGTAAACATTTTTCAAACAACTTCTCCTCTGAAACCACTGGTCCGATTTTCACAAAACTTCATGTGAATGTTCATTACTATATGGCAATTCATGTTTGTTCAAATAAAATGGCCACGTCCCTTGGGGGCTCTGTATGGGGCATAACTCTGATAGCACCATATGAATTATAGAAAAAATATTAAAAAATCTTCGTCTCCAGAACCAGTGGGCAGAATCTTCTGATACTTGGTATGCAGCATCTTGGTATGGGTCTGATTCACGTTTGTTCAAATCGGCCCCCTGGATTCATATTTGGGCTCACTATAGAAGACCCAATTCGAACTTGGTGCATTTCAGGCAAATTTCGTAACAAATCTTCTTCTCCAGATCCAGCAGGCAGAATCTTTCAATATTTGGTATGCAACATTGTGGGGTGGATCTTGTTCAAGTTTGTTCAAATCAGCCCCCTGGATTCATATTTGGGCTCAGTATAGAAGCCTGAATTCGCACTTAGTGCAATTCAGGCAAATTTCTTGAAAAATCTTCTTCCCAAGATCCAGCAAGCAGAATCTTTTGATATTTGGTATGCAACATTGTGGGGTGGATCTGATTCAAGTTTGTTCAAATCAACTCCCTGGATTCATATTTGGGCTCACTATAAAAGCTCGAATTCGAACTTGGTGCACTTCAGGCAAATTTCTTCAAAAATCTTCTTTTCCAGATCCAGCAGGTAGAATCTTTTGATATTTGGTATGCAACATTGTGGGGTGGATCTGATTCAAATTTGTTCAAATCGGCCCCCTGGATTCATATTTGGGCTCACTATAGAAGACCGAATTCGAACTTAGTGCATTTCAGGCAAATTTCTTAAAAAATCTTCCTCTCCAGATCCAGCAGGCAGAATCTTTTGATATTTGGTATGCGACATTGTGGGGTGGATCTGATTCAAGCTTGTTCAAATCGGCCCCCTGGGTTTATATTTGGGCTCAGTATAGGAGCCCAGATTTGAACTTAGTGCATTTCAGGCAAATTTCTTTGAAAATCTTCTTCTCAAGATCCAGCAGGCAGAATCTTTTGATATTTGGTATACAGCATGCTTGGGGGGGGGGGGGGGGGGGATTCAAGTTTGTTCAAGCCAAGTCCCTGGGTTCATATTTGGGTTCACTGTGGTAGCCCGAATTATAACTTAGTTCAAAATGAGGAATTTTCTTCTTCAGATCCAGGAGTCAGAATGTTTTGATATTTGGTATGCAGCATCTTTAGGGGGGGGGGGGGGGGGGGGTGTGAGATTCAAGTTTGTTCAAACCATGTCCCTAGGTCCATATTTGGCATCACTGTGGGAGCCCGAATGATAACTTGGTTCAAAATGAGGAATTTTCTTTTAAAATCTTCTTCTTCAGATCCAGCAGTCGGAATGTTTTGATATTTGGTATGCTGCATCCTTAGGGGGTGAGATTCAAGTTTGTTCAAGCCATATCCCTAGATCCATATTTGGGCTCACTGTGGGAGCTTGAATTGTAACTTAGTTCGAAATGAGGAATTTTCTTTAAAAATCTTCTTCTTCAGATCCAGCAGTCGGAATGTTTTGATATGTGGTGTGTAGCATCCTTAGGGGGTGAGATTCAAGTTTGTTAAAGCCAAGTCCCTGGGTCCATATTTGGGCTCCCTGTGCGAGCCCGAATTATAACTTAGTCAATATGAGGATTTTTCTTTAAAAGTCTTCTTCAGATTCAGCAGTCAGAATGTTTTGATATTTGGCATGCAGCATCCTTAGGGGGTGAGATTCAAGTTTGTTCAAGCCAAGTCCCTGAGTTCATATTTGGGCTCACTGTGGGAGCCCGAATGATAACTTAGTTCAAAATGAGGAATCTTCTTTAAAAATCTTCTTCTTCAGATCCAGCAGATGAATGCTTTTGATATTTGGTATGCAGCATCCATAGGAGGTAAGATTCAAGTTTGTTCAAGCCATGTCCCTAGTTCCATAAAATTTGTCTCTCATGACTTCATTCCTTTGTAGTGTTGATGACCATGTCTAACTGAATGTGACCCTAAATACTTCTTTGAACCACTTTGTTTGAATCACTTTGTCCGGTGAGCCCCTTGGGGCTTTTTGTTTAATTTCCGACGTTTCTGCTAGATGAATCTCGCCGGACAGCTCTCAATTTCCGTATCAGCCGTCTGTCCGCTTATACCCTGTAACAAAACCTACAACCGCCTCCACGACAAGTTTTAAAAAGCCCTCCAATCAGAAAAACGAAGTCAATGGCAACGGGCAACAGCGGAATTAAATGACGACTCCGATCCCAGAAAATTTTGGAACACCTTCAAAACATCAACAGGCCGAATATGTGGCAAGTCCAACCTAAAACATCTCCTTAAAAATGACCGTCCCATAATCAGTGACGACGAGGAAATAGCTGACACTTTTGCCAAGCACCTCATTACTTTAACCCAGAACCCGAGGAAGGTGACGACCACGAACTCATGACCCTCTTCACTGGGGTGAAATTACAACAATCAAACGAAGATGTAAAACTCTTCCTCACCCGGTGAAGATGAAGTAAGCTACAAAATCCTCGAGCAAAACCCTAACTCCCTAATCACCAAACGTAAACACCTTTACAATGCATACCTCACCCATGGCTACTTTCCAAACAGTTGGAAAACAGCCGTGGAAGTCATGATCCCAAAACCCGAAAAAGATCTCTCCATCACAGCGAATTACCGCTCTATAAGTCCCCTCAGCTGCATTGGCAAAGTCTTCGAAAGAGTCCTTACCAACAGGCTGGGAGATCAATTAGAATCAGAAAACTTCTCCAATAAATAGTAAAGAGCATACCGCAACCGTAGGGGGCGCGGTGGCTCAGTTGGTAGAGGTGCAGGCTGCAAGCCGAGAGGTCCTCGGTTCGAATCCCACCTGCGGCAATCGCGTTGTGTCTTTGGGCAAGACACTTCACCCCCATTGCCCACGTGGGGGTGCGGTGGCGTTGTGTACTAAGGCGTACTGCACGTCGATGGTGCGCAGGTCTTCAACCAATGCTAACCCTGCTTGTGTGGAGTCAGTATGTTGGGGAGCTGACAGTTGCTCGCCGTTGCTCGGTGGTTCTCTCCGGGCACTCCACCCATAAAACTGTCGCGGTCATGATTAGCCATTGTGCAGAAATATGTGACCTTAAACACTAATAAATAAATAAATACCGCAACCGCAACCTCCCAGTTGGGAGGGATACCTTTTTCTATCAATTACCTTTATAGAGTAGCCTATTAGTTACATGCATCCTTTATAGAGTAGCCTATTGGTTACTTTATAGAATAGCCTATTAGTTACATGCATCCTTTATAGAGTAGCCTATTAGTTACATGCATGGGAATTTTAATCCATTACATAAACGTGGTGTTAGTCCGTGAAAGGGTGTAACGGACAATCCAAAATGGATGTTTTTGTAAAAATCACATCTCCTTTACTTCAGATGGGAGGCGAATGACATCTCAATCACTGAAGTAATCGATTGATCATTTGACAAATGTTTATTTTGCGATTAGATTTGCCACCGACGGTTTTTTTCACAGAATTGCTTAGCCAGTCAGATACAATAACATATGAAATTATTTCCAACGGTTCACAATGGTCAGGCAAACTTTTAATAGACAGTGAAGGCTACTCATACACTAAGAAATCGGGTCGTCCAATGTGGAGCTGTTCTGTCAGAAATAAGAACAATACATGTAAAGCTACTGTAAAACAAATTCGTGAGAATCTGGGCCACAAAGCCCCAACCATTCAGGTCAGCCTGGGTTGTCTTCAAAAAACAAGATTGTCAGAAAGTTCACCATCTTGCGAAGGGTGATATATTTCGTTCTGCCCCTTCACTGGTGGATGATGTGTTTGCGACAGATATTCAGCTCGAACAACCAACAACCAGTCGACCGAAACCGTCAAATCTAGCTCTAAGCAGCAACTATCAATGCCAAAAAGGCCACCCCACTGAACCAAAAGATATAGCATTCGACCTAGCAACTGATTGGTTACTGAGCAATTTCCTTCAAGCTGATATCAATTTAGCTCAGCATATTCTGTTCTCGATGCCAGACCAATTACAACTTTTGAGTAATGCTACATCAGTCTACTATGATGCTACTTTCAGGGTAGTTCGACCACCATTTTACTAGCTTTTTAGCTGGCATGCAATTGTTGGAGATGAAAACGACGAACACGCCAAACGAGTAGCCCTTGCTTTTGCATTAATGTCACGTCGCCGTACCAAAGACTACAAAGCCCTTTTCGAACGCGTCAGTGAACTCATTCCTGACAATCAGATCAACAAGATCACAACTGACCTTGAGCGGGGCATATGGCGCACAGCATATGAAGTCTTCCCAGATGTAATTATACATGGCTGTAGCTTCCATTGGGGTTAGGCACTTTGGAGAAAATTTCAGGATCTAGGCCTAGCGGTTGCATATCGTTCTAGTGGACCAGCTCATGAATACATAAAAAAATCTGTTTGCCCTTTCATACATACCAAATGAGCATATAGAGCCTACTTTTCATCAAATACAATCTTGCACCACTGATCAATTGCGACCTCTAACTGAATACATCCAAAATATATGGCTTTCTGAGAGTCCCTGCATGGATTTCATCCTTCAAAATTAGACGTACTCAAAGAAAACAAAAACAAATTGTGCAGGGCAAGCTCTTTGAACTCTTGAACTCTGGCGACTTTACCATCATTGTGAACTTACAACTAGTCAACTTCTGAAAAGGTGGCCAACCTAACTGCTCCTGCTATCCTTTAAATATATTCAGTGAGACTACAGTGTATCGAAATTTTAGTAAATAATAGGTGATAACGCTGTGTTGTTTTTTTATCACTGATAATACCAGTACGTAACATCAGTTCCTAGAAAGCTCTTTGGGCTTTCTAAGAATTAATGTTACGTACTGGTGTATTGAATGGTAAAAAAAAACAAGACTACATTTTTTCATACATCTCAATGGTGTACTTAAGGATCTACATTATGGCGAAATACAGAAATAGTGTATCGAAATTTCAGTAAATAATAGGTGATAATGCTGTCTTGTGTTTTTTTTTTTATCACTGATAATGCCACTACCTAACATTAGTTCCTAGAAAGCTCTTTGGGCTTTCTAGGAATTAATGTTACGTACTGGTATTTTCAATGGTTAAAAACAAGACTACATTTAGTGTATTGAAATTCCAGGAAATAATAGTCTGTTAATACTATATATATAACTATTTTTTGTCACTGATAACTTCATTACCTGCTACGTTTATGCCTGCTTTCCTCTGTTAATACCGCTTATTTTTTATAATCTTAGATAAATATTGGAAAAAACCCTGTTATGTTGTCATTTTTGCCCTTTGAAAGGATCTTACAAAACCCACCAACCCAAAAAGGCGTTTTTTTTACCACTCAGTCGAAAGAAGCCATCTTACATTTTGTCCACTTCCATCGAAGCACCTTAATCCCCCCCCCCCCCCCAACCCCCTGCAGAAAGTGAACTCGACCAATGTCCTACAAGACCACCGGCACCTGCTGTCGGCCATTTGGCGAAATAAAATGCTGGGCTAACTTGAAACGCACCTCTTATTATAGGGAGGGGGGGGGGGGGAGGGAGAGATTTTTCTCAGCATTTTATTTCATCAAATGGCCAAGAGCAGGTCCCAAGACCATTGGAAGTAGTCCTGTAGTTTGTGGGGCCGACTTCTCTCGTGGACCGACTTCACCCAAATTGTTGGGGCCGACTTCTCCTATGTGCGGAGTTCTCCTGTAGTTTGCGGGGCCGACTTCTCTCGTGGGCCAACTTCTCCGAAATTGTTTGGGCCGACTTCTCTGCACACCATATAATGCAATGCAACTAGACATTTTCCGTCGCACGGGCGTAGCTACATGTCATGGGACGGGTCGGCCCGCTAGCAATAAATATAATGGAATGGTTTTTAGACATCGAAAACTTTGTGTTCTTATTTAAATACAGAGCAAGCCGACATTTAAAAAAAAACCATTAAAGTACGTATTTTATTTTTCCCGCGAAAAGTATTTTTTGGAGGGGGCAAGTTTGGACTACGATTAGGCCCTATATACTTTCCTTTTCTGGACACTTAATTGACTTAAACCTTAAAAGAGTAACGCAGATGCTCCAATTGGTATAAAAAAAATTTCCCCGTTAAGATTCCGAACCTTCAGCTATAGGGGATACACACTCTTCACTCGGAGAGAGGTGAAATGAAGTGTGTGAGGGAATATCCCCTTCCTCTAAACACACACAAGTTTGCGTGCGCACATAGACAAGCTTTTCATTTCGACTGTATTCGCCCCTGGTTGGCCTTTCTTTGATGAGTCTTTGTCGAAATCAGTTGTATCTCGCAAACTCTGTTAATTACAAAGAAACGACTATGACCAGAATTAACCACTATCGGGAACGTATCGTAATGGTATTCTACCTCAACTGTATTTACTTCAAAGTTTTGTTCAGTTCAGTTCGGAAAGCGGGCTGGGACATGCTATTTGCTGTTTGCTATTTGCTGTTTGCTAGTTGTATTGGACCAATCGCACTGGTTCTTTCTTCGGCTACACTGAACAGCCAATCATATTCATTGTATATAAGACATGGTAATACAAAGAAAAAAAAAGCTATTTGCTATTTACTTTTTGCGATTTGCTCTTTGCTATTTGCTTTTTGCTATTTGCTGTTTTCGCTATTTGCTTTTTGCGATTTGCTTTTTGCTATTTGCTGTTTGCATTATATAACATTTGACAGTAAAATCTGAAAGGCGGTCCTTAATTGAAAAAGAGGCCATGTAAAGCCTTTTCCTGGGCCCTGTTCACATTCTAGAATGCAAGCTCTGCGCAATCTTCGATTTGGGTTAGGGCTTTGGAAGCGGTCTTTTATGGTTTTGGGGGTTAGCGTTCGCTAAGTAACCCTAACCTATAAACTTCTACAAAGCCCTAATCCCAACCTGAGATTGTCGGGAGAGTTACAATTACGGCGTTGTTACTTATACAACCATTGCGTTTTGTAACTGTAAGGTAACAGAAAGTGTACTTTATCAACAGAAGTTAATTATTTTATTTATCAAATGACTTTTGACAACATTATTGAAGGTTTATTTCACAAAGGCTATAAGATACACGAAATCGTTGTGTCACACGGAATTAAATACAATGTGTGGAAAAGGTGTGTTTTTGTCGGCCCCCTGGTTATATAAATAAAATGGTAATGTGGCAGTGGCCTAAACTGTCCCGGGGTAAGCTCGCCCAGGTCTATTACTGGGGCAGGTTGTATTGGTCACTCCTCTGAGGACTAACCGGGCTCGACGTTGCTTAACTTCAGTGATCCGCCAAGGAACAGTTACTACCACGCCACCCCATTTAATACTGCAGTGACGGTACCAGTTAATGGAAATGCTTCAGTGAGACAGTTCCATTGATATTCATATTTGTAAAAGCATTATGGTCGTGACTCGCAAATAGCAAAGAGCAAAAAGCAAAAACCAAATAGCAAAAAGCAAATCGCGCAAAAAAAGCAGAGCAAAAAGCAAATCGCAAAAAACAAATAGCAAAAAGCAAATAGCAAAGAGCAAATCGCAAAAAGCAACTAGCAAACAGCAAATAGCATGTCCCAGCCCGCTTTCCGTAGTTCAGCGACCCATTCTTGTTTACAAACATTTCGCACCAGACAAGTGCCCCTACGTCACTCCCCAATACTGTGTGTTAAAACTTGCGATTGGTAGAAATGTTCACACACCTCTGAAAGTGAAGGACGCACTGTGTGGAGTTCGAGATGGCGATATGCAGAAGATTTGGAATACTCGGACTTCCAAAAGAATGTCTTCTTTCTTTTTCACTTAATAATCAAATGCGACAGGGCACACGACAGAAAACAAATTTCAATACTAGTTCTGTAAGTAATAAGATCTTTTTGAACTAAATTCTGATTTTGAATGCTGTTTATGTTTTGACAATCACAATGAATGATTAATCAATGTCATAATCAGCTGGTCTTCACTGTTCCACTCATCGATTTCTTCATTGGCATTGACATGTTTGGTAGTCTCTATGTACCACACGCTACACTTTTGCTTCTACACTAATATTTAATAGAGACTTTTAATACGACAATGTTCCCTAATTTTAAATTCGACCTTGAAGTCACATTTTTAGGTAACGATTGAGGCATTTCGCTCTTAGTACGTTCTCCCTGGGTCATTTTGCCCCGCGTCGTTTCGCCCTGCAAGTACCAAGTGGCTCGTTTTGCACAGCTCTCGAACTTCACATTAATTTATTTAAAAAAGTAATACCTATCCCACAAGAAGCTACTATGTACAGGGATTCTTTTGAGTGTCTAAAAGGGCTGAACATGAGTCCCTTTCCCAACGGCATTGGCATGATGTTCCAGTACGTAGAGGGGTAGCCACTACGTTCAAATCGCTGAACTAGATGTTCCAGAATATTTGGAATTCAAACATAATTTCATAAAGGCAGGGTGGATAGACCAAGTGAGAGAGTTAATAGCGAACTATTCAATGGAGATCTCAGACTTAGAAGTGGGCACAAACCACTTATGACAGATTGTAGTCTTTGTAAGACTGTGACCCGGGGCCCTCCTGGCCCTCACAGTCTTTGAGCAACCCTGTCAAATTTCATCTGACTGAAACTGAAAGAAACTGGCCAAATTTCGGTCGACTCAGTTCACGCTTCATATCGAAGACAAAAATCACATAATCAACATTCTGCTTGTCGTACTCAGCCCAAATATAATTTATTTACGTGTCTGCATCATTATTTAACGCAAACACAGCATCAAATTCAAGAAATGTTGAAAAATATCCGACTTCACCACGTTAAAAAACATTGATTTCAAAGATAAACATTTTGTACTACACGTGCGCACAGTATCTGTGCGCATGCGTAGTACAATTTGTTTATCTTTGAAACATGATGTTTTTAACGTAGTGAAGTCGGATATTTTTCAACATTTCTTGAATTTGATGCTGTGTTTGTGTTAAATAATGATGCAGACACGTAAATAAATTATATTTGGGCTGAGTACGGCAAGTAGAATGTTGATTATGTGATTTTTGTCTTCGATATGAAGCGTGAATTGAGTCAACCCAAATGCGGCCAGTTTCTTTCAGTTTTAGTCAGATGAAATTTGACCGGGTTGCTCAAAGACTGTGAGGGCCAGGAGGGCCCCAGGTCACAGTCTTACAAAGACTAGACGGATTGTAACCTGAATGGTCGAGAGGGGGGGGGGGGTCAAAGCAAAGAGGTCTTTGGGTGGCCTGCGTGATAAAGAGAGGCTATGTTTTAATTGAAGAGCACCTTGATGGCACCTTTGGGGATTCACTGTTGTTCACGCTGAGGTCACGGTCCCAGGAGCTCAGGGGGAAAAACAGTGAAAAGGAGTGCCAAATGTGTAATTTAAGTGTAGTGGAGACCCTGGAACATTTTTATTAGAATGTCCAAAATAGCAGTCTAATAGAATAAGATTCATCGGGATTATGATGGGGAAGTGAGATGGGAGAATGAAGGACATGTTGTTAGTGGCTGACACAAAGGAGAGAGTTACTGAGCTTAAAGAGAGATTGGGAAGAATGGGACACAAAATGTCATCAAGTGGTTCATTTCCGAATGTTGGGAGGAGAAAAGAGGCGTGGGGATAGCAGGTCCTGTGTTAACCCTTTAAGGCCTAATGCAGATTTTTATCATTTTTTCTGCAACAAAATAGGTGCTCCAACAGACAATTTTTGGAAGCAAGCATCATACTGGGAACCTTGTCAGTTGTTTCTACATTTGTAATTCTGATTTTGATTACTTTTACTGTTACAAAATAGATGCCCTAACAGGCCGTTTTTAGGTGCAAGCATCATTCACAGAACCTTGTCAGTTGTTTTTAGGCAAGTTTTGCAAAGACTTGCCCAGACACAACTGCAAAGCCACAAAATGTGGACTATCAAAGTGTTCTCAGTTCATTTTGAAAGTAATATTCCATACGTTTCTTTTCTTCCAAAACAAATTTCCACTTGGAACCAAATTCATGATGCAAATTTCCCATTTGTATGGGTTCAGACCCTTTCCCAAAGAGGGCAGAAGAATTCC
The DNA here is from genome assembly GCA_031216915.1 of Pictodentalium vernedei. Taxonomy (NCBI): domain Eukaryota; kingdom Metazoa; phylum Mollusca; class Scaphopoda; order Dentaliida; family Dentaliidae; genus Pictodentalium; species Pictodentalium vernedei. The sequence continues at coordinate 421,590,348 of CM062296.1, read as the reverse complement.
TGAACTCCACTATTTCAAAGTTATTTCTGGTCATTGGGCTATTTTAATTATGGTCGTTATTATCTTATTAAATTAGAGTAACACTCAAACTGTTCCCTGGCCAAACCATGCCCTAATATTTTACCCAGACCATCCCCAGAGATTTCACCCAAACTGTCCTCTTATGGAGCAACCCAAACCATCTCCCACATTTTTTAAAAATTCAAAAATATTAGTAAGCACGAAATTAGGGTCTCATGGACATATGGTTGTGCTAGTCCAAACTTGGCCCCAACAGGCCATAAAATATTTTTTTGGGTGTTATCGTCCTGTAGGTCCAGCGCTCTCCATATCTGAATATACAAGTCAAATTTCCTTTGGACGATGATGGATATTCTACCTTAGAATGATACAGCATATCCTGAGTCCTGATGGTGTGTGATCAAAACAGGTATTCTTTTAGTCATGGTCTTTAATATCAGAAACTATTGATCTCTCAGATTATTTTTTAAATGAGACGTATTTAGCTCTTGAGGTGCTAATCAAAAACCCCCCAAAACAGTGCTTTAATAGCCATGTCTTGTTTATATAGGAAGTGTTAAGCAATTTATTCTTGACAGTCACACGTGTCGCTGCGATTCCATCAGCCAATCTCCTTTTCTGGTTATGGGGCGAGACAATAAATTTTCTGACAAAAAGTAGCAGTGTAAAGTGGAGGCATGTATTATGAGATGCTGTACACACTAAAGTTAGGAATAAATTTTCAAAATGGGAGTCAGAAAGGAGTTATCCCTTCAGTCTGGCACTTACCAATCATTTTTCTATCTTCAAATACATGTAGTAGAAATGGACTATTATTTAAGGAAAGCATATCTGAGAGAACCAAAAATTTCAGACAAAACTTGTTTTCATGGGGAGGGGGCATTGCCTCCTCCCCCATTCCTGCAGTATCTATACCCCAGTTAAAATGCAAGGTAAAATTTATTAATTTACAAAATCGTCAAACTGACAGAGCCTATATTTCAACGAGAATCTGAGAATCGATTCATGCAAAGATTCGTTCAACAAAACCAGTGAGAAATGATGTAGATTATCACTGCACCTCTGCTAAGAGTCACATGAAAAGAATTGAGTGAGTTTAACCCTTTACCTAAAATAGTGACAGAAAATTAACCAGTACAAGACTAACATGACCTGAAATATCCTGACACTTTGTCGATAAATTTGTACAAATATGGCCGTCATTGGAACTGGCTCAATGAGCCGGATCCAATGACATCCATATTTGTAAGGTTTTATTGGTAAATTTAGTTTAATATTAAAAAATTTATTATATTCACTTTGTGTTTTAAAAATTCAAAAGCTGTGTTGGGTAAAGGGCTAACGTGTTATCAGTATAAAACGGGTTCAAACATGGTGGTCATGGGATCCCGGGACACTAATAGGGGGTATGGATTCTCACAACATTTTCGCGAGAATCCAAAGTTAGATGAAACGTAAGCTCTATCAGTCATGTCTTTCTAACAAGTTACATTGTAAAAATTAAAATGTCAGTTCCAGTTATTCATGTACATGTATGGATGATTCTATTCTTAACCTTCCAGCTTTCACCTCTAGCATGTCTTCCAATTTGGGCACACATCAGCACTGGCACATTCACCACACTTCTAAAGCCAATGGTTGGTTGAGTGCAATGTTTATACTGCATCTAGGGAAATCCATTTTTGTCAAGCACTATAAAACATACTTTCCCGAGCAATTGGCATCAGGTCATTGACATCAGCCCATGAAATTTACAATGCACAGCAAATGTATGAAACTCCATTAATGGTATTTTCAGGAAAGTAACATCTTTATGTGCCTTCGCAGACCTGTAAATAAAGTGCTTACATGTACAAGTTACATCATACATCAGAGCAATTCACAGTGGTTTTTGAAGTTTGTTTGGTGTTTTTCCCCATATTTTACATTGTTAAAATGAGAGACAAATGTGTAATTTTCTAACAAGTACACCTTTTCCTGAAATGATTTCACAACGAACAGAGCTTATATTTCATCTAAAGTTGGGAGAATCCATTTGGATTTTTGCAAAAATGATTGTGAGAAATCATACCTGCTATGAATGTCCCAGGATCCCTTGAGGCCACCATGGTTGACCTCCTGTTGTCAGGTCTTTAGATTAGCCAAATTTACACCTTTCACAATAGGGATGCAGACTGGACTGCAAAAAAACCGGTATGGACCAGGGCTGGACCGCAGACCAGACCACCATCATTGGACTGTTTTCTTTTGGTCCACACATGGCAGTCCAGTACTGGACCGATTCACAGACTTTAATACATAGATGTATGTCTAGCATTAGCACTGGGGTTATTTGGTATTGAAATCCGAAGCTGCAGTCATCTGTCAATAGACACAATTCAATGAATACACAGTGTCGCAAATGCCTGGTCATCTGGTGTGAGATCTCATAACAGCTCGTCAGATACATTCTTTGATGTCAGTGACATCAAACAACAGTGACTACTGAGTACCGCCTCTGTCTTTTGATTCCACCGACTTCAGAGAATGTCCTGATTGGAACGTACTTGGTTTAGTAACAAACTAACAATCTTCAATCACAGCGATGTCACATGGCAAACCTTCACTGACTTGAGTGTTGGGCCATTGGCAGATGCCAGATGGTTCCAAATACATGTAAATCATTTGTAATTCTATAACTCTACCTACTGGCTGTTTGTTTAAAATATATCACAACCAGTTGTTAAAATTTAAAATAATAATGGAGCCTTCTAGAGAATGATACTCAATCTAGTGAAATTAGTGAATCGCCCAGTAATTCTAATACAGCGACAAGTACAGGAACGATACCAAAACACAGGACACTACGGGACTCGCACCTGGCAAAATATTCTTGCCCAGTATATGGGTATCTGTATTCAGAAAAGAATGGTGCAGCTGGTGTTTTCTGATGTGTAAAATGTGAATAAAAAATAAAGAAAGGTGGTGGTGGCCAGTCCAAGTTAAAAAAATGTTTTAAGAGGCACCATAAAGACATTTTCGATACAGTGATTGAACCACCAGCCAAAAGACACACGTCCATGTTGAACTATGTAAAAAAGACATCCTCAACTGCATCATCATCCGAATCTATCCCGCTTCCACAAGGAATTACATGTAAACGGAATCTCGCTGAGATGATATGTTCAGATATTCAGCCTGTATCTATAGTGAATGACCCTGGATTTCTACAGTACTCTTACACATTAAATCCAATTCATGGTTCCTTCGAGAGACACAAGGGACAATGAGATCACAAAACTATACAATGATAGGAAAGCTACAGTGCAGAAACTATTTGCAAAAACCTCACATACTTCTGTGTCACTTTTGATATATGGACATTTAAAGCAATGCATTCATATATCAGTTAAATCAGTTTGACTATACATTTCACTTCAAATTTATGGGAATTAGAGAGTGTTAGACTTGGAGCTGTATCTTTTCCTGGAGAACACTCGGGGGAAAGTATTGCTGACAAAGTTCTCGAAAAGTGGGAACATGGAAGCTTCTGAGAGACAAGTTAGTAGCGGCAACATTCGACAATGTCAGTTCGAACATCAAATGTTAAAGAGACTTTTTACATGTTGAACGATTTCCATGCCTCAGCCATGTTTTGAACTAAGCTGTACAAGATGGACTTAATGTGCGGGGAGTAACTGAAGCCATAGTCCGGTGTAAGAAACTGGTAATGCATTTCCAAAAGAGCAAGGTCCTGCTTGATAAAAAGGAGGCTGTACAACGAGAGAAGAAACTTAAGACATTGAGACTCATTCAAGATGTATGTACCCGATGGAACTCAACGCATTTAATGTTGTCAAGACTTTTGGAACTTAGAGACATTATAACCATAAACCATCATTGTAGATGATACCCTACCACACAGGAATGCTCCAAAACTCACTTATGTCCCCACCGAAGTTGAGTGGAATTTCGTCTCTGAGCTAATTTCACTACTATGACCATTTTAGGATGTCCCAGTTTGGATGAGTTCCTCTTTGTATGTCTCAATATTGGCGGTTGGACCAGCTGTAGCAATGTAAGGGCAACATTTGGAAATGAAAGTAAACGGCCCGCCGGGAATCAAGAAATTCAAGGAGCAGGCAAAACTGAAGATGAACAAATACTTTGATATGAAAGATGAAGAAAATCAAGTCGACATGAGGTCATACATGTATGTGGACCCTCATTTCTGTGCTTTTGGTCACAAGTTGGAGGCGAGATCTACTATTGAGGCAAAGGTGACGTCAGAACTTATGGGGCTAATCAGGTGTATAAAAGCGCAGGCATCAGATACTTGTAGAAGTGATTCTGTGGTGCCAGATGTTGGGGATCCGACAATGCCTACACCATGTGAAGAGAAAGGACTTGGCTGTCTTCTTGGAACACACATGTCACATAATTTGAGCAATTCAGACATCGCATGTTTTATATGTGACACCCATGTGACCATCAACAATCAACATGATGCAACAAGTTAACGATTGCAAGTGTTTTGGAATTATTTTTCTGTTTATAATTGCACATTGGCAAGTGACCAGTTTACAATAATTATGCATTGCAGATTACACAAATATGAGACGATAGTTATAGTTTTATTCTGGTTGGGGCAAATGGGCAAGCGACAATGTAGTCTACAATATACATTATTGATTACAATAAGCCGTTTTATAAAGTCAGACATTGCTGCTTTAGAGGTTAGATGTTTAGCGGGACACTTTCTAGAAAGCGTTTCATACAGCCATCTTCTCTAACTTGACAGCTTGCATCCAGGACAAAAACAACGATCCTTGATGGAACGAATAAACGTTTTACAGAAATATCCTCTTTAACCTTTGATCTCTGAAATGACAATGTCTGCAATTATGTAACCGCTTCTACAATTACCATGTTCTCTCGACATTTGGGTCTATATCTGACACATTGGGTAATTTGGGTAATACCCAATGTGTCAGATATAAGCCAAAATGTTGAGAACATGGTAGTTGTGTAAGTGATTTTGTAATTCCAATGGATAATGGTATGCATATTGCTAGTGACAACGGCTGATGTCAGACAAGATAGCGAATTAGGAGTTACCATGTCAAGTTGTCAACTAACCCTCATAGGCTTATATATATTTCAATGTACTGAAGGTAGGTTGCAAATCGCAATATAGCCTATACATGTAGTTGGCAATATCTAACTCCAAGTCACTACATCCAATACTGAATGCCGGTACGCATACCTGCATGTCGGAAATTGACCGATCTATCTGGAATATGTCAGGTGCCAATGGTAAGAACAATACGTTTTTGTGCTGAAAGACTTTGAATATTTGCACTATCCATCTTTAAGTTCTTAACCCAATCATATATTATATCATATATAGTACATGTACATGTTTATTATTGGGTTAAGAACTTAAAGATAGATAGTGCAAATGCTCCCAAGTCCTTCAGCACTAATAACATTTAGTCTGTAGTTCACGTTTCTGCTATCCTCCACATGCTGTATGACATACACGTATAGCATGTGCAGGATAGCGGGAAGCATGAACTACAGACTCACCAGTGAGTCACAGTTACAAGTTGTAAGCATGTTTATTCGCTCTCTAACTTCTCTATAATGATGGATATGAGAAAATATTTCAAAATACACTACACATTTCCACAATATGCATACAATGTATTATATAACATGTCCAGAGTTACCAAGCTTGCCCGTCAGATGGCAGTAACTTGATGCTTTCTTTAACACAAACGCCTATACCAATTCAGTCATTATAAAATATCTTAAATAAAGCAAATGTGTTAAAATCTTAATTTGATATTACCAAAAGTAAGATTTTAACACATTTCACTTCATTTAAGGTATTTTATAATGATTGGACTGGTCCGGAACTGGTCCAGGCAAGAATATCGGACCACCTAGGGTTGGACTGGACCAAACTAGACTGGACCACCTCTCCCCTGGACCAGACCACCATTGTTGGTCCGGTCTGGTCCACATCCCTAGTTTATAGGTGTGCCCAAATTAGAGAAGGTGTGAAGAAATCCAGAAAAATATATATATTCTCTGTGCCTCTTCTACATGTACACTTGAGAATAACTTACATCATAATATGACCACAGAAACACAAAGAAAGGCATGACAATAAATATAACAGGATAAGGCTATTATTTCTGGTTTTAATGTGCCCATATTAAGACAAAGCGGTGTGCCCAAAATAAATGAATTTAAAAGCCTGCCTTTTGTTAACCCTTTACCCAACACAGCTTTTTAAACCTAAGGTGAATTTGATAATTTAAAAAAAAAACAACAGTATTTACCAATAAAACCTTACCGATGTGGATGTCATTGGAACCGGCTCATTGAGCCAGTTCCATTGACAGCCATATTTGTACAGTTTTATTGACAAAGTGTCAGGATATTTCAGGTCATGTTAGCCTTCAGTTGGTTAATTTGTTGTCGCTATGTTAGGTAAAAGGTTACATGTAAATTGACACAATTGTTTTCACACGAATCGCAGCAGAGGTGCTGCAAGAATCTACATGTACATGGATTCTTGCTGGTTTTGTTGCACAAATCTTGGTGTGAATCGTTTCTTGGATTCTCATTCAAATATAAGCCCAAATGAAATTTTCAATATTTAATTATTTATATTCACATGCATCACATAGAGTTTGTTTCAACTAATTGAAAGGTCAGTGGCTGTACCTGAGAGAGTCATTTGCTGTACCTGAGAGAAACAAAATCGTTGAAGAGTCTATTTTTTATCAAAATCAGTAGACCAGACTCTCTAGTTTCGCTATTGGCACCACTACGGAAGGTTCCAGTGGAAACTGTTCGCAGTTTGGTTCTTGTCCTGTATAGGCAATCCCTGGTGCTGGCAGTATCAATAATGATTTGGTCAGTGTTTTTACCACTTGTTTCTTCAATGCCTGAAGCCTGACAGTCTTAAACTCGTTCAACGCCCCGTACTGTTCCAAGTCATCTATTCTGTCTCCAAGTTGCACTATTCTAGAATTCCTTTCCTTTACTAACATATTCAGAGAATGCACCTCGGATTCCAAATGTTCCACTCACTCTTCCAGAGATTCACTGAAGATGGATTTGAGCACTGTGTGGACAGAGTGGTCTTTAAGAATACTGGTGAATGTTGCCGTGAGATTGTGATCATTGGGTGAGACTGCACAATTGCCGCTTGTCTCATTATCCAAACCCATTAGGTCTCCAATTTCCAAATCACTTTCAAAGTGTGCATATCCCCTTGTTTTTTTTTCTTATCCATCAGTGTGGGGGTCGAACCTAGCATTTGGTAACCTCTTTTCTTTTTGTCAGCATTACTCGTTACACCCCGACTTTGTGAGGACGAACCCCATCCCCTCTGTGATAAGGGCACATTAATCTTTTCGTACACATGAGGGAGGCTTCCAATAGATCTTTCTGCTTGTGCTGGTTTTCATAAAAGCACACAAGTTTTATAATAATGTTTAATGATAGAGTCCAGTTACTCCAGTAACAGTTTGAGACGGACAGTTGCAGGCCTTTAAATTCATTTATTTTGGGCACACCCTTTTGTGCTAATTTGAGCACATTAAAACCAAAAGTAGCAGCCTTATCTTGTTTTGTTTTATTACTATGCCTTTCTTTGTGTTTCTATGGTCAGATTATGATGGAAGATATTCTCACATGTAGAAGAGGCAGAGAGAATTTATATATTTTTCTTGATGTCTTCACACCTTCTCTAATTTGGGCACACCTGTAAACTGGGGTAATCTAAAAGCCTGGACAGTTGTGAGACACTGCGTCAATCAAAACCTGTTCCTGTGTTTACATGTACATTTTTCTGCTCAAGCTCAATTGAACTAAAACTAGAGTCTGATGGTCCAATTGACGGCTGAATTACTTTCGAAGTGTTTGTATGTCCTTGTAATTCCGTGAGTAATTATCACAATGCTCGGTGACCAGAAAATCAACGTACGTGACATGACCAGAAGAAAGTAGGCATGAATACACAATACAGTACGAAACAAAATGAACAGTTATGTTTTACATCAAGAGATATTATTAGCTCACCTGACTTTCAGTCAGGAGAGCTATAGTGATCACTCACCGTCCGTCGTCCGTTGTCCGTGAACATGGTGTTTGCGTCTTCTCCTCCCAAACCGCTGAACCAATTTAATTGATATTTGAGATAATAGTTTGTTATGACATCGCAATGTGATTTTGTTCAAATCAAGTTGCCCCGCCCATGGGTAGGGCCACACCCAAAAAGTGTGCTGAAATCTTAAAAAATCTTCTTCTCATGAACCAGCAGTAGCAGAGACTTGATATTTGGTGTGCAGCTTCCTTTTGAGGTGTAGACTCAGATTTGTTCAAGAGAAGTTTGTGGGGCTATACTTGGCGTCGTTATGGGAGGGGCAAAATTTTTGGCCCCGCCCAAAATTTCTATTTTCCAAACCGAGAGGCTGATTTGAACCAAATTTTATGTGAGGGCTTATTGGGTCATAAGTACCTAATTTATGCTGATTTTTTTTTTCCCGTAGCCCCATGGGAACCGCAGGAGCTAAAAATAGAAAAAAATTAAAACGCCCATATCTCCAAAACTGCACGGCACTGAGAATTTTTATTTGGTGTGAAGCTTCCTTAGGACCAACAGAAAGAATTGGTAAAAAAAAATTGCCATCGGTTTTATCATAGGGTACAGTTTCGGGACATTGAAAAAGTGCTGAGTCAGCACTTTTTAACACTGTAGGCAATGGGAAAAACATTAAAAAATCTTCTTCTCCAGGTCCTGCAGGCAGAATCTTTTGATATTTGGTATGCAACATTGTGGGGTGGATCTGATTCCAGTTTGTTCAAATCGGCCACCTGGATTCATATTTCGGCTCACTATAGAAGCCCAAATTCGAACTTAGTGCATTTCAGGCAAATTTCTTTGAAAATCTTCTTCTCAAGATCCAGCAGGCAGAATCTTGTGATATTTGGTATGCAGCATCCTTAGGGGGGTGAGATTCAAGTTTGTTCAAGCCATGTCCCTAGGTCCATATTTGGGCTCAATGTGGGAGCTTGAATTGTAACTTTGTTCGAAATGAGGAATTTTCTTAAAAAATCTTCTTCTTCAGATCCAGCAGTCGGAATGGTTTGATATGTGGTGAGTAGCATCCTTGGGGGGAGGGGGGATTCAAGTGTGTTAAAGCCAAGTCCATGGGTCCATATTTGGGCTCCCTGTGGGAGCCCAAATTATAACTTAGTCAATATGAGGAATTTTTCTTTAAAAATCTTCTTCAGATTCAGCAGTTGGAATGTTTTGATATTTGGCATGGAGCAACCTTAGGGGGCTGAAATTCAAGTTTGTTCAAGCCAAGTCCCTTGGTTCATATTTGGGCTCACTATGGGAGCCTGAATGACAACTTAGTTCAAAATGAGGAATTTTATTTAAAAATCTTCAGATCCAGCAGATGAATGCTTTTGATATTTTTTATGCAGCATCCTTAGGGGGGTAAGATTCAAGTTTGTTCAAGCCATGTCCCTAGGTCCATATTTGGGCTGATTGTGGAAGCTTGAATTGTAACTTGGTTCAAAATGAGGAATTTTCTTTAAAATTCTTCTTCTTCAGATCCAGCAGTCGGAATGTTTTGATATTTGGTGTGCAGAATCCTTAGGGGTGTGAGATTCAGGTTTGTTAAAGCCAAGTCCCTGGGTTCATATATGGACTTCCTGTGGGAGCCCGAATTATGACTTAGTTCAGTATGAGGAATATTCTTTAAAAATCTTTTTTTAGATCCACTGGTCAGAATATTTGGATATTTGGTTTCAGCTTTCTTAGGAGGAGCAGATGCAACTTGTGGAAATCAATTCTCTGGGTTGATATTTAGGCTACCATGTCAGGTGAGCGCCCTCAGGCCCCCTGGGGCCTCTTGTTTTCATAACTTTGTAGAAAATATTGTTTATAAATACCCCACAGTCCAACCAAACAGATGCTGACTGGCTGGTATCACGATGCACATAATGTCTATAACAGAAAAAGGATTTTCCCAGTATCCATTTCTCTCAACACTACCTTGATTCTGGAGGTCTTATTTGCATTCAAACTGGCATTCAGCTGTTAGCTTACAGGGGTTTTGTCCAGAATTTTACCCATACAGTTTTTGAAGTGACACATTTCTACCTTTACTGCAAATTAGACCCCACGAAACTTAGATGTCGTACAGACTCACAATAATGATTAGCAACCATAAGACATTGTAAATTCTTGAGAAAACACATCTTGAAGCAGGAGAAGAAAATATCAGCAGCATTCACCCTCCATTATGGTCATGTTACACATTCAAATTTCTAGTGATGCAGACTGGACCTGATGCCTAGCATCTAGTCCCTAATGGTCCGATACAGCAGTCTGGACTAGTCTAAAGTAGTCCGGTCTGACAAAAAGTGATAAAAATGCAAGTTATTCAGGTTCTTGTGTAGAAATCTGTTATATCTTGTTCAAAATGAACCTGAAACTCTGGTATTTTATTTAAATGAAAATTTTACAACTTATATTCTTTTAAAAATCTATTTTTTCTGAAATTTTCACAAATGAGAGATTTTCGAAAGGGCTAACCAAAATTCAGAGGTTCCAAATGGACTAACTTTCAGAGCTCACAACAGCTAAACTGATTTGAAATGTAGCCAATTCACACATGATTCCTTATACCCATATATTCCTTAGGCCCTTATTCCTAGACCACTGCATGAGTCTCGGCCAGATTCAACCTCAGAGCAGTTGAAACACCCACAGTGCTTCTCCACAGCTTCCACAATGCCACCAACAGCTGAGGGTTGAACAATGTAACAGATCAAGAGAGAAGTGTGGGAGCTGATACTCAAATTGTCGACCTCTAGCACAGAAAGCAACCCATTTACCAAGGCTAAGAGATCCAGACCAACCAGGTTGGTTGGTACATGTAAATGGCTGTTATACTTGAACTACTACATGTGCTATGATGTAATACACCATTGGGCTCCGAGAGCCCTTTTCAAAGGTGTATTACATTCTTTTCATTTTCAAAGTCAAAGAACATTTGTTTTATCATCATTATATGGATCAATGTTCTAGCAGAGTTAGAAGAATGCCAAAAGTAGTTCCAGTATTCCATTTTAGCATTCATCAAAGTTTACTAATGTACTGTTGGCAAACGAACAATTAGTTACCTCAATTTTTGAGACGAGTGAATGATCAGGGAAGGAGCTTGGAGGTCTTGGTTCTGGGGTGTCCCCCCTCTGAATTTCCAATTGTTGACCCCCTCCCTTGAGTGAGAATTTTCCAACTGCTGCCTGTGAATTTCCAACAGCTAAAACATCTGAATGCACCCTCTCCTCTTAGGCTTTGTGTACAAAAAGTATGAGCTTTGAGTTCTAGAGTTAAGATGCTCTCTTGCGTGCAACAAGGCACTATTTGCAATGCTTTAGCATTGCAGATGGTGCCTTATTGCACTCAAGGGTCAAAATAATGACTCCTGTTGAAAAATCCCATGAAATGTGTTTCACAAATTACTGAATATCTGTTAGAAATGGTCATGGCCATGGACAAAATGCCTCAAAATCTGAGGCTTAGAATTACTATCTTTTGAAAATTTTGGCAATGATTTACTACAAGAATATTGGAAACTGAGGAAAGGCTGTAATAATTCTTGAGAAATTTGGGGCTTATTTTTCATCTAAATTTGAGAGAAACCATGTGGATTCTCTTGAAAATAGTTACACAAATCCATACCTGCTACATGTGTGTGAGTGACCCATGATCCTATGGAGCCACCATTGTTGAACGCCTGTTGTATACTGACAAAACATGTTAACCATTTACCCAACACAGCCATTTGATTTTCAAAACACCAATGGAATTTTTTTTAAAAATAAACAATATTTACCAATAAAATTTAACAAATATGGATGTCATTGGAACTGGCTCATCGAGGTCCATTTCAGGTTATTTTAATCTTGTATTGGTTAAATTGTTGCCGCTATGTTAGGTATAGGGTTAATTTGACTCAATTCTTTTCAGGCGAATTTTAGCAGAGGTGCAGCGAGAATCTACCCCGATTCTCGCTGGTTTTGTTGCACAAATCTTAGTGTGAATCGATTCTTGGATTCTCAGTGAAATATAAGCCCTGAGAAATTATAAATTATGTTGGATGGTAAACACTATTATGCATGTAACTACATGTATACTGTTATTGGAAGAAAATAAAAGAAAATATTTTAACAGACTATTTTTGTCACATTGTTTGTGAGGTATAAGATTAATTATGTCCTAAATAGATAAGTGTCAAGTGAGAGCTTTACATGAAGAACCCTGATGAAGGACATTGGCACAAAAGGCCCCATGCTGTGGTTTAAAAATTCTGACAGGTATTCTTTGTTGCGAAAAATGGCAAGCAATCTGTCGAGACATATTGATCTGTTGGGTGCTATTGTACTCACACCCTAAGTACTGTCGAACGGAAAGGTAAGTGCACTGTATTGTTCTACTCAGTGCAGTAAATATTTTTCCCATACAGTACATGTAGAATCATAACTCTTACCACATTGGAGGCTGCCATCAAGACTCAACCATCATGCATGTATCCTCAAAGCCATGCACAACACAGTGGAACCCTATTAACTTAACAGTCACTTTGTCAGTGAAAAATATTCAGTTAACTGGAGTAAACATTTAACAGAAACTGGGTAATTTGCACTAATTTCCTTGTCTTCCAGTGATAAACTACAAGCAAGCTTTTATTTTATTACATTTATATCTTATTTGACATGGCTCAATGAGCTCTGTCAAACAACATACAATAGATTAATGGCTTTATTGGAAGTACTCAGACCCCATAACACAATAACTGTGTGGAATTTAGTGGTTGTCTGAATAATTCTTTGGCAAACTGCAAGGCTTTTTATGCAACTAACAGCAGTTTACTCTTAACCCTAGATGCATTTAATAGGTCAAATTTGTATTGGCGGTACATGTATGGTAAATGGTTTGGTGTTTGGATGTCATATCTAGTTAATTGGGTATTCAGTTATTACAATTAAAATATATCCATTAAAGTGGGCTCCACTATACAGGTTTACATACATGTACATACTCCATGCATGTTTGTGCAATCAACTTGTTATCTACCTGTAAGGTGAGTAGCAGGTGAAAATTGAGAACAAATTTCTTAAATGAAATTTTTAGCTTAACTTGACAAAGTCAAGATAAGCTATTGCCATCATGTGTGCAGAAGTTTGTTAGTCTGTCATTCTGTCAGCCTGTTCACATTTTCCTTTAGCACAGGCTACACCCCGTAGTTCTTGTCCAATCGTCACAAAATTTCATATGCAGGTTTGAGGTCATGTCCAGATGAGAATGTCCCCTTGTGGTGGCGATCAATCAACCGTGATTGCTACACAAGCCCAAAACCCGAAAATCTTTAGCACAGTCTACAGGTCGTATTTATGAAGGCATTGTATTGTAACTTGGTAGGATGCCTCTGTATAATGTCTAGATGAGAACATCCCCTTTTGGTCATGCTCTGTCAACCATGACGGTTGCCCAAACCTGAAACCCCAAAACCCTTAGCAGAACAGTCTATAGGTCATATTTAATATGGAGGGATTTCATTGTTACTTGGTAGGATGACTCCGTATGATGTCTAGATGAGAACTTCCTCGCCCCATTTGGTCGCGATCTGTTGACCTTGACAGCTGCCCGAGCCCAAAACCTGAAAACCTTTAGCACAGTCTACAGGTTGTATTTATGGAGGGATTTCACTGTAACTTGGTAGGATGACTCCATATAATGTCCAGATTAGAACATCCCCTTTTGGTGGCGACCAGTCAACTGTGACTGCTACAGTGGTCCGAAGTCTGAAAACCTTTAGCACAGTCTACAGGTCGTATTTATGAAGGGATTTCATTTAAACTTGGTAGGATGACTCCAGATAATGTCTAGATGAGAACGCCCCCTTTTGGTTGTGATCGTTCAACCGTGATTGCTGCCCGAGACCAAAAACCTTTAGCACAGACTTCAGATCGTATTTATAAAGGGATCTCATTGTAACTTGGTAGGATGACTTAGTATAATGTCTAGATGAGAACGTTCCCTTTTGGTTGTGATCGTTCAACCATGATGGCTGCCCGAGCCCAAAAACCTTTAGCATAGACTACAGATCGTATTTATGAAGGGATTTCTTTATAACTTGATAGGGTGACTTAGTATAATGTCTAGATGAGAACATCCCCTTTTGGTTGCAATCGGTCAGCCATGACGGCTACATAGGCCCGAAGCCCAAAACCCTTTAGCACAGTCTACAGGCTGAATTTATGAAGGGATTTCATTGTAACTTGATACGATGACTCGTTTTGGAATAATTTCACTGTAACTTGGTAACTTTTGTTGACATACATTAACTGTGAGGACCACACTAACCCACCCCTCAGTTCTTTAGTACAGTCTACACCTTCAATTATTTTTATTGAAAACATAACATACAGGGAACAGAAATTAACATATTCTCAGTTATTACAATTCTTGTTGCATTTCATAATCCTTTCATAAACATTGAACGTTATCCTTTTCATCAAACACAACACAGTCAAGTTAAGCTACAGTGTCATTGACACTTTCATTCATTTTTGCCTCCAAAATACAGTTCAAGAATTGACTTAAAAAATTCATTCCAGTGGGTAGGAGGGGGGGGGGGGCATAAACAGAGAAGAATTTTGACAATTGTCTGAAGCAGAAGTGTGTCAGGCTGTAGTGATGGTGGAGCAAGGGGCTTCCCATCGTCAGGTTGGTGAAGCCCTTGGTGTGCACCATATGGTGATCACCAGAGCCTGGGCAAGATTTCAGCAGTATGGCACACCAGTAAGACGGCATGGTGGTGGCAGAGACAGAGCAACATCTGCAGCTGAAGACCGGTTTTTGATCATCCAGGCCCATAGGAACCGCTTTGCCACAGCAACCCAGCTTCACAGTGACCTTCAGAATGCATCCAGGTTAAATATTTTGACACAGACTATCCGTGCAAGGTTGCACGAAGGTGGTCTCTGATTGAGAAGACCATGTATTTGCATTCCGCTGTCCCAGAACCACTGACAGGCACAATATGAATGGGCTCTGGACAACATTGGGTGGATCAGAGAAGATTGGTGACCTGTCCTTTTTACAGATGAGTCAAGGTACTGCCTAGACTACACAGATAGGCATTCTAGGGTATGGAGAAGACCAGGAGAGCGGTTCCATGCATCCAACATTGCTGAACATGACCGCTATGGTGGAGAGTCAATCATGTTCTGGGGCGGCATCAGCAGGGATGGACATACAGAGCTCTGTGTCCTTGAACATGGTACATTGACTGTACAACGGTATATTGATGAGATCCTGGATGTCCACATCAGATTGTATGCAGGTGCAGTGGGTGATAGATTCATTCTGATGGATGATAATGCCCGTCCTCCTGTTGCCCATGCTGTTGGGGAGTACCAACAGAGGGAGGGGATTGAGCATATGGACTGGCCAGCAAGATCCCCTGACCTCATTTCAATCGAACATGTCTGGAATGAGTTGTAGCTTGCAATTTCAGCCGGTCCAGTCCAGCCAAGAAGTGTCCAGGATCTTGGTGCCATGCTGGTCCAAGATTGGAACAACATCCCACAAAGGGCCACCAGGAACATGATTGGGAGCATGCGAAGGCGTTGTCAAGCTGTAATTAACAGTAATGGGTCTCATATTCGATATTGAACCCATACCAGTTCGCTCCGTCAACTTTTTGGCAAATTGAAAAATTTCCTCTTTTACTAATAATATCCATTTTCCTTGGTTATCATATTCAAAAGCTAAAAAATAATGTCAAACACAAATAAAATCTTAACTTCTGTACTTAAATCATTAAAGATATAATTAAATAAAAAATATATACACTTTTCATTACAATATTTCAACTAAAACGTAAAACAGGTAGTTGGATATACTTGGTGCTTAGCAAACTTTGAGTAGTATAGTAGGAATTATTAATTTAACCGACTTATATTATTCCCCATACTGCAGTTGCAAATTTAAACAATTATATCTTGTTTGCCAGAGCTCTGGGAGCTCTACCAAACAAGGTATAGTTGGTTAAATTATTTATTACCTCAGTAAATTTCCATCTTGCCCAGTATCAAATGTGGTAGTACCTTTGCTTACTGGGGTATTTGGAGGATGCCCCTTTGGATAAACCTCACATCAAGCCTCTTCCAAGTAGTCCTGATGCCATTGTTGCTCTGACTGCCAGTTGGAGAGAACTTTCTGGAAGGGAGTTACTACCGCAAGGATTTCTTCAGGAATGAACCTGTTTTCGGATGCCTTTCAGGCAGGGATGGGCAGATACCTTCAAGGTCATTCAGTCTTCTGAAACTGACTTCCCAAGGCAGATTCAACCCACATCAGTGTTTGGTGATTTTAGCAGCTTTTTAAGCTCTGGGGTCTCTCACTATCATGAACAATATTGATGATTCTTGAAAAGTGACATACTGTACCTGCAGAATCAAGAATACATGTAGACTTTATCCTGCACCTTCTATGATCTCACATGAAGGATCTTGATGTTTATCCAATCAGTGTCTGATTGCTTTTTAAAAAACATACTTTTATGTCTGCGAAAAACAAACATTTTAAGTATGCACATTTTTCATAGTAAATCAAATATTTATGACATATTTTGGTTATTACTGAAAGAAAACAAGTGCTGATATTGGAAAGTTGATACCGTGTTCCTAGTTTTTGTGCTAGGCTTTCAGAAAGTTGATACATGTACCTTGTTACTAGTTTTTGTGCCACATGTTTGATGGTGTGAAAGCTGTTATGCTGTGACTTTTGTCGCAGTTTGATGATGTGAAGGCTGTTGATGCTGTGACTGCCAGATTAACCCTTTACCCAATGCAGACGATATTAAAATTTATTATTTTTAGTTTAACTTGACAAAGTCAAAATAAGCTATTGCCATCACGTGTGCAGAATTCTGCTAGTCTGTTCAAATTTTCCTTTAGCACAGGTTACACCCCATAGTTCTTGTCCGATCATCACAAAATTTCATATGCAGGTTTGAGGTCATGTCTAGATGAAAACGTCCCCTTTTGGTTTTGGTCGCGAACGGTCAACCGTGATGGCTGCCCGAGCCCCAAACCCAAAAACCTTTAGCACAGTCTACAGGTCATACATGTATGTATGAAGGGAATTCGTTGTAATTGGTAGAATGGCTCTGTATAATGTCTAGATGAGAATGACCCTTTTGGTCATGATTTGTCAATCGTGACTGCTGCCCAAGCCTGAAACCCAGAAAAATTTAGCACAGTCTACAAGTCGTATTTACAATGTAATATGGAGGGATTTCATTGTTACTTGGTAGGATGACTCTGTATGAAGTCTACATGAGAACATCCCCTTTTTGTCGCGTTCGGTCAACTGTGACGTCTTCAGGGGCCCGAAGCTCAAAAACCTTCAGCACAGTCTACAGGTCGTATTTATGAAGGGATTTCATTGCTACTTGGTAGAATGACTCCAGATAATGTCTAGATGAGAACGTCCACTTTTTGTCGCGATCGTACAACCGTGATGGCTGCCCGAGACCAAAACCTGAAAACCTTTAGCACAGACGACAGGTCTTATTTATGAAGGGATTTCATTGTAACTTTGTAGGATGACTCAGTATAATGTTTAGATGAGGAAGTCCCCTTTTGGTTGTGATGGGTCAACCGTGATTGCTACACAGGCCCGACGCCTGAAAACCTTTAGCACAGTCTACAGGCCGTATTTATTGAAGGGATTTCATTGTAACATGATAGGATGACTCGTTTTGGAATAATTTCACTGTAACTTGGTAACTTTTGTTGACATACATTAACTGTGAGGGCCGCATTAACCCACCCCTCAATTCTTCAGTACAGTCTACACCTCAAATTATTTTTATTGAAAACATAATATACAGGGAACAGAAATTAACATATTCTCAATTATCACAATTCTTATCATATTTTATAATCCTTTCATAAACATTGAACATTATCCTTTTCATCAAACACAACACACAGTCAAGTTAAGCTATAGTGTCATTGACACTTTCATTGTACTTACAAATCTGCCCTGATGAATGTTTTGCATTATAACTTGAGCATTGGTTGTCAGGTTTTGATATCCTTTGGTATGGTGATAGACCAATATGGGGAAAACATATATATATATATTACAGGTTTCAACCGTCCAAACTTACCACAGTGATGCCCCTGGTTAGACTTAATAAAAACTGTCCCTATGAACATTTTATGTTGTTATGTCCCAAACCTCTGTAGGAGGTTTTGCGAGTATAGGACAAGGGTGCCATCTGTCTTTTTGTACTTGCATACTTCCGTACAAACATTTTGCATTATTACTCAAGCATAGGTTGTCAGATTTTGATGTCCTCTGGTATGCTGACACACTACCATGGGTGAAAGAATATCGACTACCATGGGGGAAAGAATATCGACATATTGTGGGTTTCGTCTATTCATACATACCAGAGTTATGGCTTTTGTTGCACTTAGAAAACTCACTGTGCGAATGTTTTGCATTGTAACTCAGTCACTTATGGTCAGACTGATGTCCTCTAATATGATGAAAGAGCAGCTTGGGGCAAACTATGTCCACATACTGTGGATTTCGTCCATGTATGTCTTCATGAGTTACAGCTTTTGTTGCACTTAGAAAACTTTCTGTAAAAACATTTGCATTATGACTGTCATTTGTGAGTGGATTTTGATGTCCTTTAGTATGGTGAGAGTCCAACATGGGGGAAAAGATGTCCACATATCGCATGTTTTATCCATGCCTACTGACTAGAGTTATGGCACTTGTTACACTTGGAAAACTTCTGTATGAATGTTTTGCTTTATCATCAGATGTTGGATTTTGATGTCCTATGGTATGGTGATAGACCAGTTTGGGGAAAAGGACATACACATATTGTGGGTTTGATCCAAGCATTCTTATCACAGTTATGCCCCTTTGTAGACTGTTCATATGAAGTTTTTGCATTGTTGTCTTTTGTCCATGGAAATTATTATGGATTGTCATGGGTAAATTAGATTACAAGACATCTTTGCAATGAAAAATATGGCTATATTTCATATATCTAACACCAGAGAAGGAAGTTTTGAAAGTGTGCAGGAATAGATTAGCATTTTCTCATTTAGGGTGTACAGAAGAAATCCAAGATGGCTGGCATGATAGCCAGTATGTGTTTCGCCGACCATGATCAAGATAGGATATTCTCATACACTCATCATATTATTGCCACATATTTATTTTTCACAAACATCAAAGTATATTCTTTAAAAAGCGGTCAGTGATTACAAGTGCTGTGTGGTATACCAAATCTTCTGTACAGTTTCGGTATTACAAGGATACCGAAAATTGTATCAAGACCAAATCAAAATATCGCTCATTTCAGTATTTATATTTTTCTGCAAAATTGACAGAAAGTCAACTCATCAAGGTGGATCGTAAATCTAACAGCCTGTGGATGCATATTTTAATCGAATTGATAAGAAAACGTGCAAATGTGAACTTTGTAAGTGATAGGTATAGCAGCAGACACTGCCGAATATGTCAGAGTAAGAAATAAAAAAGCGACGGCAGAAAAACGAAAAATGACAAGTTGTTAACTTGGTAATTCCGTTTCTGAAGAAATACGTCCCGGTCCCAGTGTTCCTTACATGTATGTGGTTGAATGTTGATAAATTGGGTCAGTTTGCAGCTACTTTCAGTGTTCTGTGAATATACCAAATACGATACCAAAACCAAGGTATTTACCTGAAATATACCGATACCGAACCTGAAATTTCAGTACCGCACAGCTCTACAAGGCATTGTGAAATTGAAAACCTTCAAGAAATGTTTTGTTGTTGAGTACCATTTATTTATAGCAACATCCATCCCTTCCCATTCCAAGTGGTGGAGACATTTCTGTACATGTGAGAAATGAGTGTTCCAGCAATCCTGTTGTATAGAGATCAGTCGTAAAAGCAATCAAAGAAAAGGAATAAACTCTCTTTTCAAATTCATTATATATGCAATTTGCAACGCAAAAAATGAAAAAAATGAGTTATTCAAGAATTTTATTTGCAAGTGTCGTCTGCCTTTTGTGTTAGGTAAAGGGTTAAATATCAATAAATAAATAAATGTGTAAATTTGCGGGGTGTTGGCTTGAGGACCTCTTTTTTTGGTTAGTCTTTGATAAAGTTTGAAAATTAAATGCAATTAATAAAGCCTTTGAAAGTGATGATGGTTCTGTGATTACTAAAGAAGACTCCCTGGAAAAGTAGATCAGTGCTCATTTATTGTGGTGAATAAGTACTACTTTACTAGTGAAATTGGACCTGGAAGCCAAAACTGGTCAGCACTTAAATGACTAACCCTTTTCCCAACGCAATTACCAAAATTGGCTAGAGCTACTCGCAAAACTTTCCATTCACTTCTCATTATTAGTCGAGTTGTGACGAAGTCAAACTCGACTTATAGTTTGGTGAATGGCGGGTGGGCGGGCGTAAACAATTGGTTTCCGGATAATAACTTGATAGTGGTTCAACTCACATTCATTAAACTTCATACGTAGGTTGGTCTTGGTGGGAGGAAGAACCCTATTGATTTTGGACATGCTACGTCGAAGGTCAAGGTCACAGTGACCTTGAACGTAGTAAATCTTAAACAATTGGTTTCCGGATGATAACTTGATAATGGTTCAACTCACATTCATGAAACTTCATAGGTAGATAGGCCTTGGTGAGGGGAAGAACTCTATTGATTTTGGACTCGCTACGTGAAAGGTCAAGGTCAACGTGACCTTGAACATAGTAAATCGCAACAATTCCTTTCCGGATGATAACTTGATAGTAGTTCAACCTACATTCATGAAACTTCATAGGTGGGTTGGCCTTGGTGCGAGGAAGAACTCTATTGATCTTGTTTTGGACTCGCTAGGTGAAAGGTCAAGGTCACAGTGACCTTCAACATAGTAAATCGTAAACAATTGGTTTCCGGATGATAACTTGATAATGGTTTGACCCACATTCATGAAACTTCATAGGTAGGTTGGCATAGGTGAGTGGAAGACCCCTATTTATTTTAAACTCACTAGGCCAAAGGCCAAGGTCACAGTGACCTTGAACATAATAAATCCTAAACAATTGGTTTCCAGATGATAATTTGCCAATGGTTCCACCTACATTCATGAAACTTCATAGGTAAGTTGGCATTGGTGCAAGAAAGAGTTCTATTTATTTTGGAATCACTGGGTCAAAGGTCAAGGTCATAGTGACCCTTCACATAGTAAATTGTAAACAATTGGTTTCGGGATGATAAGTTGATAATGATTAAACCCACTTTTGTGCTGTCACAACTCGACATTGGATCGGTGATCCTATCAGCATTTTCTTTTACATTTTTTGTCTCAAAAATATAGCTTATGACCCTCTCATTGGAATGTGCACTTTGAGCTCATTCCGATGAAGGGTCATAAGCTATGTTTTTGATGTAGAAATTGAAAAAAATTAGTTATTCAAGAATTATTAACATGTAGATGCTGAATGTGACCATAGATCCTTCTTTAAACAATTTTATCAGGTGAGCAATTTAGGTCCTTAGGGCCTCATGTTTGTATTTCTTGATTCAGCCTTGTTTTCGCCATATATTATTTATGAAGTCTAGATCCACTGGTGAAAATGTTTCGTGAATGTCACTTATGTGGAAAATGGATTAATTAATGTATCTTTTTTTATTATTTTTCAGACACATGCTTCACAACATCCGGATTTTGGTTTCATGTTTGATATTGATGGAGTCATTGTTAGAGGGGACAGAATATTGCCTACCGCAAGAGAAACCTTCAAAATGCTGTTGTTAAATGAAAACAAGGAATTCAGGGTACCATGTGTGTTTGTAACAAATGCAGGCAATATGTTCAGGCAGAAAAAGGCCAAGTTATTGTCACAGTGGCTTGATGTAAAAGTAAGTTTTGTCTGAATCCTTATAATCCTGTAAAGAAAATGATTTTCTTGTTCAATACACATGTAGTGGTTAGCAAAGGCCCTAAATAAAAACATTACCATATCATTGTTCTGAAATTATGACCGTTTTGTGGGGAGGGCGTGGGGGTGGGCATTTATCTATCTGGTATACAGAATTCTTACAGGGGTTGGGTTCAAATTTGTTCAACTCAAATCTATGGGTTAATATTTTGGCTCCCTATTGGAGCCCGAATTTTAACTTAGACCAATATGAAGAATAATCTTTAAAAATCTTCTTCTCCATATATGGTATACAGCACCTCTATGGGGGGCAGATTCAAGTTTTGTTCAAATCATGTCTTTTGATTAATATTTGGGCCCCTATTGGAGCCCAGATTTTTACTTGGTGCAATAGGTGGAATATGCTTAAAAATCTCGAACCTTCCGTTAGAACATTTTGACACATAGTATACACCCCTCTTATGGAAGTCGGAAGATTCTAGTTTGTTCAAGTTAAGTCTCAAGGTTGATATTTGGACTCCCTAGTTTTACATTACTGGAAATTTGGGCAATATTTCTCTGGTAACATCCCAATACTGGAAAAAAAATCATATGGCATGGACAACAGAGTTATAAATAATTAAATAACTTCATTCCTCTGTGGTATTAACTAGCCATAGATGCTAATTAAATCCTTCTTTAAACAACTTTGGTCAGGTGAGCACCTCAGGGCCCATGGGGCCTCTTGTTTATTTTGGGTCCAGTGGAGTCCACTTAATTGGATACATGTATCTCTTAATATCCCTGTTAATAACATATGTCTTCCAAACACCAAACCATTTACCATATCTTCAATACAAATTTGATCTATCAGTTACATATAGATTATAGAGTAAATTGCTTTTAATGTTAACAAAACGTTTTATAATCTGTTGGAGGAGTTGGACAACAATTGAATTTTCCACTTTTGTTGACATTTATGGCCTCAACACGTGCACATCTAATATAGGCATTTAATCTGTTATATCTTGTTTGACAGAGCTCAATGATTTTATACAATAAAATAAAGGCCGTTTCTGGGACACGTTGTACATGTACTGTACGGTACATGGAACATGGTGCGTTTACCATCGTAGGATTCAGTGTTAAATCGCATGCTTGTTCGCAAAAAATGTCGTTTTCTATGGTGTCCCAGAATCGGCTGTTATTTTGAGACTCCTAGATCGCACTTTTAACTTTCAAATACCCGTTGGCGAATGTGTCGAATGTAAAAAAAGTGAAAAATGTACGAAATTGTACATTTTATTTTACATAAAAATCTTTGTTTACATTCCCAACGTGGATTAGACCTTCAATCTATCGTTGGTGAACGCGAAAAAAAACGCTTTGCCGATTCTAAGACAGCATCAAAAAGGTGGTTTGCCGATTCTGGGACAGTGTCTCAGAATCGGCAAATGGCTTTTGAGGCGGAGATTAGGGTGCGATTTGATCGGTGAAAAAACGATTTGCCGATTCACCTCGCAAGTTTTGTGAGGTGAATCACGTTTAATAACGTGGATATAATGGCTAGAGCAATGTATACCAAAAACCAAAAGTTCGAAGAGCTTGAAATCAGTAATCACCCAATCACTTCACGTTCCTAACGCTAATTAACCAATCAGATTGCTTGATTCTCATAAACTTAATCATACAAAGTTATCTCCCCTCATCGTGAGGGTGGGGGTCACGCCCATCATAAAAAGGTGAATCGCGTTTAATAACGTGGATATAATGGCTAGAGCAATGTATACCAAAAACCAAAAGCTCGAAGAGCTTGAAATAAGTAATCACCCAATCACTTCACGTTCCTAACGCTAATTAACCAATCAGATTGCTTGATTCTCATAAACTTAATCGTACAAAGTTATCTCCCCTTGTTGTGAGGGTGGGGGTCACGCCCGTCATAAAAAGGTGAATCGTGTTTAATAACGTGGATATAATGGCTAGAGCAATGTATACCAAAAACCAAAAGCTCGAAGAGCTTGAAATAAGTAATCACCCAATCACTTCACATTCCTAATGCTAATTAACCAATCAGATTGCTTGATTCTCATAAACTTAATCATACAAAGTTATCTCCCCTCGTCGTGGGGGTGGGGGTCACGCCCATCAGAAAAATCGAAGTTTCGAGAAGGTGGTCACGTGACCTATCAAATTGAAGGTCTGGACGAGTGGATTAAGAAGATCGTAATTTTAACCCTCGTCGTGGGGTGGGGTCACGACCAGAGCCGAAAAACGTCTTCCTTTTTACAAATCCAGGCATGTGAGGTATTAATATGAAGGGCTCGATGAATACATTACAAAAATGACGTTTTTTCATTTTATGTGGGGGTGGGGGTCATGCCCATCAGAAAAATCGAAGTTTCGAGAAGTGGTCACGTGACCTATCAAATTGAAGGTCTCGACGAGTGGATTAAGAAGATCGTAATTTTAACCCTCGTCATGGGGTGGGATCATGACCAGAGCCGAAAAACGTCTTCCTTTTTACAAATCCAGGCATGTGAGGTATTAATATGAAGGGCTCGATGAATACATTACAAAAATGACGTTTTTTCATTTTATGTGTGGGTGGGGGTCACGCCCATCATAAAAATCGAAGTTTCGAGAAGGTGGTCACGTGACCTATCAGATTGAAGGTCTCGACGAGTGGATTAAGAAGATCGTAATTTTAACCCTTGTCGTGGGGTGGGGTCACGACCAGAGCCGAAAAACGTCTTCCTTTTTACAAATCCAGGCATGTGAGGTTTTAATATGAAGGGCACGATGAATACATTACAAAAATGACGTTTTTTTATTTTATGTGGGGGTGGGGGTCACGCCCATCAGAAAAATCGAAGTTTCGAGAAGGTGGTCACATGACCTATCAAATTGAAGGTCTCGACGAGTGGATTAAGAAGATCGTGTAATTTTAACCCTCGTCGTGGGGTGGGGTCACGACCAGAGCCAAAAAACATCTTCCTTTTTACAAATCCAGGCATGTGAGGTATTAATATGAAGGGCTCGATGAATACATTACAAAAATGACGTTTTTTCATTTTATGTGAGGGTGGGGGTCACGCCCATCAGAAAAATCGAAGTTTCGAGAAGGTGGTCACATGACCTATCAAATTGAAGGTCTCGACGAGTGGATTAAGAAGATCGTGTAATTTTAACCCTCGTCGTGCGGTGGGGTCACGACCAGAGCCGAAAAACATCTTCCTTTTTACAAATCCAGGCATGTGAGGTATTAATATGAAGGGCTCGATGAATACATTACAAAAATGATGTTTTTTTCATTTTATGTGGGGGTGGGGGGTCACGCCCATCAGAAAAATCGAAGTTTCGAGAAGGTGGTCACGTGACCTATCAAATTCAAGGTCTCGATGAGTGGATTAAGAAGATCGTAATTTTAACCCTAGTCGTGGGGTGGGGTCACGACCAGAGTCGAAAAACGTTCTTTATACAAAGCCAGGCATGTGAGGTACTGAGATGAAGGCTCGATGAATACATTACGAAAATGACATTTTTCATTTTATGGGTGGGGGGGGAGGGTGGGGTCAC
This sequence comes from Pictodentalium vernedei, assembly GCA_031216915.1. Taxonomy (NCBI): domain Eukaryota; kingdom Metazoa; phylum Mollusca; class Scaphopoda; order Dentaliida; family Dentaliidae; genus Pictodentalium; species Pictodentalium vernedei. Next base: position 421,564,710 of record CM062296.1, on the reverse strand, counting down.
GACCAGAGACGAAAAATGTCTTCCTTTTTACAAATCCAAGCATGTGAGGTACTGATATGAAGGGCTTGATGAATACATTACAAAAATGACATTTTCCACCATCGCCGTGGGGATGGGGTTAACACCGATCAGAAAATCAAAAGTTTCGAGAAGATAGTCGTGTGACCTATCAAATTAAAGCTATCGACAAGGATATTATGAAAATCATAATCTTTCCCTTCTTATAATGGTGGAGTTGAGACCATCTTGAAATCAAAAGTATTAAGAAAAGGTAGTTATGGAACATATTAAATTGAAAAAACAACAAGTTGAATCTGATGCATCATTCATTTTTGATATCTGTGTTAAAAACGTGAAGTATGTTTTCAAAAAATATATGATTGTTATGCTAATTAGAAATGCACTCGCTTATTAACAAGTCACGCCTTAAGATGTTTCCTTCAATAATAACTCTGTTTACTGAACCATAGATTTGTCAATAAAAAATTATAAGTTGATCTTCTAACGTTTCTACATATTGAGGATAGCATATTTCACCATTTCCGAAAAAAGTGTCAATCCAAACTATTTTTTTTTAGGAAACAATTCCCACGTCAAGAAGATATTACAAACTAAACAAGTATAATCTTGACTAAATTCAAATAAAACCATTTGTCACGTGTTAGAAAAGATTTTGTAAACAGTCTAAACGCACGTGTGGAAAAGTTGTTTTGCTTTGTTTTTTACAACAGGAGTTAAAATATTTTAAGATAGGTGGCGTTATATAAATACAGCAACAACAAAAAACAGTGTTTACAATGTGTCAGCGTATGACTGAATGAAAATGAGAAAAAGCTCTTTTTCTAACCACTTGATAGCGAAGCATTACATCAGTTGTTGCGATATTTGATGTCATCCAACAGCAGCCAAGACATTAAGCTTTTTACGTCGACATACCACTTGTCCAAAACAATTCTCTTTTAACCCTAAACGGGTGAAATTCATTTTGGTAACGACTCTCTTTTTTTCTTGATCAGACACAGTTGTTGGTGGAAAGTTGACTGGAGGGTCGTTCAAAACAATTGATCAAATATATCGAACGACAACGACTCATTTTCTAACTACGATTGTCGCCGTATTCTAAACGTCATCGATTTACCGAAATGAGCACAATATCTCATGGTTTTTTAAAGATTTTTTGATGACATAAAAAGGTTGCATGTGCAGCAAAAATAAGTATGCGCACGGGCCTGAAAAATATAGAGGTTCTTTTTTCTCGTCTAATGTAATTGATAATACATCAATATTTAAAAAAAAAAAAATCAGTTTTTAACTGATAGTAGTGTTGTTGTTATGACTGATAGGTTAGGGTTTTATTACGAGTACATCAAGGTGGACAGCTCTATTCCATTCCCTCACCCGAGTCCTTTTGCGTAAAGACTTCTTTTTTAATTCAATTCAAGGAAAATGTGGTAATAAATGTACTAAACGAACATAAATGTGATAGAAAAGGTACCATAAGTGTAAAAAACGACATCTCATGCAATAACCTGTTCTAAGCTGTTAAAAACGCCCTTAACATCATTCCATTCATCTCCGTACTATGTAAATTTATTTTCGGAGACTTCACTTCAACTGGAGCAAATGTAAGGAAAATTGTTTTAATAAATGTACTAAATGACCATAAATATGGTAGAAAGGGTACAATATGTGTAAACAACGACGTTTAATGCAATAAACTGTTCCAAGCTGTTAAAAAACTCTCTAAACATGATTCCATCCATCTCCGTAGGTTAAACTAATTAAACGTAAGGAAAATGTGGTCAAAAATGCTATAAACTGTTCTAAGGAATTAGAAAACCCACCAAAAACATGTTTCAATGCATTTTCGAAGACATCACTTCAGCTGCTGTAAATGTAAAGAAAATGTGGTAATAAATGTACTAAACGACCATAAATGTGGTAAAAAAGGTACAATATGTGTAAACAACGACGTTTAATGCAATAAACTTTTCTTAGCTGTTAAAACACTCCCTAAACATGATTCCATCCGTCTAAATAGATTAAATTAATTAAATGTAAGGAAAATGTGTTCCAAATTATATTAAACGGCTGTAAAAGTAATGAAAAGTGAACATAAATATAAACGACGACCTTAATGGCAATTAACTAATGTATCAAAAAACGTGTCCTAAACTTCTTTCCATACATCTTCGTAAACGAAACTTTACCTGTATTAAAGAGAAAAGAGGAAAATATTGTTATAAATGTATTAAACGACCATAAATGTGATAGAAAATGTAGCTTAAGTGTAAAAAAAGAGACATTTAATGCAATAAACTGTTCTAAGCTGTTAAAAATGTCCTAAACATGATTCCATCCTTCCCAATAGATTAAACTAAGTAAATGTAAGGAAAATGTTGTAATGAATGCAATAAACTGTTCTAAGGAATCAAAACACCCGCCCTAAACTTGTTTAATGTATTTTTTGGAGACTTAGCTTCACCTGGTGAAAATGTTAGGAAAGTGTGGTAATAAATCTATTAAAAAGATAATAAATGAGGTAGAAAAAGTACAATATGTTTAAACAATGACATTTAATGCAATGAACTGTTCTAAGCTGTTAAAAACGCTCTAAACATGATTCCATCCTTCTCCGTAGATTAAACTAAGTAAATGTAAGGAAAATGTTGTAATGAATGCAATAAACTGTTCTAAGGAATCAAAACACCTGCCCTAAATTTGTTTTAATGTATTTTTTGGAGACTTTGCTTCACCTGGTGAAAATGTTAGGAAAGTGTGGTAATAAATCTATTAAAAAGACAATAAATGAGGTAGAAAAAGTACAATATGTGTAAACAATGACATTTAATGTAATGAACTGTTCTAAGCTGTTAAAAATGCTCTAAACATGATTCCATCCTTCTCCGTAGATTAAACTGAGTAAATGTAACGAAACTGTGGTCAAAAATGCAATAAACTATTCTAAGGAAAAAGAAAACCCGCTTCAATGCATTTTTCGGAGACTTAACTTCACCTGGTGAAAATGTATGGAAAGTGTGGTAATACATGTTTTAACCGACCATACATGTGGTAGAAAAGATACCATATGTGTAAACAACGACATTTAATGCAATACACTGTTCTACGCTGAAAGAAACGCCCTTAACATGATTCCATCCTTCTCCGTAGATGAAACTAAGTAATTGTAAGTAAAATGTGCTCAAAAATGTCTTGAACGGACATAAAAGTATTGAAATTTGAACATAAATGTAAACTACGACCTTAAAAATGCAATTACATCAGGTATCAAAGAACGCTTCCTAAACTTGCTTACGTATATCTTCGTAAACGAAACTTTACCTGTATTGAAAAAGACCCAAGAAAATATCGTAATAAATGTATGAAACGACCAAAGATGTGATAGAAAAGATACCATATGTGTAAACAACGACATTTAATGCAATACACTGTTCTGAGCTGTAAGAAATGCCCTAAACATGATTCCATCCTCTTTGAAGATAAAACTAAGTAAATGTAAGGAAAATGTGGTAAAAAAATTCAATAAATTGTTCTAAGGAATCAGAAATCCCGCCCTAAACATGTTTCAATGCATTTTCGGAAACATAACTTCACCTGGTGTAAATGTAAGGAAAATGCGGTAATAAATCTATTAAAAGACAATAAATGAGGTAGAAAAAGTACAATATGTGTTAACAACGACATTTAATGCAATAAACTGTTCTAAGCTGTTAAAAACGCCCTAAACATGATTCCATCCTTCTCCGTAGATTAAACTGAGTAAATGTAACGAAACTGTGGTCAAAAATGCAATAAACTATTCTAAGGAATCAGAAAACCCGCTTCAATGCATTTTTGCAGACTTAACTTCACCTGGTGAAAATGTAAGGAAAGTGTGGTAAGAAATGTTTTAAACGACCATAAATGTGGTAGAAAAGACATTTAATGCAATAAACTGTTCTAAGCTGTTAAAAAACACCCTAAACATGATTCCATCCTTCTACGAAGATTAAAGTAAGTAAATGTAAGGAAACTGTAGCCAAAAATGCAATAAAGTGTTCTAAGGAATCAGAAAACCCGCCAGAAATTTGTTTCAATGCACTTTCGGAAACATAACTTCACCTGCTGTAAATGTAAGGAAAATGTGGTAATAAATGTACTAAACGAACATAAATGTGATAGAAAAGGTACCATAAGTGTAAAAAACGACATCTCATGCAATAACCTGTTCTAAGCTGTTAAAAACGCCCTTAACATCATTCCATTCATCTCCGTACTATGTAAATTTATTTTCGGAGACTTCACTTCCAACTGGAGCAAATGTAAGGAAAATTGTTTTAATAAATGTACTAAACGACCATAAATATGGTAGAAAGGGTACAATATGTGTAAACAACGACGTTTAATGCAATAAACTGTTCTAAGCTGTTAAAAAAACTCCCTAAACATGATTCCATCCATCTCCATAGGTTAAACTAATTAAACGTAAGGAACATGTGGCCAAAAATGCAATAAACTGTTCTAAGGAATCAGAAAACCCACCAAAAACATGTTTCAATGCATTTTCGAAGACATAACTTCAGCTGCTGTAAATGTAAAGAAAATGTGGTAATTAATGTACTAAAGAACCATAAATATAGTCGAAAAGTACAATATGTGTAAACAACGACGTTTAACGCAATAAACTGTTCTAAGCTGTTAAAACACTCCCTAAACATGATTCCATCCGTCTTTGTAGATTAAACTAATTAAATGTAAGGAAAATTTGTTCCAAATTATCTTAAAGGGTCATTAAAGTAATGAAAAGTGAACATAAATATAAACAACGACCTTAAATTCATTTAACTAATGTATCAAAAAACGTGTCCTACACTTCTTTCCATACATCTTCGTAAACGAAACTTTACCTGTATTACAAAAAAAAAAAGAAGAAAATATCGTTATAAATGTATTAAACGACCATAAATGTGATAGAAAAGGTAGCATAAGTTTAGAAAACGACATTTAATGCAATGAGCTGTTCTAAGCTGTTAAAAAATGTCCTAAACATGATTCCATCCTTCCCAATAGATTAAACTAAGTAAATGTAAGGAAAATGTTGTAATGAATGCAATAAACTGTTCTAAGGAATTAAAACACCTGCCCTAAACTTGTTTTAATGCATTTTCGGAGACTTAGCTTCATCTGCTGAACATGTTAGAAAAGTGTGGTAATAACTGTTTTAAACGACCATAAATGTGGTAGAAAAGATACCATATGTGTAAACAACGACATTTAATGCAACACACTATTCTGAGCTGTAAGAAACGCCCTAAACATTATTCCATCCTTCTTCGAAGATAAAACTAAGTAAATGCAAGGACAATGTGCTAAGAAATGCAATAAACTGTTCTAAGGAAACAGAAATCCCACCCTAAACATGAATGGATCGAACGATTTTTTCATCTTTTTTTTTTTTACCCTCCAGAGGAACTTCAGATTCTCCTCTTTCACTCACGAAAACCCGTTGATCATTTCCAGGTCCGATCCAGGTGAGCAATATACTGTAACACATTGCGCTAACGTAAGGACAATGCTGCTTTTTGTAAGGATTTTATAACCAACATTAGGTAGGGATACGGACCCTCTAGAATTTCAAATTCTCGACATTATCCCTATCTTTTTACACAGTAGAGTAATAAGACCTAATCTCTGAGACTCTGACAGATTTTACCAGAGATAAAACGCTCGGGTTGAGATACTGCCACTTCATGTTCTAATGGTACTGGTACTGAATACTACTATGGAAAACTGTGATTATAACCCTCAACTAAATTGTCCAACACAAAAAAAAAAAATATATTTCCGGTACATCACTCTAACCGCCGCCCCCCTCCCCTCCCTTCCCTTCCCTTCCCTAATCCCTTCCCCTCCCCTCCCCTTCCCTAACTCCCCACCCCTACCATTCCCTTCCCTGACCCTCCCTTCCTCTTCCTTCCTTCCTCTCCCCATCCCCTCCCCCTTCCTCCCCTTCCCTAACCCCCTCCCATCTCCCCCTCCCCCTTCCTAATCCCATCCCCCTACCCTTCCTTAATCCCCTCCTCCCTAATCCCCCTCCCTCCCCTAACCCCCTCCCTTCCCCCTCCCCTCCCCTTCCCTTCCCTTCCCTACCCCCTCTCCTCCCCTCCCCTAATCCCCTTCACCACCACTCCCTAACCCCCTCCCCTTCCTTAATCCCCCCTTCCCTAATCCCCCTCCCTCCCCTAACCCCTCCCTACCCCCCTCCCCGGGCTGGTGGTTAGAGTGATGTACAGGAAATATATATTTTTAGCTTAACTCGACATAGTCAAGATAAGCTATTGCCATCACGCATGCGGAAGTCTGTTAGTCTGTTAGTCTGTGAGTCTGTGAGTCTGTGACGTCTGTTCACATTTCCTTTAGCACGGGCTACACCCCGCAGTTCTTGTCTGATCGTCACGACGAAATTTCATATGCAGGTTTGGGGTCATGTCTAGATGAGAACGTCCCCTTTTGGTCGCGATCGGGCAACCGGTATGGCTGCCCGAGCCCAAAACCCGAAAACCATTAGCACAGTCTACAGGTCATATTTATGAAGGGATTTCATTGTAACTTGGTAGGATGCCTCTGTATAGTGCCTAGACGAGAACGTCCCCTTTTGGGCATGATCTATCAACCGTGATGGCTGCCCAAGCCCGAAACCCAAAAACTTTTAGCACAGTCTGCAGGTCATGTTTAATGTGGAGGGATTTCATTGTAACTTGGTAGGATGACTCCTTATGATGTCTAGATGCGAATTTCCCCATTTGGGCATGATCTGCCAACCGTGACGACTGCCCGAGCCCAAAACCCGAAAACCTTTAGCACAGTCTACAGGTCATATTTATTGAGGAATTTCATTGTAACTTGGTGGGTTGACTTCATACAATGTCTAGATGAGAAAGTCCCCCTTTGGACATGATTGGGCTACTGTGACGGCTACAGGAGCCCGAAGCCCGAAAACCTTTAGCACAGTCTAGAGGTCATATTTATGAAATGATTTCATTGTAACTTGGCAGGATGACTCCAAATAATGTCTAGATGAGAACGTCCCATTTTGGTCGCGATCATGCAGCCTTGATGGGTGCCCAAGCCCAAAAACCTTTAGCATAGGCAAAAGGTCATATTTATGGAAGCATTTCATTGTAACCTGTTAGGTTGACTCCATATAATGCCTAGATGATGACATCCCCTTTCGGTCGTGATTGGTCAGTTGTGATGGCTACAAGTGCCCGAAGCCCAAAAACCTTGAGCACAGTCTACAGGTCATATTTATGAAGGGATTTCATTGTAACTTCTTAGGATCACTCCACATGATGCTCAGATGAGATTGTCCCCTATGGTTGCGATCATTCACCCATGATGGCTGCCCAAGCCTGAAGCCCGAAAACCTTTAGCACAGTCTACAGGTCATATTTATGAAGGGATTTCATTGTAACTTGGTAGGCTAACTTCATATAATGTCTAGATGAGAATGTGCGATCATTCACCCATGATGGCTGCCCGAGCCCGAAGCCCGAAAACCTTTAGCACAGTCTACAGGTCATATTTATGAAGGGATTTCATTGTAACTTGGTAGGTTAACTTCATATAATGTCTAGATGAGAACGTCCCCTTTTGGACATGATAGGGCAACTGTGACGGCTAAAGGTGCCCGAAGCCCGAAAACCTTTAGCACAGTCTACAGGTCATATTTATGAGGGGATTTCATTGTAACTTGGTAGGATGACTCCAAATAATGTCTAGATGAGAACGTCCCCTTTTGATCGCGATCATTCAGCCTTGATGGGTGCCCAAGCCCAAAAACCTTTAGCATAGGTAAAAGGTCATATTTATGGAAGGATTTCATTGTAACCTATTAGGTTGACTCCATATAATGCCTAGATGATGACATCCCCTTTTGGTCGTAATTGGTCAGCTGTGTTGGCTACAAGTGCCCGAAGCCCAAAAACCTTGAGCACAGTCTACAGGCCATATTTATGAAGGGATTTCATTGTAACTTCATAGGATCATTCCAGATGATGCCCAGATGAGATTGTCCCCTTTGGTTACGATTATTCAACCATGATGGCTGCCCGAAGCCCGAAAACCTTAAGCACAGTCTACAAGTCATATTTGTGAAGGGATTTCATTGTAACTTGGTAAGTTGACTTCATATAATGTCTAGATGAGAACATCCCCTTTTGGACACGAGTGGGCAACTTTGACGGCTAAAGGTGCCCGAAGCCCGAAAACCTTTAGAACAGTCTACAGGTCATAATTATGAAGGGATTTTATTGTAGCTTGGTAGGATGACTCCAAATAGTGTCCAGATGAGAACGTCCCCTTTTGGTCACGATCATTCAGCCTTGATGGCTGCCCGAGCCCAAAAACCTTTAGCATGTCTGTAGGTCGTATTTATGGAAGGATTTCATTGTAACTTGTTAGGTTGACTCCATATAATGCCTAGATGATAACATCCCCTTTTGGTCGTGGTTGGTCAACTGTGATGTCTGCAGGTGCCTGAAGCCCGAAAACCTTTAGCACAGTCTACAGGTCGTATTTATGGAGGGATTTCATTGTAACTTGGTAGGTTGACTTCATATAATGTCTAGATGAGAACGTTCCCTTTGGACGCAATTGGGAAACTGACGGCTACAGGGGCCCGAAGCCCGAAAACCTTTAGCACAGTCTACAGGCCATATTTATGAAGGGATTTTAATGTAACTTGATAGGATGACTCATTTTGGAATAATTTCATTGTAATTTTGTTGATATATGTTAACTGTGAGGGCCACATATATTAACTGTGAGGTCATATTAACCCACCCCTCAGATCTTTAGTACAGTGTACACCTCATATTATTTTTATCATAAACATAGCATACAGGGAACAGAAATGAACATATTCCCAATTATCACAATTCTTGTCTTATTTCATAATCCTTTCATAAACATTGAACATTATCCTTTTCATCAAACACAACACACAAGTTAAGCTACAGTGTCATTGACACTTTCATTTTTTGTGTTGGACAATTTAGTTGAGGGTTATAATCACAGTTTTCCATAGTAGTATTCAGAGAGAGAACTCCCGTTTCAGTATCATTAGAACATGAAGTGGCAGTATCTCAACCCGAGCGTTTTATCTCTGGTAAAATCTGTCAGAGTCTCAGAGATTAGGTCTTATTACTCTACTGTGTAAAAAGATAGGGATAATGTCGAGAATTTGAAATTCTAGAGGGTCCGTATCCCTACCTAATGTTGGTTATAAAATCCTTACAAAAAGCAGCATTGTCCTTACGATAGCGCGATGTGTTACAGTATATTGCACACCTGGATCGGACCTGGAAATGATCAATGGGTTTTCGTGAGCGAAAGAGAAGAATTCGAAGTTCCTCTGGAGGGTAAAAAAAAAAAGATGAAAAAATCGTTCGATCCGTTACGGGTGGGATTTCTGTTTCCTTAGAACAGTTTATTGCATTTCTTAGCACATTGTCCTTGCATTTACTTAGTTTTATCTTCAAAGAAGGTTGGAATAATGTTTAGGGCGTTTCTTACAGCTCAGAACAGTGTGTTGCATTAAATGTCGTTGTTTACACATATGGTATCTTTTCTACCACATTTATGGTCGTTTAAAACAGTTATTACCACACTTTCCTAACATTTTCAGCAGATGAAGCTAAGTCTCTGAAAATGCATTAAAACAAGTTTAGGGTGGGTGTTTTGATTCCTTAGAACAGTTTATTGCATTTTTTACAACATTTTCCTTACATTTACTTAGTTTAATCTATTGGGAAGGATGGAATCATGTTTAGGACATTTTTTAACAGCTTAGAACAGTTCATTGCATTAAATGTTGTTTTATAAACTTATGCTACCTTTTCTATCACATTTATGGTCGTTTAATACATTTATAACGATATTTTCTTCTTTTTGTTTTTAATACAGGTAAAGTTTCGTTTACGAAGATGTATGGAAAGAACTGTAGGACACTTTTTTTGATACATTAGTTAATTGAATTTAAGGTCGTCGTTTATATTTATGTTCACTTTTCATTACTTTAATGACCCTTTAAGATAATTTGGAACAAATTTTCCTTACATTTAATTAGTTTAATCTACGAAGACAGATGGAATCATGTTTAGGGAGTGTTTTAACAGATTAGAACAGTTTACTGCATTAAACATCGTTGTTTACACATATTGTACTTTTCTAACATATTTATGGTTGTTTAGTACATTAATTACCACATTTTCTTTACATTTACAGCAGCTGAAGTTATGTCTCCGAAAATGCATTGAAACATGTTTTTGGTGGGTTTTCTGATTTCTTAGAAAAGTTTATTGCATTTTTGGCCACATTTTCCTTACGTTTAATCAGGGACCAGCCGTGAGGGTGACTAGGGCGATTAAGTCGCCCTTCTAAGCCCAAAGTCGCCTAGAAAAATAGTCGGGGCGATTACAAGTCGCCATCTAAAAATTGGCCAAAATGAGAAAAGGCTGAACTGAGTGATGCGAGGTTTACATGAAAACGAGTATTTTCAAAAATCGAATGTGCTCGAGTGTGATAAATGGGCATTTTAATTCGTCAAATAAACGTCCATTTATTTGAAATCACACGACAAGCAATTGTCCATTGTCGCTTTTGGCGGATTTTTTTATTTCTATTTTGTTGCGTTCCAGTCGGAGCTTCAAGTGTCGAAACGAAAATAGGTGACTTACGCGACTCAACAAACAACCCAGTTTGAAAGTAGGTTACGTCGCTTGGGATGCCGAAAATGTATACACAACGGACGTATTTTATAACACATTATATTTTTATACTGTACCAATGACCCAGACTTAGCTGGTGCTAACTCCACAAAAACCAGGGCCAAACACAAATTTTGCCCCCCAATCCCCAAAATTTGCATCCAAAACAAAAAGAAATCATGTCCTAAAGGACCTCCATAGTACGACTCTACTGCGCATGCGCAGTGACGCAGTCGTCCCGAAATTGGCGCCAAATATCATTCTCTGTTTGGCCCTTCATCAGTCAACATCTCACTGATCTTTGTGCTTGTAAATCTCAGTTTAAAGGATGCCAGACACGTAATTCTTGGAGAAAATGTGATTCTAAGGAGGATAGAAGGAGGAGAGGAAAAAAGAAGTGGCAAAAAATTATCAGGGCTATACTTAAAATTTTTTGTTAAAATTATGTTAAGTTGCCTATTTTCGAGGCAAACGCCTCTTGTTGTCATTCTTGCTAATTGTTGCACTGCTTATTCAGTGTTTCCTCTCCCCTAACCTTCTAAAGTCCCCCCTTGCAATTCTCCCATGCTTTTGGCATATTTTTGAGAAGTTTCATTTCTAAAATTTCCCTGGGAGAGTTGCTTGGTTACAGAATGTTTTCTGTTATTTTCCCCATAGTTACGTTTTCACCCATGGGTGTATAACGTTTGTGTTCTGCATCTTCCATCTGATGTTCTGCAGATTCTCCCCTGGGAGTCTCTGTTTTGCATCAGATAGAGTGTAATTGAGGACTGATTCCGGGCCAGTTTTTTCAGTGCCTGGAGTCATGTTTTCTTCTGTGTTTACACTGTTTGTTTTCATTGGCAACAGCCTTTTTTGAGGGGGGCTGTTTGCCTTTGAGGTAGTTTATCTCTTTATAAGATACATTTATATTATCCGAAAGTGTCTCATTAATTATTTTATATAATTTTAAAATTTTTGACCACACTTTGCCATCGGATCCATCGGGGCTCAACGTTACTTTTCAGCAACTTGGGCTTCTCTGAAAAAATATTTTTTCAAAATTATTTTGTTTTGCAATTGTTTTTTCATTTATTAATGGATCATGTTATTATGTATCTTTGTGTCAGGGGTTTTTGCGAGTAACTAGGACTTATTGTTGTTCCTTCACAATGAAAGGAACTTGTTCAAATTGTAATAGGAAGAAATCTTCCTCTGACTTTCATGATTATTGCATAAATTGTAGTCAGTGTTCTCGCATTAATCCCTGTCCTGTATGTGAACATTGGGATGAGAAACATTGGAAACGTGTGTCACGATATGTTGTTTCTGGAGAAAGAGCGATGCCGGCTCTTTCTCCACAAGGTCACTCTACTCTCTCAGTTTCTATTTCAGAGGAACCAGAACAGGGTGATGTTTCCATGTTATCTTCTTCAAGTGTGCGTCCGTCGTCACAATTAAATACAGAGCTAGCGGCAAAAGTGCTCATGGAGATTAGACAAATGTCGTCCGCTAGCTCGCCCGGTGTAGCGTCCATTCACCGAATGGTTCGGCAGCCGGGTTCGTCCGAGGCGGTCCAAGAGGAAATTTTGGGTGATGCGAGCACTATAAAAATAATAGATGCACACCCAGTGACGGCAGATAGTGAACGAGAACGGAGGAAGCCTTTTAGTCCGGTTCCTAGCTCGTCCAGGTCCAGTCGGGCCGCGAGCGAGAGAGGCCCCTCTCTCGTACAACAACATCTGGGACCAGATGTTGTGGTACAAAATGTGTCTTTAGCGGAGCATACGTCCGTCGCTCGGGACGCTCCGTTGTATAAGCAGTCCGCAGAGACTGTTAAGGCTTCTTCTTCTCGCCGGCGCACACGACCGCACCTTGGCTGCGTGACCTCCGATATCTTGCCAGCTTCGCCGAGGAAGGATTATTCGGCGACCAGGTCACACCATCCGGCAGCCAGGGACTCGAGACCGATGGACTCCGGACGTTCGCATAGGAAAAGTATGCGGGAGCCATCTGATGCGGAGCTGCCCTCGGCAAAGCAGCGAAAGACCGCTCCTCCGCAGGTCTCGACGTCGGACATTCTAGTGCAGATAGCACAGCTTATCGCAGCATCCCAGCAGCCGACAGAGACGGTGTCGGATCGAGAATTATCCGACGGCGCTGGGTCGGTACGCTCCGCCGAAGCATCGGGGGCGGACGACCGGGAACATCGGGAGGTCCGACCGGATGGTGAAAGGGATACGGATGAATTGGAGCTATCCCTTTCGGAACAACACAAAGCTGCCGTAGACTTCATCCGGCACTTTCTTCCTCAAGTTGTTCCGTCGGGCCAGACTGCTGCGCTTCCGGACAGGAGAATTATAGCGTCATTGGACTCTGATTTTTTCGAGCGGTTCAGGGACATCGCTCCCGAGTTTCCGTCGCAGTCCAATAATGTTGCAAGAACATTTGAATTATTGAACGACGCTATTTTTAAACTTGCTTCCAGGACAGGGAAAGCAGGCTTCTTGTCCGCAAATACTCTCAACCTGCCTTTCATTAATGCAAGGAATAAATTCGACACGGCAGGTCAGGGTATACCGAGAGTTCCTCTGCGTATGGACGACGAGGCAGAAGACTTAGAGCTATCATTACCGTCGTCAGCTTCTATTCCAACCGCAGTGTTGGAAACAGCTATTGCGTCTAACAGAGCCAATTTAGATGCCTTATCTTACGCAGATCACCTTACGAAGGCGTTATCACTGCGTCTTCAAGGGGAAGAGTTTCAGGATATACAATCCTCCTTAAGACTTCTTTCAAGGGCAGTAGCTTATTCCACGTGTAACTCCGCCCTTTCAGTGGCTAATCTGGAGTTGGTTAGACGTGACGCAGCCCTGTCTACATCCACACTAGTGGATTCTAAGGTGAAGAACTCTCTTAGAGTCGCTTCGGTCTCAGGAGATCTTCTCTTTGACGGCAAGCTTTCCGCTATTTATGATAATATTAAAAAGAAAGCTAGTGATTCTCTGTTGTTTAGATCCGCTCCTAAAAGGTCGGATTCAGCAGACACGAATAAGGCGGGCACTTCTGGGTCTTATCCGCCCAAGAGAGGTTCCTATAGAGGTTCCGGTGCGTCCTCTAGCTCTTATTCGAGAGACCGTCAGGATAGCGACTCTCGTTCGGGACGTCCTTCAGGCCGGGACAATCGGTCGGACGCCCCGAGGTCGACGAGGCGAGGTGCGGGTCGTGGAAGACGTGGTTTCTCCTACCGCAGGCCTCGCAGATCCAGGAGGTGATGGCTCAAACCTCTATCGCGTTCCGGTTGGCGGAAGGTTGTCGAGTTTTTCTCAAGAGTGGGCGTCGATTACGGACGACCCTTGGGTGAGAGGAGTGACTTCGGAAGGTCTAAAGATATCCTTCAAACGAAAGCCTCCATTAACTCGAAGTCCAAAGTGGACTCATCTTCCGTCAAACCCTCAGAAAAGAGACGCTCTGCTATCAGAGGTGCAGTCTCTTTTAATGAAGAACGCGGTAGAGGTCGTAGAAAACCAGGAATCGCTGGGATTCTACAGCCATCTGTTTCTGGTTCCGAAACCAGACGGCTCGTTCCGTCCAGTCATAGATTTGAGCTGGATAAACAAGCTGATCGATTCGATCGGTCAGAGCGAGTATTCGGGTGAACGATTATGCAACGAGCATAGATCTCAAAGATGCGTACTTTCACGTCATGGTACATCCGACATTCCGAAAGTATCTACGCTTCGCAGTCCTAGGAGTGGTGTATCAGTTCCGGGCCATGTGCTTCGGATTGAATCTAGCACCCTGGGCTTTCACTCGAGTAATGAACTCGGTAATGATTTACTTCCGAGCTCATTCGTCTGCGGTAACGTCGGCCTACCTGGACGACATTCTTCAGAGGTACGGCAACGAGTTAACGCTTCAGAACGATGTTCAGAATCTTCTTCTATTGCTCCGACGTCTCGGTTTCATAGTAAACGAGGAGAAGTCGGATCTGGTGCCGTCCAAGTCATTCACTCATCTGGGAATGAGCTTCGAGACGCACAACAATCTCGTTCGTCTGCCGTTAACCAGAGCGAAATTAGTCAGTTGTTACGCTCGCTATTGTCTAAATACAGACAAAGTCACAGCGAGAGAATTTATGAGACTGATAGGTCTGTGCGGAGCCGCTGCGGATCTCATTCCGATGGGACGGCTACGCACACGGCCTCTTCAAATTTTCTTGACTCAGAATTGGAGTGTGAAAATTCATTCGCTCGATGTAGACGTTCTCTTGTCAGATCAAGTGAAACAAGAGATTCAGACTTGGGCAAACATTCAGTGGTTAACTCAAGGAGTTCCGCTGCAGTTGCCGGATCCGAGTTTTACCATTATGACGGATGCCAGTCAAACAGGTTGGGGTGCATCATTAATCCCAACGGATTCGAGATGCCAGGGTCTTTGGGATCCGCAATTCCTGTGCAAGCACATAAACATCAAGGAAATGATGTCAATTTGGCTTGCGTTACGTCACTGGATGGACATTATTCACGATGCTCATGTCCAAATCCTATCCGACAATACGACAGTAGTGGCGTATATACGGAATCAGGGAGGCACTCATTCAGTTCCGTTGTTCAATCTAACGGAAAGAATCCTTCTGTTTGCGTTGGAACATCACGTTCTTCTTTCGGTCCGTCACATACCGGGTCGTCTGAATGTGCTAGCAGACTCCCTTTCTCGAAAGGGTCGCTTGTTGCCGTCGGAGTGGACTCTCAACAAACAAGTATTCAATCAGATTTGCTACCAATGGGAACGGCCAATGATAGACTTATTTGCGACACATCTCAACAATCAGTTGCAGACGTATGTGTCCCCGTGTCCGGATCCAAGAGCATTTGCTGTAGACGCTCTATCGATCCCTTGGGACGGAATGATAGGATATGCGTATCCTCCAGCGCCGTTAATTCAACAAGTATTGCTAAAGATAAAACAATCTCAATGCAAGATTCTGTTGGTAGCATCTCTGTCGCCACAGAGACCGTGGATAAATCTACTCAGGTGTCTGTTGTGGGACCTACCGCGGAAGCTCCCTCCACGAGAGGATCTTCTTTGGCAGGGGAAATCGCGCCAACTGCATCACAACCCGCAAGGTCTCAACCTTCACGTTTTTCCGTTGTGCGGTCCTTCTTGCATGGCAAGCACTTTACAGGACGAGCAGTGGACGCGATTTCTAACTGTAGGAGGACCTCCTCTTCGCTAAACTATGCGGCTAAGTGGAAGGTTTTCCGTCGTTGGTGTAGGGATCATTCTGTTGATATATTTGATCCCTCTATACCAGACATTGCTAACTTTCTAGTATACTTGTTTGACGAAATCAAACTGCAACCGGTTACTATAAAGGGTTATAGATCTATGTTATCTGATACCTATGCACATCATGATAGTTTACAAATTGGATCTAATGTCTCTTTATCGAAATTGGTTAGAAACTTTTCGATAAATAGACCTAGAACTCTTAGATTAATTCCTAAGTGGAATTTAGCTTGGGTTCTCCTTAAATTGAAGGAAAAGCCATTTGAACCTCTTGGGACAGTAGATTTCAAATTCTTATCTTATAAGACAGCTTTTCTCTTAGCTTTCTCTTCTGCCAGAAGAGTCAGTGAGCTTCATGCACTATCGGTGGATGATTCTCATTATCGTAGTGTTGGGAACACTATCACCTTCACTACTAATGTCGGTTTTTTAGCTAAGAATCAGGCTCCTAATAAATATCCGGAACCTATTGTTATTAAGGCTCTTCCGTCTTCAGACGGGCGTAGGCCTTTACTCTGTCCTGTTAGAGCACTACGTATCTATAAACAGAGATCTCAGTTCATCAGAAAGGGACGGAAACGTTTCTTTCTGTCTTTGATGCCTAATAGAAAGGACATTTCAGTCCATTCTATTGCTAGATGGATTCAGTTAACTATCCGTACTGCGTATGAAGATTTATCTTCTTCTCAGCAGTCTGTGCTTAAGATTTCTGCTCATGAAGTAAGAGCTCTTTCTACTTCCTGGGCTTATGCTAATAGTGTTGCTATTACAGATTTAATGAAGGCTGCTTATTGGTCTCAGCCATCCACATTTACTAATTTTTATCTCAGAAATATTGAGTCCATTTCTGGAGACCTGCATTGTTTAGGTCCGTTATCTGTTGCTCAGAATGTCGTCCACTAAACAGTTGCAACTATAGTTATGCAGGCTTTCTGTTCCGGCAGTGACTCCGTCCGGCTGCCCTCTTCGCTCTGGGCTATTTGACCCAGGGCAAGGGGAAGGGGGGGGGCGGGTGTTCCCTTAGGTCACCTGCTTTATAGTGAAAAGCAAGGGAATGCCTCCTCCAAGACAGTATTTCTGAGTCGCTTCCGGGATGGTTTTAAAGTGTAATATTAATGTTTAATTTCATTCATGTCTTATTTTTAAAGTGTAGCTCGGTGTGAAGCATTTGTATATGTCAAGTGTCAAACGGGCTTTAATATACAATACTCGGACACTTTTAAATGATTATAAAGAGTCTCAATTCTCTGGACTACTTTATTTATTGGCTTGTTTTAATAATAATTAGTATAAAGGTTATACTGGATATTAATAGAGAACATGAATGTTATTGTGCTCAATTATTAAGGGTAGTGTATCTTTCTAATTTAAATATTAAATAAGAAAGATACATGTAAAGCCTAATACTCCTTTTCTCCTTAAGGGGTTATCTCTTTATTTTATAATTGAGCTTATTGGATTTTCCTCTATGTCCTAGGCCCTCCAGCCTGTTTACTATTCAGCTAAGTCTGGGTCATTGGTACAGTATAAAAATGTTAAAAAATTTATAGTAATTTATATATTTTTTATACTTACCAATGACCCAGACGGGGATGGCCCTCCCTGAGTTGGGAACTCTTGCCTCCCCGCTGAGTACATAGCGCTGACCAGGCACTGCCAGTAAGAATGATATTTGGCGCCAATTTCGGGACGACTGCGTCACTGCGCATGCGCAGTAGAGTCGTACTATGGAGGTCCTTTAGGACATGATTTCTTTTTGTTTTGGATGCAAATTTTGGGGATTGGGGGGCAAAATTTGTGTTTGGCCCTGGTTTTTGTGGAGTTAGCACCAGCTAAGTCTGGGTCATTGGTAAGTATAAAAAATATATAAATTACTATAAATTTTTTAACTTTCATTTCGATTTGCTGACGACTGTTAACTGTTGGGCTGTCTATTCCCAGAAAAACACGAATGGAATTGAAACACATGATAAAAAGCTTTAGTGATGTCAAGAAAAGCTTTGTACAGGACACAAGTGTGCATGTGGACGATCTTGGAAAAGGGTCCTCCTAAACATCGGAATGACATGAAATGACGCGGAATGACACCGGAATGCCATAAAAATGATGCGGAATGACATTTCTTTTACAAAATACTGAACCCCAGAATGTATTTTGTTTATTAACTAACAAAGTACCTCCCAAGCAACCTTCTTACATCTGGTCCTGTTCACACTTTCAGACTTAGGAAATTATTAGCTTAGTAGACTTTGTTGAAAGGCAACCACAGGAGGGTGATGGGGGATTGGCACGAAGAAGAGGTGAGGGGTAATGAAGGAGAAGGTAGCAGTGGGGGATTTCAGTCAATAATTTGGATTTTCCTAAAGGGAAAATCTATTTGTTATTGCAATGATTATTTTTTTTTTTTTTTTTTATTATTATTATTATTATTTTTCCACACTTTTTATTTTCACTATTTCTCGAAAACGCTCTGAACGATTTTTTTTTAAAGTTTCTGTACTCATAAGGGGTCATAGGTTGTAAGCCCTCCTCATATTCCCATTTTTCTGAAAATGGTTTAGTTAACCCTTTATGCCAAAAAACACAAAAATAATCGGCAGCTCTTATCTTTGAACTAGAAAGGGCGATTGACTTGAAATTTCTGCAGACATGTCAGTACTACACCCCTCTATCAGCATATGTTACAAAAATGTATGTAGTTAACACCTTTCTGCCAAAACGTTTTTCAAAACGAAAAAAAAATTCAAAATTTGACCATTTTTGAACTCAATCTCAGGACAGGGATATGCTGAACCATCTAAAATGGCTTAGAAATGAAGACTGTGTCACCGAATTGTAAAAACCATCGAAAAAATTTCGATTAGAATTTCCGACAATCCAAAATGGCGGCCAAAAAATCGAATTTTTATTTTCGGTTATTTATGCGTTTCAGGCCATTTGGAGATGAAAAAAAAAATTTTTTTGCACCAGAAAAATTTTCGGTTTGGACTTAGAAATTTTCGACCAAAAGTCGGAAATTTTTGTTATGACCGGGCTACTTTGCCGTCACAGTACTCAACAACGGGGATGAAAGGTTCTATGGTTAGAAATGTTGAATTCATAGTGTACATGAACAGTTATCTTCTTTTGGAATTGGAGTTCTTCTTCGTTTGGCTTCTGCTAGCAGTCAAACATGGCTCCGGGTCACTGTGACCAAAAATTGAAAACCGTTTTTTTGTGTTTTTTTTTACTTTATTATGCCTAGGTTCATTAGTTTTCATAAATGAAAATTATCAATGACGGCCATGAGTCCTAATAAATAAAACCATCAGTATTTGGGGCAAAATGTTCCTTGTTGGGCAAAAACGCCCAAAAACGCCCAAACATTCATAGGCCAATATCTCATGAAGGAAAAATGCTATCGACTTAATTTCTTGACAGACTTGTCAGAATTACTCTTGTCTAAAACAAACATAATCGGTATTTTTTTCCATTTTTAGCTCAACTTTGACGAAGTCAAATTTGAGCTATTGTCATGGCCCGTCGTCCGTCGTCCGTCTGTCCGTACGTCAACAATTGGCTATGGCTCGGGCTAGAGGTCGTATTTATGAACCGATCTTTACGAAACTTCTTGTGTACCTTTGTTATGACCCTGGGACGGGAACGAGTGTTTTTAGGTGTGGTCCGAAATTCAAGATGGCTGCCAGTGGCCATTTTGTACCGATGATGCCAAAATCAGTTTTTTGTACAGAACTTCTGTATGAAAGTTCTGATTTGAATAAAGTTTTGTATAAATGTTTAGTACCATGGGATACATCACATATAATACGGGTTTTTTTCTCGTGCGTAAATTATGCAAATTAGACTGACTTTGATTTATTTAGTGTTACTTTCAGAGCTGTAAGTGCCAAGCTGCTATGGCTCGGGCTAGAGGCCGTATTTATGAACCGATCTTTACGAAACTTCTTGGGTACCTTTGTTATGACCGTGGGACGAGAACGAGTGTTTTTGGGTGCGGTCCAAAATTCAAGATGGCTGCCAGCTGCCATTTTGTACCGACGATGCAGAAATCTGTTTTTTGTACAGAACTTCCATATGAAAGCTCTGATTTGAATAATTTTTTGTATGAATGTTTAGTACCATGGGATACATCACATATAATACGGGTTTTTTTCTCGTACGTAAATTGTGCAAATTAGACTAATTTTGATGTTTTTAGGGGTTACTTTCAGCACTGTAAGTGCAAATGCCAATACGGCTCGGGCTAGAGGCCGTATTTATGAACCGATCTTTACGAAACTTCTTGGGTACCTTTGGTATCACCGTGGGATGAGAGCGAGTGTTTTTGGGTGTGGTCCGAAATTCAAGATGGCCACCAGCAGCCATTTTGTATCAAAATTAGTGCAATCAGTCTTTTGTATAGAACTTCTGTATGAAAGTTCTGATTTTAATAAATTTTTGTATGATTGTTTAGTAACATGGAATACATCACATATTGTAAGGGGTTTTTTTTCGTGCAGAAATTATGCAAATTAGATGAACTTTGATTTATTCAGTGCAACTTACACAATGTAAGCACACATGTCAATACGGCTCAGGGTAGAGGCTGTATTTATGAACCGATCTTCACAAAACTTCTTGGGTACCTTTGTTATCTCCTTGGGATGAGAATGAGTGTTTCTGGGTACGGTCCAAAATTCAAGATGGCTGCCAGTGGCCATTTTGTACCGAAATTAGGTCCAATCAGTTTTTTGTCACAAGTTCTATACAGCTCGTATTTATGAACTGATCTTCACAAAACTTCTTGAGTACTTTTGTTTTCACCTTGGGACAGGAACGAGTGTGTTTTGGGGTGCCTTTGTTATCACTGTGCTATGAGAACAAATATTTTGGGGTTCAGTCAGACCCACTCTGGGACTCCAAGATTTTTTCTAGTTCAGCATCTGACTGTCACCCACCTTTACAATACTTTACCTATACATTTGTTACAGGCAACGGTCAGTATTTATGTACAGACCGTTACAATACTTTATATGTACCTTTGTTATCAGGTCATTACCTAGATGTTTGTCATTGCTGTGTCACATACTATACATGTACATGTCTTTGTCTTGACAAGTTGAGCTACAGTGTCATTGACACTTTCATTTATGTTTTCTGCCAAAATTTTTCACAAAACCGAGAGTTAGCTCGAAAATCGGCCATTTTGGATTGAAATATTGAGATTTAAATGTAATGAGCCCTCTAAAAAGGAACCAAATTGAAGGCAGTAATACCGCTTTATAAGAAAAATCAAAATAATTTCGTTTCAATTTTTCGTTAATCCAAAATGGCGGTCAAAAAATCGGAAAATTTTTTTTCGTTTTTTATGCGTTTCGCTCAATTTTGAGACAATTTTTTTTTTTTTTTTTACACTGAAAATTTTTGGTCCGCTTCGGACTTTGAAATTTTCAACCAAAAGTCGGAAATTTTTGTTACGACCCGGTTACTTTGCTGTCTGAGTACTCAACAACGGGGCCGATTTGAAAGCTTCCAAGGTTAGAAATGTTGAATTCACAGTGTACATGAATAGTTATCGTCTTTTCGAATTGGAGTTGTTCTTCGCTTGGCTTCTGCTAGCAGTCAAACATGGCTTCGGGACACTGTGACCAAAAATTGAAAAAAAATTCTTGCTTTTTGTTACTTTATTATATCTAGATTCATTAGTTCTGATAAATAAAACTATCCGCATATTGCAGAAAATGTTTTTCCAGCCAAAACCACCCAAATATGAGAGAGCCGATATCTTTGGACTGGAAGGGGCGATTGACTTGAACTTTTCACAGGAATGACTGTAATACACTTCTCTATTAATCAAGATCACAAAATGGTAGTTGGTTAACATCTTTCTGCCAAAACATTTCACGAAACTGAAAAAAAAATCAAATTTTTATTTGGTATCGAGCTCCCTTGGGTCTTTCTGAGTAGAACAGTGAGTAAAACCACTAAGGAAAATCCTGTGTATTGTTCCGAAGGTACAATCACTTCCTCTAGTTACATTGTGATTTTTTAACCTGGCACAGATGCATCATAGACAACTGGACCTGGATTATTTGTACGTTAATGGAGGACCATAAATTGAAAATATGAAGGGGCGGCGGGGGTGGTACATGAATATTCTTAATTTTCCCCACTTGCCTATGAAGTCTCCCTACATGACTCTGCAGTCTCCCTATTTTTTCTGGAGGGAGACTTGAAATCTCCCTAAAATTCCCCCCAGGCTGGTCCCTGCGTTTAATTAGTTTAACCTATGGAGGCGGATGGAATCATGTTTAGGGAGTTTTTTTTTTTAACAGCTCAGAACAGTTTATTGCATTAAACGTCGTTGTTTACACATATTGTATCCTTTCTACCATATTTATGGTCGTTTAGTACATTTATTAAAACAATTTTCCTTACATTTGCTCCAGTTGAAGTGAAGTCTCCGAAAATAAATTTACATAGTACGGAGATGAATGGAATAATGTTAAGGGTGTTTTTAACAGCTTAGAACAGGTTATTGCATGAGATGTCATTTTTACACTTATGGTACCTTTTCTATCACATTTATGTTTGTTTAGTACATTTATTACCACATTTTCCTTACATTTACAGCAGGTGAAGTTATGTTTCCGAAAGTGCATTGAAACAAATTTCTGGCTGGTTTTCCGATTCCTCAGAACACTTAATTGCATTTTTGGCTACAGTTTCCTTACATTTACTTACTTTAATCTTCGTAGAAGGATGGAATCATGTTTAGGGTGTTTTTTAACAGCTTAGAACAGTTTATTGCATTAAATGTCTTTTCTACCACATTTATGGTCGTTTAAAACATTTCTTACCACACTTTCCTTACATTTTCACCAGGTGAAGTTAAGTCTGCGAAAATGCATTGAAGCGGGTTTTCTGATTCCTTAGAATAGTTTATTGCATTTTTGACCACAGTTTCGTTACATTTACTCAGTTTAATCTACGGAGAAGGATGAAATCATGTTTAGGGCGTTTTTAACAGCTTAGAACAGTTTATTGCATAAAATGTCGTTGTTAACACATATTGTACTTTTTCTACCTCATTTATTGTCTTTTAATAGATTTATTACTGCATTTTCCTTACATTTACACCAGGTGAAGTTATGTTTCCGAAAATGCATTGAAACATGTTTAGGGCGGGATTTCTGATTCCTTAGAACAGTTTATTGAATTTTTTTACCACATTTTCCTTACATTTACTTAGTTTTATCTTCAAAGAGGATGGAATCATGTTTAGGGCATTTCTTACAGCTCAGAACAGTGTATTGCATTAAATGTCGTTGTTTACACATATGGTAGCTTTTCTATCACATCTTTGGTCGTTTCATACATTTATTACGATATTTTCTTGTTTTTTTTTCAATACAGGTAAAGTTTCGTTTACGAAGATATACATACGCAAGTTTAGGAAGCGTTCTTTGATACCTGATGTAATTGCATTTTTAAGGTCGTAGTTTACATTTATGTTCAAATTTCAATATTTTTATGTCCGTTTAAGACATTTTTGAGCACATTTTACTTACAATTACTTAGTTTCATCTACGGAGAAGGATGGAATCATGTTTAGGACGTTTCTTTCAGCTTAGAACAGTGTATTGCATTAAATGTCGTTGTTTACACATATGGTATCTTTTCTACCACATGTATGGTCGGTTAAAACATTTATTACCACACTTTCCATACATTTTCACCAGGTGAAGTTAAGTCTCTGAAAAATACATTGAAGCGGGTTTTCTTTTTCCTTAGAATAGTTTATTGCATTTTTGACCACAGTTTCGTTACATTTACTCAGTTTAATCTACGGAGAAGGATGGAATCATGTTTAGAGCGTTTTTAACAGCTTAGAACAGTTCATTGCATTAAATGTCGTTGTTTACACATATTGTACTTTTTCTACCTCATTTATTGTCTTTTTGATAGATTTATTACCACACTTTCCTAACATTTTCACCAGGTGAAGCTAAGTCTCCAAAAAATACATTAAATCAAGTTTAGGGCGGGTGTTTTGATTTCTTAGAACAGTTTATTGCATTCATTACAACATTTTCCTTACATTTACTTAGTTTAATCTATTGGGAAGGATGGAATCATGTTTAGGACATTTTTTAACAGCTTAGAACAGTTTATTGCATTAAATGTCTCTTTTTTTACACTTAAGCTACATTTTCTATCACATTTATGGTCGTTTAATACATTTATAACAATATTTTCCTCTTTTTTCTTTAGTACAGGTAAAGTTTCGTTTACGAAGATGTATGGAAAGAAGTTTAGGACACATTCTTTGATACATTAGTTAATTGCCATTAAGGTCGTCGTTTATATTTATGTTCACTTTTCATTATTTTACGTCCGTTTAATATAATTTGGAACACATTTTCCTTACATTTAATTAATTTAATCTATTTAGATGGATGGAATCATGTTTAGGGAGTGTTTTAACAGCTTAGAAAAGTTTATTGCATTAAACGTCGTTGTTTACACATATTATACCTTTTTTACCACATTTATGGTCGTTTAGTACATTTATTACCACATTTTCTTTACATTTACAGCAGCTGAAGTTATGTCTTCGAAAATGCATTGAAACATGTTTTTGGTGGGTTTTCTGATTCCTTAGAACAGTTTATTGCATTTTTGACCACATTTTCCTTACGTTTAATTAGTTTAACCTACGGAGACGGATGGAATTATGTTTAGAGAGTTTTTTAACAGCTTGGAACAGTTTATTGCATTAAACATCGTTGTTTACACATATTGTACCCTTTCTACCATATTTATGGTCGTTTAGTACATTTATTAAAACAATTTTCCTTACATTTGCTCCAGTTGAAGTGAAGTCTCCGAAAATAAATTTACATAGTACGGAGATGAATGGAATGATGTTAAGGGTGTTTTTAACGGCTTAGAATAGATTAATACATGAGATGTCGTTTTTTTACACTTATGGTACCTTTTCTATCACATTTATGTTCGTTTAGTACATTTATTACCACATTTTCCTTGAATTGAATTAAAAAAGAAGTCTTCACGCAAAAGGACTTGGGTGAGGGAATGGAATAGAGCTGTCCACCTTGATGTACTCGTAATAAAACCCTAACCTATCAGTCATAACAACAACACTACTATCAGTTAAAAACTGATTTTTTTAAAAAAAAATATTGATGTATTATCAATTACATTAGACGAGAAAAAAGAACCTCTATATTTTTGAGGCCCGCGCGCATGGTTATTTTTGCTGCGCATGCAACCTTTTTATGTCATCAAAAAATCTTTAAAAAACCATGAGATATTGTGCTCATTTCGGTAAATCGATGACGTTTAGAATACGGCGACAATCGTAGTTAGAAAATGAGTCGTTTTCGTTCGATATATTTGATCAATTGTTTTGAACGACCCTCCAGTCAACTTTCCACCAACAACTGTGTCTGATCAAGAAAAAAAGGGAGTCGTTACCGAGATGTATTTCACCCGTTCAGGGTTAAAAGAGAATTGTTTTGGACAAGTGGTATGTCGACGTAAAAAGTTTAATGTCTTGGCTGCTGTTGGATGACATCAAATATCGCGACAACTGATGTAATGCTTCGCTATCAAGTGGTTAGAAAAAGAGCTTTTTCTCATTTTCATTCAGTCATACGCTGACACATTGTAAACACTGTTTTTTGTTGTTGCTGTATTTATATAACACCACCTATCTTAAAATATTTTAACTCCTGTTGTAAAAAACAAAACACAACAACTTTTCCACACATGTGTTTAGACTGTTTACAAATCTTTTCTAACACGTGACAAATGGTTTTATTTGAATTTAGTCAAGATTATACTGGTTTAGTTTGTAATGACTTCTCGACGTGGGCATTGTTTCCTAAAAAAAAATAGTTTGGATTGACACTTTTTTCGGAAATGGTGAAATAGGCTATCCTCAATATATAGAAACGTTAGAAGATCAACTTATAATTTTTTATTGACAAATCTATGGTTCAGTAAACAGAGTTATTATTGAAGGAAACATCTTAAGGCGTGACTTGTTAATAAGCGAGTGCATTTCTAATTAGCATAACAATCATATATTTTTTGAAAACATACTTCACGTTTTTAACACAGATATCAAAAATGAATGATGCATCAGATTCAACTTGTTGTTTTTTCAATTTAATATGTTCCATAACTACCTTTTCTTAATACTTTTGATTTCAAGATGGTCTCAACTCCACCATTATAAGAAGGGAAAGATTATGATTTTCATAATATCCTTGTCGATAGCTTTAATTTGATAGGTCACACGACTATCTTCTCGAAACTTTTGATTTTCTGATCGGTGTTTACCCCATCCCCACGGCGATGGTGGAAAATGTCATTTTTGTAATGTATTCATCAAGCCCTTCATATCAGTACCTCACATGCTTGGATTTGTAAAAAGGAAGACGTTTTTCGTCTCTGGTCGTGACCCCACCCCCACATAAAATGAAAAATGTCATTTTCGTAATGTATTCATCAAACCTTCATATCAGTACCTCACATGCCTGGCTTTGTATAAAGAACGACATTTTTCGGCTCTGGTCGTGACCCCACCCCACGACGAGGGTTAAAATTACGATCTTCTCAATCTTTCGATTTTGAAAATCGTAGGCACGTTATACATCACTCGCTACTATTTGAAGTGAGGCGCGCTATCCTGTATCCAGCCACGTCGAGTGATGGTCGTGTTGTTGGCAAGAACAATTAACATGCAAATTGTAATGAAGAATGCATCCAGTAATTGACAGCACTGTGCATTCAGTACGGTATTTGGGCACATCCATATTGAACGGCAACAAGGAAGCTGGGCGATTTGGTGCTTTCATGGTTTTCATTAACCCTTTACCTAACGCTAGTAGCAGACGACACTCGTAAAAAAATTCTCGTATAACTAAAAATTTTCATTTTTTGCTTCCAAAACATAGGTTGTGCCCCCTCATTGGAACGAGCGCAACGCGCTCGTTCCAATGAGGGGACACAACCTATGTTTTGGAAGCAAAAAATGAAAATATTAAAAAAAAATTAAATAGCGATTTTCATGTATAGCGCTGGCCGGTATTGGCCGTTATGTTAGGTAAAGAGTTAAATGAATCCCAACTTTTGGGTCATGACGATGTATTATGCTCCAAGTAACAAAAGAAAAGAGCACACTGCGGCTGTAATTTATGCAGAGCTAATAAATTTGCTCCATTGGTGAATACTGAATGGTGATTGGTCCAGGGAGCACGAATCTCTCAGAGAACACCAGGTTTTTCCAAACAGTAGAAATAATTAGGATTTATGCTGAATACATTCACACTGTTACTAAAACCCACTGCGAAATATTCGTCCCTTGTTACCTAATAAAAATAATTGGCTGTTCACACAGAAATGATATCTCAACTGGAATGAATTACCAGATTTTGATCGCTCTCTTAGCAGAACCGAGGCGCGC
This sequence comes from Pictodentalium vernedei, assembly GCA_031216915.1. Classification (NCBI taxonomy): domain Eukaryota; kingdom Metazoa; phylum Mollusca; class Scaphopoda; order Dentaliida; family Dentaliidae; genus Pictodentalium; species Pictodentalium vernedei. The sequence continues at coordinate 421,537,194 of CM062296.1, read as the reverse complement.
TGTTGTTGGCTCGCAAGAAGTTAACATTGAGGGCGCAATGGCACGCAAGAGCGATAGCGCGCCTAAAAATCGAAAGACTGTCTTCTTAATCCACTCATCGAGACCTTCAATTTGATAGGTCATGTGACCACCTTCTCGAAACTTCGATTTTTCTGATGGGCGTGACCCCCACCCCCACATAAAATGAAGAAACGTCATTTTTGTAATGTATTCATCGAGCCCTTCATATTAATACCTCACATGCCTGGATTTGTAAAAATGAAGACGTTTTTCGGCTCTGGTCGTGACCCCACCCCACGACGGGGGTTAAAATTACGATTTTCTTAATCCACTCGTCGAGACCTTCAATTTGATAGGTCACATGACCACCTTCTCGAAACTTCGATTTTTCTGATGGGCATGACCCCCAGCCCCACATAAAATGAAAAAACTCATTTTTGTAATGTATTCATCGAGCCCTTCATATTAATACCTCACATGCCTGGATTTGTAAAAAGGAAGACGTTTTTTGGCTCTGGTCATGACCCCACCCCATGACGAGGGTTAAAATTACGATCTTCTTAATCCACTCGTTGAGACCTTCAATTTGATAGGTCACATGACCACCTTCTCGAAACTTCGATTTTTATGATGGGCGTGACCCCCACCCCCACATAAAATGAAAAAACGTCATTTTTGTAATGTATTCATCGAGCCTTTCATATTAATACCTCACATGCCTGGATTTGTAAAAAGGAAGACGTTTTTCGCCTCTGGTCATGACCCCACCCCACGACGAGGGTTAAAATTACGATCTTCTTAATCCACTCGTCGAGACCTTCAATTTGATAGGTCACGTGACCACCTTCTCGAAACTTCGATTTTTCTGATGGGCGTGACCCCCACCCCCATGACGAGGGGAGATAACTTTGTATGATTACGTTTATGAGAATCAAGCAATCTGACTGGTTAATTAGCGTTAGGAACGTGAAGTGATTGGGTGATTACTTATTTCAAGCTCTTCGAGCTTTTGGTTTTTGGTATACATTGCTCTAGCCATTATATCCACGTTATTAAACGCGATTCACCTTTTTATGATGGGCATGACCCCCACCCTCACGATGAGGGGAGATAACTTTGTATGATTAAGTTTATGAGAATCAAGCAATCTGATTGGTTAATTAGCGTTAGGAACGTGAAGTGATTGGGTGATTACTTATTTCAAGCTCTTCGAGCTTTTGGTTTTTGGTATACATTGCTCTAGCCATTATATCCACGTTAATAAATGCGATTCACCTTTTTATGATGGGCGTGACCCCCACCCTCACGACGAGGGGAGATAACTTTGTATGATTAAGTTTATGAGAATCAAGCAATCTGATTGGTTAATTAGCGTTAGGAACGTGAAGTGATTGGGTGATTACTTATTTCAAGCTCTTCGAGCTTTTGGTTTTTGGTATACATTGCTCTAGCCATTATATCCACGTTATTAAACGCGATTCACCTCACAAAACTCGCGAGGTGAATCGGCAAAGCGTTTTTTCACCGATCAAATCGCACCCTAATCCCCACCTCAAAAGCCATTTGCCGATTCTGAGACACTGTCCCAGAATCGGCAAACCACCTTTTTGATGCTGTCTTAGAATAGGCAAAGTGTTTTTTTTCGCGTTCACCAACGATAGATTGAAGGTCTAATCCATGATGGGAACGTAAACAAAGATTTTTATGTAAAATAAAATGTACAATTTCATACATTTTTCATTTTTTTTTACATTCGACACGTTCGCCAACAGTATTTGAACGTTAAAAGTGCGATCTAGGAGTCTCAAAATAACAGCCGATTCTGGGTCACCATAAAAAACTGACATTTTTTGCAAACAAGCATGCGATTTAACACTGAATCCTATGATGGTAAATGCACCATGTTTCATGTACCGTACAGTACATGTACAACGTGTCCCAGAAACGGCCTTTATTACCTACTAATAAATGCTCTTTTTATCACTAGAAGACAGGAATATGACCCAATTCCTGTTAATTGTAGACTCTGTTAATTGAATATTTTTCTTAAAGTGGCTGTTAGATTAACAGGGTTTGACTATAGTCAAACCTGAAAATAAGCAATCTGTCATTTGCAGAATGAGGTTCCCAGAGGGATAATTTGCTGATGTTACCACGCAAAGTTGACTAGAATCCCCCAATTTATCTTTGGGTACCTCAATCCGTTGAGGCAGAGGCTCTAATTCAGATTGATGTTCACAGAGAGTAAAATTTAGTAATGCTACCCTGTTGTGCAGGGTACCATCACCAAATATACCCTCTGGGGACCTCATTCTGCAGATGACAGTCTGCTTATTTCCAGACTTTACTGTAGAATGTAAATAGTGGATTCTCTTTAAATTACGAAACTGTGATTTCAAAAGCAGGCAGAGCCTTACTTGGATCATGACAAGGTTGCAACCTTTTCAAAATTCTCTGCTTGCTTTCCTTCCAACAGCTTTGTAGAATCTCACCAGCCCAAAATGAAATGTGAAATCGCAAATGCTATTTTCTCTTGTTTTTGAACTTTGTGTACAGTTAAAACCAGAAGTCCTGTCATGAACTGTGCGCTTATCTAGGCTTAATTGCACGTAGGAATTGTGCACAAATGCCATATCGAATGGCATCCACAGCATGGCAGATTCTCCTAGTTACTCATAGCAAACACAGGCAATGTTTCTGCCAATGGACCTCCGGCTTACCCGGAGGTCCATTGGCTGAAACATTGCTTGTGCACAGGCCATATGTACAGAATTTGATGGCCTTACTATGGTCATAACGCGTAGATTAACGTGCAGATCGATGTGCTATTAATGCGCATGTCATGACAGGACTTCTAGTTTTAACTAGTGTTGGGATGACTATCAAATTTCCCTGTTGACTATTCGCCAGCTATTAGTCACAGACTAGTCGACTAGTCGGTCTGCTGCACATGCAGCAGTCAAAACGTCCGAACTGGTTAGGGGTAGGCCATTATTTTGACCTTATAAACCGAAATAATCACAACAAAACTAAAAACCGCTATTGTCTCAACTCGTCGATATTATACTTGATAATGCCTCATTGTAACAGCTTCTGTCCAAAAGTACACAGAAAACCACCGAGCAATGACGAGCACCCGCCCGCTCCCCAGCGTCATAAACCCCGGTCTCATGTCCTCCAGGGGTCGAAATAACGCTTGTCACCGATAAATAATTTCTACCAGCGACAACCAAAAAATAGAATCGCTTGCCCCGGGCGACAAGTGCTATTTTTGGCTTGAGTTTCATATTGAACTTGAAAAGTTATGTGCTGTTAAAATCAAAATAGTTGCCTTATGTATTGAAACATCTATTATGGTCTATCAATAATGATACTATGACATTTTTTACCACGAGGGTGAATCCAGACATCGGCACACTTGGTGTGCTACCCCCTCCCCCACTAGTTTTTCCCGGAGATGGGTTGTGCATTGTGGATATCTGCATCGGGTGCGAGGTAATCGCATCTTTTCAGATTAAATTTCAAAATTTGGTCGACAGTAAACTTGAGCCTAGGTGCACCCCCCTCCCCCCCTCCTCACAGTTTTCGTAAAGTTCTTCATCCACCACTCAGCCAGCTCTGAACTGGTATTGGGATGTAACGACTGTGCGAATGAACTCACCAGAAGCATAAAAATGTCTGTAATGCAGAAAGGTAATTCTGGTCTAAGGGAGGTAATCAAATTAGCTATCAAAGTACTCAGCTATTTTCGAAATTGCTGACAGGGCTTTCGTCATATGTGATGCCCCATATCTCTCACCAAATTTAATTTGCTTCGTTCCATGGCTGATTTGAAATAATATAAGTGATCTAAGACACCATTGCAGTGTCATTAAGCTGACAAGTCACAACAACAGAACAAACCTTTTCACCTCAAGCGAAGTTTAAGACGTCAGTATTGCAGTCTCTCTGGCGGATTGCTGGTTTGGGGTTCCAGCCTTAAAATGTCCCCCGCACAGTCACTTAACTGTGGCTTAATTTATTCTTTTTTTCAGTCAAAAGAAATATACTTGAAATGTTATCGAGTAGCAAAAGCAAGTGAATCGCCAATTTATTCTATCATTTAACAGAAAATACCCATCAAACGACTAGTCGACTACCGATTTTCTTGTCGACTACTGCATAAAAAACAACTGGTAACGATTAGTCAACTAGTCGTCCCAACACTAGTTGGCTCACCAACGTTAGTTGTGTGAGCCTATGGCATAGCCCTCATGTCGGCGTCCGCTCTCAAATATTTTGAACTTTTGTGTACAGGTTTTGATTTTTTGGCTTTTTAACATTTTTTTTTAGTTTCTGCATATTGCTATGGTGGTTCACTATAACATTTAACTCTTTTCCAGGGTATTTTGTCTTAATTTTAACCCTTTGAATCAAATTTTAGACTTATTTTGATGTTTGCGTGCAGGTTTTGATGTTTTTTTTTTCCTTTCTTCCAAGTGGAAATTTACCTTGCAGCAAATGGCCATGCTTTCTATTGTATGTAAACATGCATCTTAGGGCTAAGTTTGTATTATTTAACCCTTTTCCCGCTGAATTACTTAAATTTTGGACTTTTATGTACAGGTTTTGGACTTAGGCTTACAGGTTTTTACTTTTATGTACAGGTTTAAAAAAAAATTAAATTGAGATTCACCTCACTGCATATTTCAGTGGTGGTTATTATAACATTGATATCTTTCCAGTGCATTTTTAAATTTTTTTTAACCCTTTGAATAGATTTTTAGACTTATTTTGACGTTTGCGTGCAGGTTTAGATAAGAATAGCCCCTTTAGGACACGATTAGGCAACTGTGACGGCTACAGGGGCCTGAAGCCTGAAAACCTTTAGCGCAGTATACAGGTGATATTTATGAAGGGATTTCATTGTACCTTGGTAGGATGACTCCAAATAATGTCTAGATGAGAACAACCCCTTTTGGTCACGATCATTCAGCCTTGATGGCTGCCCGAGCCCAAAACCCCAAAAACTTTAGAATAGTCTATAGGTCATCTTTATGGAAGGATTTCATTGTAACCTGTTAGTTTGACTCCATATAAAGCCTAGATGATGACATCCCCTTTTGGTCGTGATTGGTCAACTGTGACGGCTTCAGGGGCCCGAAAACCTTGAGCACAGTCTACAGGTCATATTTATGAAGGGATTTCATTGTAACTTCGTAGGATCACTTCAGATGATGCCCAGATGAGAATGTCCCCTTTTGGTTGCGTTCATTCAACCATGATGGCTGCCCGAGCCCAAAAACCTTTAGCACAGTCTACAGGTCATATTTATGAAGGGATTTCATTGTAACTTGGTAGGTTGACTTCATATAATGTCTAGATGAGAACGTTCCCTTTGGACGCAATTGGGAAACTGACGGCTACAGGGGCCCGAAAACCTTTAGCACAGTCTACAGGCCATATTTATGAAGGGATTTCAATGTAACTTGATAGGATGACTCGTTTTGGAATCATTTCACTGTAACTTGGTAACTTTTGTTGATATATGTTAACTGTGAGGGCCACATACATTAACTGTGAGGTCATATTAACCCACCCCTCAGCTCTTCAGTACAGTGTACACCTCATATTATTTTTATCAAAAACATAGCATACAGGGAACAGAAATGAACATATTCCCAATTATCACAATTCTTGTCTTATTTCATAATCCTTTCATAAACATTGAACATTATCCTTTTCATCAAACACAACACACAAGTTAAGCTACAGTGTCATTGACACTTTCATTCATTATGCAAGAATACCCATATTGTGTTTGTCATTTCTGTCTGTCCATCTGTCAGAAAGATTTTCATGTCTGCTCCATATCTCTGAGATGTTTTGTTGGATTTTGTTGAAACTTGGCAAATATTTCGCTTATGGGGAGACGATGTGTCGCGCACAAAAATTTTTTGTTTCATGGAGGTCAAGGTTACAGATCAAGGTCATGGATCGGGGGCTTCTGTGGCCGTGCGGCCACTGTTAGTCTTGTTCATTTTTATGAAAGCGCTTTTATAAATATTCATGTAGGGCAATCCCGTAGTCATAGACACGAAAAGCATCTGTATATTATTTCATTAAATAAAAGTAAATCTTTAAAATAATAATAACAAATAAACATTTCTGACATGTTTCATTTATAAAGAAGTATATTGAGTTAAGTTTCAAATTCATACCATCAGTTGATGACATGGGAACACTACTGGAAAATTGTCAAGAAATTCTTCAGAACTTTGCTTCAGGCCTGAGAAAGAGACTTCTTAAAATTGCGATCACTTTAGTGCACCTACAGAGTGACCAACAAAACAAAATCTGACATGTACTGATGAAGCACAGGCAAAGTTTAAGTTATTGGACTTCTGGGTTAATCTCATGGATCTATTGGCCAAAATATTGCTTGTGCATCATATGGTTTTTCACACAATTTGAAAAATAAACCCTGGGTGGAGCGTGGTCCTTTATTAATTAAAACATTGGACTTCAATGGATATGCATCATCTGTATGGTGTCTTTTTGCAAGTCACTTTATACTGACCATTTTGACTGTAGCACTGTTCACTAAGGTATACTGCACTGGCTAGTGTAGAGAGTCTGATAGTTGCTTGCCACTGCAGACTGTTTCTCTCTGGGTACTCCAACTTACTTCACCTGTCAACCTCTCCGACTCAATGTGACTGTGGCTGTTGAAAGTGTCATTAAGGTCTAATAAAGAAACAAACAAACAAACATAGCCTGGGTATATACATGCACACTTTTTAGGTGTTTTATTGGAAATGAACTCTGTGAAAAAAGAGATGTCATTTTTTTCCAGATTGATCCAGAGCAAGTCATCATGTCTCACAGCCCATTGAAAATGTTCAGAGAGTACCAGAACAAGAATGTTCTTGTGACAGGGCAGGGTCCTATTTCAGAAATAGCAGCTAATCTTGGTTTTAAAAATGTAACTACCATGGATCGACTCCGGCATTTATTTCCTAAGCTAGACATGGTTGATCACAAGAGAAGAAAATCAGCTGTAAGTTTTGATTTATTTTCTTTCCTCATCATTACCTGTTAATGGAAGAGTCATTTTATCAGTTTTTACCAGAGGCCATGGAATGAGGGGAGCTGTACAGTTATAATGTGCTCCCCTCTTTTTTATACTGATTTATGTATTTATTAAGGTTTAACGACACATTAACAGCCAAGGTCATATCGTGTCGGTGGTAGTTTTACGGGTGGAGGAAGCCGGAGTACCCGGAGTACCCGGAGAGAACCACCAAGCAATGACAAGAAGCTGCCAGCTCCCCAATATCGTAACTCCGCACTGCAGCATAGGCATTGGTTGAAGACCTGCGCACTATCGACGTGCAGTCTGCCTTAGTATACAGCGTCATTGTGCCACCATGTGGACAATCGGGGGTTAAGTGCCTTGCCCAAGGACACAATGTGGGAGTCCGAATCGATCGCTCAAACGGTCACCCATCCAAGGACTAACCGGGCTCGACATTGCCCTAACTTTGGTGATCTGACAAGAACCGGTTACCGCAATGCCACCGCACCCCCTTTTATACTGATAAACCATGTGATTAAACATATGCATTTGAAAGCATGCAATGTGTCCAGGGTTGGGGTATTCGTATTCGTTTTCAGTATTCAGTCGTATTCAATACATTTTTTAAAGTATTCGAATGTATTCGGTATTCATGCAATTTTAAAGTATTCGTATTCGTATTCAAATACAGTCAAATTTGAGGTGTATTCATGAATACTTTTTGAATACTTTTCTTGTTTTTAATACACATGTATACAGTATTTGTAAAAAAATATTGGGATTATCTCTATTAGAAAGTAGTAGAGAATTAAACTAATACTTTTGAAGTGCCTTTTAACAGCAACAGGCTAATTCACTTTAATGGCTTAGGACAAAGGATATCAGTCTGGCCAAAGTATTGATTTTTAATCCCTAAGCAACTCCATTATCCAATTAATACTGATCTAATATTTTTCTACAGTAATAGCAGAAATAAGGTGTAGACTGATAGATCTATAAAATTATTGTGCTTGAATTACAATTTTTTCAATAGTGCAGTAATTGCTTAATTGATTTTTGTGAATAGCACTGGCCAGTTTTTTTTATCCTCACAATCAATGTATGTTTAAATATTAATAAAAGACATGAAAAGAAGCCACAATTAGCCACAATTAATAGACATTATTGGGGTCATAAAATGCAGCTTAGAAGAAAAAAACTTTAAAAAATACCCCCAAGATTGTGTTAATTCCTCACAGTTCCCTATTTAATGATTTTATTTTTCCATTTTTAGCTCAACTTTGACGAAGTCAAATTTGAGCTATTGTCATGGCCCGTCGTCCGTCTGTCCGTCCGTCCGTCTGTCCGTCTGGCCGTCTGTCCATCTGTCCATCTGTCCGTACGTCAACAATTGGCTATGGCTCGGGCAAGAGGTCGTATTTATGAACCGATCTTTACAAAACTTCTTGTGTACCTTTGTTATGACCCTGGGACGGGAACGAGTGTTTTTAGGTGTGGTCCGAAATTCAAGATGGCTGCCAGTGGCCATTTTGTACCGATGATGCAAAAATCAGTTTTTTGTACAGAACTTCTGTATGAAAGTTCTGATTTGAATAAAGTTTTGTATAAATGTTTAGTACCATGGGATACATCACATATAATACGGGTTTTTTTCTCGTGCGTAAATTATGCAAATTAGACTGACTTTGATTTATTTAGTGTTACTTTCAGAGCTGTAAGTGCCAAGCTGCTATGGCTCGGGCTAGAGGCCGTATTTATGAACCGATCTTTACGAAACTTCTTGGGTACCTTTGTTATGACCGTGGGACGAGAACGAGTGTTTTTGGGTGTGGTCCGAAATTCAAGATGGCTGCCAGCCGCCATTTTGTACCGACGATGCAGAAATCTGTTTTTTGTACAGAACTTCCATATGAAAGCTCTGATTTGAATAATTTTTTGTATGAATGTTTAGTACCATGGGATACATCACATATAATACGGGTTTTTTTCTCGTACGTAAATTGTGCAAATTAGACTAATTTTGATGTTTTTTGGGGTTACTTTCAGCACTGTAAGTGCAAATGCCAATACGGCTCGGGCTAGAGGCCGTATTTATGAAACGATCTTTACGAAACTTCTTGGGTACCTTTGGTATCACCGTGGGACGAGAACGAGTGTTTTTGGGTCCGGTCCGAAATTCAAGATGGCCGATGGCAGCCATTTTGTACAAAATTAGGTGCAATCAGATTTTTGCACAGAACTTCCATATGAAAGCCCTGATTTGAATAATTATTTTGTGTGAATGTTTAGTACCATGGGATGCATCACATATAATACGGGTTTTTTTCTCGTGCAGAAATTATGCAAATTAGATGAACTTTGATTTTTTCAGTGCGACTTACACACAGTAAGTACACATGTCAATACGGCTCAGACTAGAGTCTGTATTTATGAACTGATCTTCACGAAATGTCTTGGGTACCTTTGTTATCACCTTGGGACGAGAACGAGTGTTTCTGGGTGCGGTCTAAAATTCAAGATGGCTGCCAGTGGCCATTTTGTACCGAAATTAGGTCTAATCAGTTTTTTGTACATATCTTCTATACAGCTCAGACTAGAGGCCATATTTATGAACCAATCTTTACGAAACTTCTTGGGTACCTTTGTTATCACCGTGGGATGAGAGCGAGTGTTTTTGGGTGTGGTCCGAAATTCAAGATGGCCACCAGCAGCCATTTTGTACCAAAATTAGTGCAATCAGTCTTTTGTATAGAACTTCTGTATGAAAGTTCTGATTTGAATAAATTTTTGTATGAATGTTTAGTAACATGGAATACATCACATATTGTAAGGGTTTTTTTTTCATGCCGAAATTATGCAAATTAGATGAACTTTGATTTATTCAGTGCTACTTACACAATGTAAGCACACATGTCAATACGGCTCAGGGTAGAGGCTGTATTTATGAACCGATCTTCACAAAACTTCTTGGGTACCTTTGTTATCTCCTTGGGATGAGAATGAGTGTTTCTGGGTACGGTCAAAAATTCAAGATGGCTGCCAGTGGCCATTTTGTACCGAAATTAGGTCCAATCAGTTTTTTGTCACAACTTCTACACAGCTCATATTTGTGAACTGATCTTCACAAAACTTCTTGGGTACTTTTGTTTTCACCTTGGGACAGGAACGAGTGTGTTTTGGGGTGCCTTTGTTATCACTGTGCTATGAGAACAAATATTTTGGGGTTCAGTCAGACCCACTCTGGGACTCAAAGATTTTTTCTAGTTCAGCATCTGACTGTCACCCACCTTTACAATACTTTACCTATACATTTGTTACAGGCAACGGTCAGTATTCATGTACAGACCGTCACAATACTTTATATGTACCTTTGTTATCAGGTCATTACCTAGATGTTTGTCATTGCTGTGTCACATACTATACATGTACATGTCTTTGTCTTGACAAGTTGAGCTACAGTGTCATTGACACTTTCATTTCCTTCCAAACTGCATCTTATGACCCTACTTTGGGGTCATAAGATGCAGTTAAGAAGAAAAAAAAATCCTGAAAAAATAGAAAACAAATTGGCATTGATAGTATGTATATAGCGATATATATATATATATATATTTAAAACAAGCTCATTCCAATAAGAGGTCATAAACTATGTTTGTCAGACAAAAAGTTAAAATGTCATATAGAGAAAATGGTAAAAATTGGTATTTTACATAGAAGTGTTGGCTTCAATGGCATCCATATTTTTATGCCTTCTTTGATATAATACCAATATTATTTGAAAAATAATGAACAAAAAATTTAAGTGTAATATTTTTGTTGCTAATGTATAATAACTGTCTTTTTGTTGAATAAATTGAAAAACATGTTTACTGTGTATGCACTAAACAACAAAACATTGGATGAGTACTGTGTACATTTTGATAATTGTTTTCTAAATAAATTGATATTTGAAATATTTTTTTCATTTCTTTTGTTTATCATTAATACCAATTTATGTCTGTTGATTGGATTCTAAGGTATTAAGAGGTCCACCCTCTAAAAAACTAATTCTTCTACTATAATCCCTTATACCCTTAATCCCAATAAGAATGATCAAATTATCATCCATTTACAAGAAATAATTTTGAAAAGTATTCAAGTATTCATATTTGTATTCATGAATACATTGTAAAGTATTTGTATTCGTATTCAAATACATTTGAAATTTCTGTATTCGTATTCGTATTCATAAAATTTCAAAGTATTCGTATTAGTATTCAATACATTTACAATGTATTCGCCCCAACCCTGAATGTGTCAGTTTAGGCATTCCAGTAATTTATTTTCTTTACATGCAAATAAATTTGTTAGTCACCCATGGTTACAGACATTATGAAAATATGCTGTACGTCAAATATTGTTGAAAAAAAATTAAACATGGCTGGATGGAGGCCATTTTGTTGTAAATTTTTTTTATATTTTTCATATTTTATGCGTTACCGCCTGTATCTCTGAGAT